>CM073464.1:15455000-16055000 GCA_037074535.1 Gleditsia sinensis
TTGGTTATATGAAATGGGAATGCCCTCAGTTCATGAAGAAGAAAGAATTCTTTGAGAAAAGAAGAGGATTAAATAAAGAGAAAAATAAAAATGGGTATATAGCAACTTGAGGAGAAAGTGACTTGGATTTTGATGACGAAGAAGAAGAAAAAGCTAACCTTTGTCTAATGACAAATAAAGATGAAGAGGTAAATAACTATCAACCTACCCATGATGAACTCCAAAATGCTTTTAATGAATTGCATGCTGAATATTTGAAAATTGCTAAAATGCTCACTTTTTCAAAGAATTAGTTTCTAGCCTTAGAAAAAGAAATTTGAAAAAAAAATGCTTCTTTAAAGGAAGTACATTCTAGTTTAAAGAAAGAAAACATCTCTTCAAGGGTTGAAAACTTATCTTTAAAGGAAAATGCACTTATTTCCTCTTTATGCTCCAAATATAAGAAATTAGAAAAATGAATGGAGGATTTGACTAATACTCTTTCAAAATTTACAAAAGGAAGGGACACCTTGAACATATTGCTAGGGGAACAAAGATAGGTATTTGACAAAGTCAGCATTGGCTATAAGCCAAAAGCTAAGCAAAAATACTACAAAATTTTATTTGTTCCAGTAACCATGTCAAATAGTCTCTTTACCATATGCACATATTGCTACAAAAAGGGATGTTTTTCTCAAACTAGTGCTTATAAGAACAACTCTTATATTGAGAGCAAGAAGAAATAGGTACCCAAGGGTACCACAAGTGTATCTAACTCACAAGGACCCAAGATGGTTTGGTACCTAAGAAAAATGATTAAATTTCCTTGTAGATTTGCTTCAAGGAAACTAGTGGAAAGTGGTACTTAGACCGTGGATGTTCAAAACACATGACTAGAGAGAAGTCCAAATTTATCACTCTTGAACCAAGAAATAGAGGAAAAGTATTATTTAGAGACAGTAGCAAAAGAAACATCATAAGAGAAGGTAAAGTGGGTAAGAACCTCTCTTTTCTATTGACAATGTACTGTTGGTAGATGGTTTAAAGCATAACTTGCTTAGTATTAGTTAATTATGTGACAAAAATAATAGAGTCATTTTAACTCAAATTGTTACATAGTCAAAAATAAATATAATAATCAAGTTAAGCTCAAGGGCTATAGGATCAACAATGTCTATGTAATTAATCTTGATGAAGAATATCACTTATACTCTAAATGATTGGTTAATGTTAGTGATGATAGTTAGTTATGGCATAGAAGATTGGCTTATGCAAGCATAGGTCTTTTAGATAAGCTTGCTGAACAGGACCTTGTCATCGATTTTCCCAAAATAAATATGAGAATGATAAACATTGTGATGATTTTCAAAAAGGGAAACAAGTAAAAAATTCCTTTAAATCCAAAGATGTTGTTTCCACCTTTAGACCTTTGCAACTCTTGCTTATGGACTTGTTTGGTCCATCTAAAACATTGAGCTTTGGAGGAAACTTTTATGTGCTTGTTGTAGATGGTTTTTCAAGATTCACTTGGACACTTTTTCTATCTCACAAGGATCAAGCCTTTGAAGCTTTTAAAAAACTTGCAAAATTCATTCAAAATGAAAAAGGAGTTACCATAGTGAGAATTAGAATTGACCACAGTAGAGAATTTAAAAACAATTATTTCAATATGTTTTGTGATGAAAATGGCATCGGGGCATAATTTTTATGCTCCTAAAATACTATAGCAAAATGGTGTAGCTGAAAGGAAAAATAGAACTTTAGAGGAGATGGCAAGAACTATGCTCAATGAAGGCAACCTTCCTAAGTATTTTTGGACAGATACTATAAACACAACTTGTTATGTTATCAATAGAGTTATGATAAAACCAATTTTAAAGAAAATCCCACATAAACTATACAAAGGAAGGAATCCTTACATTTCTCACCTTCATGTGTTTGGTTTCAAATGCTTTGTACTAAACAAAGGAAAAGAAAACTTAGGCAAATTTGATGAAAAATCTGATGAAACTATCTTTCTAGGTTATGCTAGCTATAGCAAAGCCTTTAGAGTCTATAACAAAAGAACTTTAGTGGTAGAAGAATCTATACATGTTGCTTTTGATGAATCTAATCCTTTTGAGAGAAGAAAGGTATCTTGATATGATATTGCAGAAATTATGGAAAATACAACACCTAACACATAACACAAGGAAGAGAAGACCAAACAAGAAGAGTTGAATAAAGAAAACAAACCTTAAGAGAAGGAACCTAACAATTCTCAAGACCTTCAAAGAGATTGGAAATTCAAGAGGAATCATCTAATTGATCAAGTCATAGGTAATGTGAATCCAAAGGTAACAACTAAAAATTATTTAAGAAATATTTGTAATCATCTTGCTTTTCTCTCTCAAGTTGAGCCTAAAAACATAGATGACTCCATAATTAATTAATATTGGGTAGCTATGCAAGAAGAACTAAACCAATTTGAGAGAAATCAAGTTTGGGAACTTGTGCCTAGACCCAATGATCATCTTATTATTGGCACTAAATGGATTTTTAGGAATAAACTTATTGTGGTAAGAAAAAATGCTAGATTAGTTGTTAAATGATATAATTAAGAAAAAGGTATAGACTATGATGAAACCTTTGCACCTGTATGTAGCTTTAAAGCTATTAGGATGCTGTTAGTATACTCATGCATTAAAGATTTCAAATACTATCAAATGAATGTCAAAAGTACCTTTTTGAATGGCTTTATAATGGAAGATATTTATGTTGAACAACCTCTTGGTTTTTAAAAATATTTCATGCTAAATCATGTTTATAAACTAAAAAAGGCTTTGTATGGTTTAAAAGAAACTTATAGAGCTTGGTATGAAAGATTAAGCACCTTCTAATTGAGAATGATTTTTCAAAAGGAAAGGTTGATACAACCTTCTTTTTCAAACAAAAAGACAAAGACATGAAATTTTTTCAAATTTATATGGATGACATTATATTTGCTGCTACTGATGAATCTCTATGTAAAGAATTTGTCAAGACTATGCAAAGAGAATTTGACATGTCAATGATAGGCCAACTTAACTTCTTCCTTAGTTTACAAAAAGCAAGAAAAAAATGGAATCTTTCTTAGTCAAACAAAGTATACAAAAGAATGTCTCAAAAATTTTGGAATGGAGAATGCCAAACCAAATGGAACTTCTATAAGCACATCAACAAAAATGGACAAGGATGAAATAGATAAACACTTTGACATAACCAAATATAGAAGTATGATTGGCTCACTTTATACTTAACTACTGGTAAGCCTAATATGATGTTTAATGTGTGTATGTATGCAAGATTTCAAACATGTCCAAAACAATTATATTTCACAGTTGTTAAAAGAATTTTCAAATATCTTGTTTCCACAATAAACATGGATTTATGGTATTCTAAAGGAATTTCAAGTACTTTAATAGGATACTCTAGACATGCCAACTCTTTAAAAGTTCTCTTCTTTCTTGGTTTAGCAAGAAATTAAATAATGTTGCTTTATCCATAGCTAATGATAAATACATAGGAGCAAGAAGCTGTTATGATTAAATTGTTTGGATGAAGCAAACTTCAAGATCTTGGTGTATATCTTGAAGACATACCTATAATGTATGATAATACTAGTGCTATAAGTCTCAGTAAAAATTTCATCATACATTCAAGAACTAAACACATTTAAATTATGCATCATTCATAAGAGACCATGTGCAAAAGAGAAATGTTTCTCTTGAGTTCATGCAAATTGATTTCCAATTGGCAAATATCTTTACTAAACCTTTAGTTAAAGAGAGATTTTGTTTTATAACAAGCGAACTTGGAATGGTCAATCCTAATGAACTCTTAAAATTAAAATTTTCCCCCGTTACATATGTTTGACATGCTTCATTTCAGGAGACATTACTAAATTAATCATTGGAGTGCCCACTAAATTTATTTTGTAGGTTCTCATACCCCTTGATATGCTTAAGTCATATCTCTTCAAGCTTAAAAACATTGATAAAGCAAGAAAGAGCCATTAAAAATCATAAAGGAGAAAGTATTGGGTGAGTTTTTGGCCAAGCAAAAGCGAACAATCAACTATTTAACCCAACAGTTAACTGTTGATATTTTTTATGCTTTCTAAAAATTTTTAGCAGCAAACAGTCAACTGTTGAATTTTTTTCAAAATTTTCTAAATTTTTCCAAAAGCAAATAGTCAACTATTATAAGGAACAATTGTCAATTCAAAATTTGTCAAAAAAAATTCAAAAAATAGAAGCAAACAATCAATTTTTCCTCATGACAATCAATTGTTGCTTTTCAGAAAGGGTTCTTAACTATATTTTCTCTCATTTTGCCTTATTCCATTTCAAAAAAACCCTCATTAGCTCTCTTACTTATTTTTGGCCAAATTCCATTGATTATGAAGCTCGAAACAACCTCAAATCAAAAACCCATCTCTCCTTTATAAAGATTAGCCCTCGGATTGGTGAAATTTTTAGATTTTCACCCATAAAAATTGTGATTAAGGTTCGATAATTTTGGGGATTTTTGAATTCTGCATATAGTGACGAAAATGGTACTGAGAAATGCTTCTAAAAGGCCAAGAGATCAAGAACCCTCTGGCTCATCTCAAGTTCGAAGGCCCTTGCTTACCACTATGGAACAAGAGAAAAGATATAAGAAATAATTCATGGTAAGAACGATCATCAATGGTGCGTGCTTCAACTTGACATTTCTAGATAGTAAGAATTTTGAGCTTGGTAGGATTATTACAAGCCAACACATTGAAGAATTTGTGACCTGCAAAGTGTCCTTTTCACCCACCACCATTAAAGTATTTTACATCAATCTCACATATAATGAAATTACATTGTAATTTAGCTCTATGGTTAGCAGAATACAGTTCTCATTTGACAAAAAATTGTTTACAAGAGTTGTGGGTTTGCATAAACTATATAAGGATAATATCAGGATTAATGATCGTTTAAGTAAAATCCCTTAGTACAAAAGCAAGATAGTGGTCTCTCGAATTCTAGGAAGAATTGCCCGATCAAGCCTGCTGCTTTACACACAAAAATTAGTCCTTAATAATAATGTTCTATTTTATTTTATCAATCATACCTTGGTACCAAAATCTAGAAACCTCTCCTACCTAAATTACTTATAGCAGTTTATGTTTTAATGGTTGAAGGAAAGAATCATTGATTATCCTCATTTACTTTTGAGATGTATGATTGTAGCTCATAAAAAAGGCTAGAGGACCACTAACATATGAATTAACTATCACCAAGCTATTGAATTATTTTAATATTTCCTTCAAAGATGGAAAAATTCTCACCCCTAAGATTTTCAATGAGAACAATATTAGTAGGATAGGGTTTGAAAGAAAGGATAACAACTAGGTCAGAAAAAGGGAGGTTGAAGTAGCTCCATAACCATAAGAGAAGAAAGATGAACCAGCTCTCCAACCACAACCACAACCAAAAAATTAGGTGTTTGATATGCTTCGTTCAATTGATCAGAGATTGAATGAAATATGACATAATGATGGCAATAGATACTCACATGCTTAACCCTAAGGACAACATGGAAGTACCAACTGAGAAGTTTAATTGGCTTAACCAAATATATCGAGAGCAACAACAAAAGTAACAGGATCCACAATCATTTATCTTTTAATATCTAACTCTTAGTTTTATATCTTATGTTATTGCCTTTGTCGTACTTTGACATTTATGCTTCCTTCCCCTTTTTGTTGATGAGAAAGGGGGAGAAACATCTCAATTATCCTAGTTTCTCTAAATTATGTCTCATGATTTATGAATTATGTATTACTATTGGTTATGTGCTGACTATGGTTTAAGACTTATAATGCACACTATTTTAGTACCCTATGTATACTAATCACATGTTGAAAATTTTCATAGCAGGTGCATAACTCTTTTCAACTTTTTAATAGCTTAATTTGTGAATTTTAATAGCTAAAAAGTTATGCATAAATTGAGGGGGAGCTATACCCCAAACTAACAAAATTTCTGAGCTATGTGTTTGTCCTTTTACTTATTTGTCATCATCAAAAAGAGGGAGATTGTTAACCCCATTGCTTTACGCCAATAATTTTGATGATAACAAACTAGCAAAAAGAATTTTTCAGGAACGAAATTAAGCTTAGCATGTACTCCAAGTCATAGAACCTCAAGACATAAAATATCATATCTCACTAGGTATCTTAGACTTAGAATTTATGTAAAAAAAACTTAGAATCATTTGAACTTACATTAAAACATGTTTTTAAATTACATGAGTTGCATTTTGAAAAATAGTTGGTATAGAAAAAAGTAAAAAGTGCTAAAAAAACCTATTTTTAAAAGAACTTAGAATCATTTGAGCTTACATAAAAACATGTTTTTATATTACATGAGTTGTCTTTTGAAAAATGGTTGGCTTTGAAAAAAGTAAAAAATGCCAAAAAAAACTTATTTTTAAGCATAACAGTCAATTTTTATTCCCAATAACTGACTATTGCCTAAAACATTTAGGCATTACTAATATCCAGAAGCCAACTGGAGACTGTTTGCTACTAAAATCTAAATATTGGGCCCAACAATTGACTATTCAATTCCAAATTTTTAAAATTGCACCTCTTAAGCAGCCAACAGTCAATTATTTAGTTCGACAATCAATTGTTGCTTGTAGAAAAATGTGACCTAAGCATTTTCAATGGCTATTTTCTTACCAAATCACCTACAAATTATCATCAATAGTTATTTCTTCCAAAATCTACAAATAGAAGAGTTCACTAAGCTCCAAAACACCATAAACCAACTTTGAACTTTCTAAAAATTCATCTAAAACTCATTTGATTTTATCTTCTTTCTAAAGTGTTCTTCATCTATATATCAACTCTTTTGAAAGAATTTTCATTGTTCCAAAACCATTAAACTTCCATCCTATTGAGTGGAAATTCAAGGGAAAGATTCGTTAAAGTTTAGGATTGGGAAAATCCTTGTAAGGGAGAGAGAGACCCTACTACTAACTCTTAGAGTTGTGAATTTGTAGTGGCTCACAAATGCCCCTTTATAAACTTGTGATTTTAGTTGAAAAACCTTAAGTTGAATATTGGAGACTAAATGTAAGCTTGAAATTTAAGCTAAACTAAGATAAATTAATATTCTCTCAACTCTTACTTTTAAGTTTTAGCTTTGCATTCTTTCACTTTTCTGGCTAATTGTGAATGAGAGAGGCTTGTTGAGTAAATTATTGACAATATTCTTGAATAGTCCCAATCTACTTGATGTTACATAAAGGCTCATCAAGGTTTTCAAATTTTGGTAGTCCATAATTTTCTTGCAACACTTTCACCAACTCCTGCCAATATAAAAGTGTACATTTATCATTAATTGAAACAAACAAATTAATATTATCTTCTTCCAAATACATGGCAAAAACATCTACCTTCAATTCATCGGGGTTGATAATAACAAAAATATTTTTCTGCCTTTAAGATCTAACCTTGAGGGTAATCTTTAAATATGGTAAACTCAATGTTTATGTGGGATTCATAAAGAATTCCCATGACTAGCTAGCCCTTGATGGCTATAGTTGGTTTGTGCTTTGAGAGCCTCAACTTCAGCTATCAAGGAATCTTTGTTGTCTAATTTGAATGCAATGAAAGAAATTTGTTGGGTGATGGGATCATTAGGTGGAATGATATGTTCATTTTTGAAATTGGTGGTTCTAGTGTTAAGCATTTTTAAGTAACCTAGCTCTGATACCAAAATGATAAGGGCTAGAAAATTTAATGAAAATACAAGATAGAACTTTGAGTGAAAGTAAGAAATTTTATTAGAGATATAGTATAAGGATCTTGAACACAATTCTCTCTAACAAGGAATAAGTTTGTATGCAGTGGACAATCCTTCCATTACATTTAATAGTAATTCTTAAATCCCAATTCCACATCCGTATTGACATATTTATACAAAGAGAGATATTCAAATAACTCATAAATTACAACCATAAATATTTACTCTAAATAATCATTAATTAATAACTATAAATAACTTCTAATAATTATGCAGTGGACAATCCTTCCATTACATTTAATAGTAATTCTTACATCCCAACTCCACATCCGTATTGACATATTTATACAAAGACAGATATTCAAATAACTCATAAATTACAACCATAAATATCTACTCTAAATAATCATTAATTAATAACTATAAATAACTTCTAAATAATTTCTAATAATAACTCCCTTAAAAATAAGAATCCATATTGTCTTTCTCGAGAACATAGGTAGCATGATGATCTTAGGAAGGCTTGACTTGGTCAATAAGACATCTCTTTCTATAGAATATGTGCAAAGATGGTCTAATATCATCATTTCCCTAAGCATATCAACATTACAGATAGTCCATTTCCCTTCCTTCGCTTTGACCTTGAAACCAAGTTTTAGGCTACCTATTAACAACAACGTAATACAACAACAACAACAAAATATTTTTTTCACTAGGTGGGGTTAGCTACATAGATTGAACAACGCCATAGTGGCTTATTATAATGAGATCAATAGATAAATTATTAATTATTAAATTTTTCTTAATAATTTCACCTATTGTTTTCTTCGGCCTCCTTTTACCTCTAATTATCGAACTGCTCTCCATTTGATCTACTCTTCTCAGTAGGGTTTCTGTAGGTCTTCTCCACACATGGCTAAACCACTTTAAGCGAGATTCTGTCAACTTATCTACAATAGGTGCTACCCCAACTTTTTCTATAATGTCCTCATTTCTAAATATATCTCTTCTAATATGTCCATACATCCAATATAATAGTCTCATCTCTACTCAATGTCCACACATCCAGCGTAATCTTTCTTCTTAATTCTTTGTGACTTGAGTTTCTTGTATTCATCTCTACCCAATTACCTTTTCTAGTAACTTCATATTATGGCTCATGAATTTAAACCCCCTATAGTTGTCACAGTTCTGTATGTCCCCCTTATTTTTATAGATAGGAATTAAATTAATTCTCCTCCATTCATCTTGCATTTTCTTAGATCTCATTATCACATAAAACAACTTAGTGAGCCAACTTATGTCTTTCTTGCCAAGACTTTTCCATACCTCGATAGGTATATTATCAGGTTCTACTACTTTGCTATTTTTCATTCTTTTCAAAGTCTTCTCTACTTTAAATTCACGAATTCTATAATAAAAGGTATAATTGTAGTTCTCCTCTGTAATATTTAATCTATTAGATTAACATGCCAACTCATGCCCTTCATTAAAAAGTCCTTAAAAGTAACTCTTCCATCATGCTTAGATATCTTGCTCCCTTACCAAGAAATTATCGTCTTTATCTTTAATACATTTTACTTAGTCTAGATCTCTTATCTTTCTTTTCTTACCCTTCGCAAGCTTGAAATTTTTTCTTTCCCCATCTTTAGTTCCTAAATATTGATATAAACCTTCAAAAACTCTAGATCTCGCTTCATTCACAGCTTTCTTAACGTCTTTCTTAGTAACTTTATATTTTTCTCAAATTTCATTATCTTTACACAAGTGTCATGCTTTAGAACACTCCCTTTTAACCTTAATCCTATCTTGTACCTTTGTATCCCACCACTAAGATATTTTACCCTTTGGTCCAACGCCTCTTGATTCTCAAAGTATTTCTCTTATTATTTTCTTGATCCCTTTAGCCTCCTCATCCCACATATCATTAGAATTTCCATAAACTTCCTAATACCCCTCTTCCTCTATCTTTTTTTGAAAGCTCATTTGTTGTTCATTCTTTAAATGCCATCACCTAATTCTTGAAACTGTTTTCTTACTCTTTCTTTCAACTCTTCTCTTAACTCGTACATGTAAAACTAAAATTCTGTGTTTGGCAGCCAAGCTCTCTCTAGGTATGACTTTGCAATCTGTGCAAAAAATTTTATCTGATTTCCTTACCAAAAAGAAATCTATTTGAGTGCTTGCTCCTCCACTCTTGTACGTGATAAGATGTTTTATCCGCTTCCCAAAGTAAGTGTTTACTATTGTAAAATTAAAAGTTAAAAAAAATCTAAGATAGTTTTACTCTCTTTATTTGCTTTACTTAATCTAAAACCTCCATATATACCATCGTATCCTTTACATTCACTCCCTACATGTTCATTTAAATCCCCTTCTATGAAATTTTTTTCTTCCAAAGGTATTTTATAAACCAAACTTTCTAGATCTTCCACTACTAGCTTTAAAGCTATAATCTTATCTCTTAATCTTTTTACATCTACCACATTGTTCCTCCACTTCTTATCAACTATTATGTCTACAGCATTGCTAGTTCTTGTCTTGCTAGTGTACCAAAGCTTAAAATTTGAAGTATCTAATTCCTTTGTCTTTTCTCTTACCCACTTAGTTTCTTATAGGGACATGATGTTAATCCTTCTCCCAATCATGGTATCAATTATTTTCATTAATTTCTTTATAAGCATGCCTACATCCAAGTTCACAAACGAATCCTACTCTCATGAACTAACTTTTTTATCCACATTCATTCATTCAAGTGTGGAAACCCTTGCATATTTTTTACTACACTCGGGCATCGATGTAAT
Source organism: Gleditsia sinensis (assembly GCA_037074535.1). Taxonomy (NCBI): domain Eukaryota; kingdom Viridiplantae; phylum Streptophyta; class Magnoliopsida; order Fabales; family Fabaceae; genus Gleditsia; species Gleditsia sinensis. The sequence goes on from CM073464.1 coordinate 15,465,589, forward strand.
GGCTCTTGCTCTTTTGATATTGTACTCGAGCTATACAGCGTGTTGCTTTCAGGCAACGACCTAGCCATAATACAGAGAAAAAAAATCGTATACCTTATTCAAGATTCTTTATCAAGCATAACTTGATGTTATCCATATAGCTCAAGATGGAACTCTTAAAATTCAAAATTTAAGCTATGCATCCATAAACCCAACTTATTAGAGAATATAACTCAAGGTATACAACAACCCTTATAAGTTAAGCATCAACAATTGGCCAACATGACGTGTACACCAATCATTTTTTCATTTTCCCATCATGTAGGGTTTTCATGCATATGTTTCTTTTTCTTTTAATGAAGAAAACCATATGTCAAGTTCATCAGAGCAAGCATCATCTTGGTGCAAAGTTATTTCAAATAAAATTCATTTCAAGTAAAGAATACGAGAATGCCAAAACTCAAATGGCTCAATTTTCATTGGGAACAATAAATTTAGTGAAGCATTCTTTTGACAAGTAACCATGTTGCTATTTGAACATATTTTTACATAAACCAAGAACAAATTTATTAAGGCAAACAAGTTAATTCAAACATTTTTTTGGTTTATACAAAATCATTTAATTCTACCAAGATTCAGACATGTGTTATTTTAAAAGGACCAATAACTAACTATAAGACTAAATAGAACCTCAGTACCTACTAAAGCTTATCCAAAATAATTAGCTCCATTTTTTGTAATCTTTACATTGTTGTCATTTGCAATGATATGCTTTAAGCTATGAAAAGAGCATATCCCAAAAAATTAAACTATTAGGTAAGAGAGTCTCATGACTTCTATACCATCTTAAGTGTTAAGAGTTACCCAATATGGTATATATTATTGCATACCTCTTCAAAATTCAATCTGTGATGGACCACTCTATTTGCCCACTATATGTGAATTTTACTCTATCTTAGACCCCTTTAAGTACATGTAGCTTTTTTTGAAGTTACTCTTTTTGGCTCTTTGAGTGCTTACTGTAGCTAATTTTCTCTGGTAAGTCTAGAACCCTTTAAACACCAAGCAGCCTTTTTCCAAATTGCTCCTTTCTACATTAACCTGTTCATGTTGATTAACTTTTAATAAAATCACATATTGATAGACTTAGAAGAACACATCCCAAAAATTAGTCTGTTCAATAGAAAGGCTTCAAGTACCATCTTAAGTGTTGATTTTTGCCTAATGTGGTACATATTACAACCATACAATTAAATTAAAAGTAATCTATAATAAATAAATCACAAACATGAGAAAACATTGAAAACAAAAGCAAGCAATACCTGATAAGCATGTCTAAAAGCCTGATTAGCTCGACCCAGGCCTCTCTTAGCCTGTTCTTAATTAAGTCTTCTTACTTCACCTCAATAACTTCTATGGAAATCTCATTCTATTCTCGCTTCTCTAACACTTTCACCACATTGTCACTTATCCCAAATGTATTCAGTACTATTACCCCCATCAACTCAATTATTTTCTTATTATTCGTAATCACCAAAGTATTGTAACTTCCACAGGTATCATTGTTTACATATATGACAAAGGCTAGCAGTCTTAGCCTCTAGTTAAACATCTACACTATGATCAACACCTGAACTATAATTTCCATAACCATTATTAGTGATATAATACTACGAATTTTGGTCAGTACCATATTGTTAATTTGTGTTATTCTCATAATTTACATAACTACCTACATTTTAATCAATGTTAAAGTATAATTCACTATAGAACTATCGACATTCAATGTTGGTGTATCCATTTCAATAATCGACCTTTTCCCTGAACTAGAAGTTATTTGAATTTCTAATGTGACCATATTTCTTCATGCCGAAATGCTTGACAAGAATGAATTTACTGACAAAGTTTGACTTATAGACTCCAACTTATTTCTCATATTTTCTTCTTTTTCTCTATCACATTCATCATCTTCATCATCATCCACTTCACTAGATTTCATCAAAGGAATATAGGAAGAAACACTTATAGTAGGTTGTTGCTCGATGTGGGATTTAGGGTTAGGAAGAAAAGAGAAAAAGGAGTTACCCTATATAAATTTTAAAGTGTTTAATGAGTTCCCTTCATAACTATCAGTATCATGGCTTACAATTAAAGGTTTTGCAATTGAAGGGCTAATTGAAATTTTTTTGGATTAAGGAAGAGACAAGAAAATAGAGGAGGGTTTAGCAATGTTGCTGGAGTGAGGTTCTCCCCCTGCTTGTGAATCATTTAAAGTTGACAAAAGTAGGCTAATAGCTCCCTATTTTTTAGTATTAGACATAACATCAAGAACAAGTACAAGTAGGGAACAATAGTTTAAGGAAAAAAAGAATAGTAATTTTGAATGATGTTCACTATGCTCTATCTTCCCCTGAAGATATTTTTTGTCAAAATAGGGTTGTTGTTCTAGAAAGGAAATATCCCTACTAACAAAGGTTCTTTTTGTTTAAATATTATAACATTTATACCCTTTTTATTTAGTGCATAACCAATAAACACGCATTTTTAAGCCTGAGACTTAAGCTTGGATCAAAGCCTATTGGGAATGTAAGTAAAAATAGTGAACTCAAAAGTTTTTCATGGTAAATAAAAGAAAAGATGACATTTAGGAAAGAAGTTTTTGAAACACTCTAAAAGAGTGTTGTATTTTAAAACACGGGAAGGCATTCTATTTATTAAATATGATGTTGTCAAAGCTACCTCTCCCTAATTAGGAACATGCATGAAAAACATAATAGCCCGTCAACTTCAAGAAAATGTCTATTTTTCTCTTAATAATACCATTTTGTTTAGGACTATCACTACAAGTGGATTGGTGATGCATCCCTTTTTCTTTTAGAAAATGTCCCAAAACTTGATTAAAGTATTATGTTCCATTATCATAATCAAGAATGCTGATTTTTGTTTGAAATTGATTTTCAGGCAAGTTGTAGAAATTTTTGAGCATGTATGGAACTTTAGATTTATCGTTTAGCATCCAGCATAGATGAGTATGGTCATTTATGAAAGTGACAAACCATTTTTTCCAAATAAAGATGGTTTTAAGGGGCAATATCTTGGATAAATGAAAACTTCCATATTGAAAATTGGAGCAATCCATAACTTTAAATAAACCAGGAAGAAGATGTTTTAAATAGGAAAAAATAGGATGGCCTAGTCTAAGATGCCAAAGCCTTATTTGTTCTTAAGCATGGAGAGAACTAATACTAATACTAAATCCTTGTTTATTTTGAGAAAACATGTCATTGAAATAGTATAGTCCATACACCATTCTAGCACTGCCAATTGTCATCCTTGTGCTCAAATCTTGAAAATCACAATGAGATTTAAAGAAAATGACATGATAGTTAGATTATTTGTAAAGTTGAATAACAGAAAAAAGATTACAAGCAAGAGTAAAAACATGGAGGACATTATTTAAAGTGATATTTTCATAAATTTTAACAGAACCTCTTGTTACAATAGATGAAAAATGGCCATTTGCAACTCTAACCTTTTTATCACTAATAGAAGGAACATAAGAGTGAAAACATGAGAAATATTTTTCATATGATCAGAGGCACCTAAATCAATTATCCAAGGTGTATAACTAGAATGACAAGAGAGGGCATCATGGTGGCTACCCATTTAGGTCAGAGAAACACTAGGAATACTAGATTCTAGAGCAAATGTCATGATTTAATCTAGCTACTCCTTACTAAAAGGACCCATATCCACCTCATTGGCATGAGTATGTGGCTATTTTGTATTCCTACTCTTTTAATCGGATGGTTTCTCATGAATCTTTTAGCAATTTTCACACATATGTTGTGGTTTATTAAAAAAATCACACCAAACTTATGGCTTATCCTCTGCCTTTCATTGTGGAATTCTAATGGCTTTCTTTCAATTGATTTTTCAACTCACTTTTTTCAAGCATCATCCCACGATGTCTTTCTTTCTTCCAAACTTCTGTGAACACATCAATAAGTGATGAAAGAGGATTATCACCAATAATCTTCCCTTTACTTCACCAAACTCTTCATTTAGGTCAGCAATGAATTAATAAATATAATCATTCTCCATCATCATTTAATAGTGTTTACAGTCCTCTTGACATTTCCACTTATAACATTGAAAATGTCAACATCCTACGATAGCCTTTTCAAGAGGTTGAAATATTTGGTAACCTTGTTTCCTCCTTGCTATATCTTGCTAAGATCAACCTATAATTTAGACATTTGGGACTAATTGCCAAGGTTAGAATACATTTGGTTAATGTTATCCCAATGTTCCTTGGTAGTAAGATAGCATATATAATCAGATAAAATTTCTTCAATCAAAGAATTAACCAACCAAGACATCACCATAGAATTTTCAACATCCTAAGTAGCGTATGTTGCAACCTCTACCTAAGGAGATTTTGTATTGCCAGTCTAGTACTCAATTTTTCATTTCCCCCAAGTATACATGCAAATAAACTAAGACCAGTGAAGAAAATTGTCCTTATTTAGACAAATTATGGTTATTTAGATTGATTGGGAATTAGAATGGGTAAAATGGTGGTTAGCAAGATTGGAGATTTAAGACATTATAAGGATCAAGGGTTAAGCAACAAAGGGTAAGAATACAAGGAATAGGTCCTTGTTAAAGGAGATGAATAGAGAAACACAAATAGAGATGAGTAATGGGTAGTTATAGAAGTACCCAAGCAAAAGACATATAGGAACGACATACAACAAGGAGGTTGGGTTGTGATGAAGGCACCCAAGCAAACAACAATAGGTTATGACACCGAAGTAGGCAACAAAGGTTGCAATAGGTTCCTAAGGGTTGCGATAGTCTAACCAGGATCTACTAACAAATATAAAAAAAAATATTTTTCTTATTCGTCTATTTTAATAAGGGGTAAAGTACATAGTCAAATAAATCTCTATTTAATTTTGACATAATCTTTAGGAATTAGCCCTTAAAAGGCTTTAGGGAATTTGAATAATATCTTAACCAAATATTCTTTTTTCTAACAAGTTCCGAGTTATCTTCACCAAGTAGAATGTTTGTGATATTAAGGTTTTGTTTAGGTTAAGGATGGGATTGCAAGAGGGAAGAAGATTTTGGTGGAGGAAGAAACACAAAAAGTAAAGAGGTCTCAAAAGAGGAAGGTTCACCATGTTTAGAGCTAGGTTTAGATTAAATGGCTAGGATTGGTGTCTGAGCTTGCTCTTGTTTTTCTTTGTCTGAATCTGTGTAGTTTTCTAGCAACAACTCCATATGAGAGAGAATGAGGGTTCATCCAGCAACAGGTTCAAGCAACGATTAAGAGAAAAGAAGAAAAACTAAGAAGAAAGAAGAAAACAAGAAAAAAAGAGCAAATATGTTTGTCAAAAGATTTGGGTTCTACGACTAGACTCTTACAGTAGTTTAGCCCATTAACTGTAAAGTGGAATTAGAATGGAATATATACATACATACATACATATAATGAGTGAGTTTTATACTCCTAAATTAATTATCTTGAACTTAAAATTTTGTGAGTTTTTGAGTAATTTATGTTAGATTTATGTGTGATTGTGTGCTTATTCTGTAGGTAGAAAGAAGATGAAAAATTTAGAAAAATTAGAGAAAAAGGAGTGAGAATTGTAGATTTTGGATAATTTTGATATTGCATCACTAATTTAGACATATCTCTCTTATCTAAATTTCAATTGAGATGATTCAATTGATTATAGAAAACTAAGAAAAAGATATACAATTTTTATGTTTTGACTTTTGAGAGGTTCGACGTCGATAAGCTAGATATTTGCATCGCAATCCAAAGATGATAATGTAGTTTTTGAAAAATAAAAGAATAAAAAAAAGATTGAGTTTGAGTTGGATTGAAATATTTTTTATTAAAAAAGTTTGAGTTTGACTAAAAGACTTTTTAAATATAGAGTTTAAGAAAGATTCAAAGATCTATTTCACCTTTAAAATGATCTTTGAGCTATGAATTAGAAGGGGAGAGGTGCTCAGACTCTCTTAAGACGGCAGCTTCAACTCCATATTTTTCTTCTTATTCTTCTTCTTCTAAATTTTCTTTTTAAATTGAATTTTATACGTTGTTCTTAATGCTTTTAATTGCTTTACCACCAATAAGATATTGGGTTAATCATAATGAGACCGAGAGGAAATTTATGTGTCTAGTTCATTGTATAGTTAACCATGGACAATATGTAAGATAAAGATATATTTGCATGGTCTATGCAGTCTTAATTGAAAACCATATAACTTAATGAATCTTTATTTGTTATAATTCACATGAAGAGATAGTGTATTAGCATTCAAAGGGTATTTCTGTGGTTTACCAAAAAAAAAAAGATATTTCTATTAAACCTCGAGAGAGAATGATAGATAATTTAAGATATCTCAACTAGCAATTAAAATCATAATTTTAATATTAAAGAGATAGATAAATGTATGATGGATTAATTATAGTGAAATTGAAATCTCTATAATTCTGATCAATTTTGAATTACTCTTACTTTTAAATTATGTAATTTTATTCTATTTTATTTTATTTTTAATTAAATTAATATTTGAATTATTTAATTAGAATAAAGATTAAATTAGTGTAGTAATTAATAACACCAATTCTCATAGAATTGATACTCTATACTCGTTTATAAAAATTTTATTTTTATTATTTGACAATAATAATGTACAGTTTTACTTAAATGAATATTTAATTTATGTCTATCAATATGTGTGTGTGTTATGTGTGTGTGTGTGTGTGTGTGTCATTGTAACCAACCCCATTACTCACATTAGCAACAAATTTCATGAGGTAATTATTTATAACTATTTATATTATTATGATATTACAATAAATAACCAATTTATATTACATATTTTTAGTAAGTTTCGTAGGGTGACCACACATGCTCACCTTTGAATTTGGCAAGCATGTAAATGAAAATTTTCAAGTTGTAATCTTTACGAGGAGTTATTGTTGTATTTAAGACATATTTGAGAAAAATTATGTTTAAATAACTATTTAAGGATAATATTATTTAGAATGATATGTAATGATTTAGAATTATATGAATTTGTCCTTTTAAATTTTTTTTTTTTTTGGAGACACTTTATTTTGATTTTGATTTATATGAAAATTTTCATTTAAATGAATTGAAAATTTTTTATTATTTTGAAAATTTTCTAATAAATAGGTCCAAGTCTGAGAATTTGAAGATTCATTACTTGTCTAGGTCTGAGTCCGATGATGAGACTACAGCTTTTTAAGTTTCAAGTCTAAATACTATAATACTCTACCCATAACTGCTTGAAGAAATGGAGGGATTAAACCGGCGCCTTCGTGCCCAATGGCTGTGGTTGATTACCCAAAATTTATTATATTTAGTTCTATGCTTCAAATTAATTTTCATCTATTTTAAGATCATCACAAATTTAATTAATCTTTCATTGCTTAATATTTAGTTGTATTTTAATGAGTTGACCATTATCTATCAATAGGTATATAGGCAAGGAATTTTAAATAAATCTTATTTCCAAAATTTGCTTTGAATTTTTATTTATATAGAGAAGATTATCGAAATAATGAAACAAAAACCAACATGAATGATCTTTTCGATTAGGATATTCCAAATTTTCACTTGATTAGATATTATTCAGAATTCAAATCATCATTTTAAGTAACAATTATGTTTAGAATTGAAAACATCATTCTACGAAGTAACAATTTAGTCCTTTAAGCTGAATTATGCCTGCACTAGTTTAGAGAGATAGAGCAATAGGCCAAGTATTCAAATCCCTATAGAATTTGAAGATTACCGAAACTAACGTGTAAAATTAGGGAGGAGAAAAAAAAAAGCTAATGAATTCATGAGATTATGAAATACAATTTTATTGCAGGAAACATCAAACTTACAACTTCTAAAAGCGAGCTTTCTGACAAGAAAAATAGGCAGACTTTCTTAGGAAACAAAATTAAAGACTCTTCACTGAAGAAAACATTGAATTAAACAAAGAAGAAACCCAAACTGCGAGAGCAAGCAGAACCAGAGAACCATGGTCCTTCAGCCTTCTAACCATAGACTATCTATGAAAAATGAGAACCCCCAATATCTTTCTGTGATTCATCATCGATCAGATACTCATGGGGCTTTGAGGATCATTAAGAGCTGCAATGGCTGTTTGGATTTTTATCTGCAAAAGATCTTTCTCTTCTTCATCTGCCTGAAAAAACAAGCGTAAAAGCAAAACCAACACGAAAACACACTGATTAGTAATACCTGAGGTTGTTGTTTAGTTGTATTTTGCAAATCTTATTCTGGTAAACATGAATATGAATCTTGTTCTCGACCATTTTTATCAACTTGGTAAAGATCAAAGGAGACAATGCATAACCCAAGTTTATGATTTAAGTAGTAAACAAATTTAAACTCAATAGTTGAAGATCCTCTATAATGTTAAAGGTTTGAATCTAAGAAAAAAAAAACTTAAAGAGAAAGACTACTTCATTACCCTAATCGTAATTAGCCCTGTACACAAAAAATGTAAAGATATTTGTGATAGAACTGAAAAAAAAAAAAGAATGGGAGACCACGCATATAAGATTTCAGGCTACCTCAAGACAGCTGTGTCATTATTAGGAGCTAGGAAAGGATTCAACTTTCGGTCTTAATCAGCATGACAAGGACTTAATTAAAACAAAGATTCCTAGAAAAAATTGCTAATTTGATGTGACTACTTGTCCTTTCAGTATCACATATAGCTTTGACTTTTGTGAGTATTTCATATAAGAACTTTTATTTTTTTATAAATTTTATAAATATCTTTTTAAAATGTGCAGATAACATTCCTAATGGAAGCTAGGGTAGCTTCAGAGCTTAAACAAATGGTACAATATGTTGTCTATTATAAGGTAGTTTTCAAATAATGTTAAAATGAGTTTATTGCTATATCAAAATGAACATTTGGTTGAAGAATCAAAATGATTAAAATGAATGGCGCGTCAAGCTCAAGAGACCTTGGAGTAAGTTTAACTTCCAAGCCTTAACAAACCGGATTTGTTTAATGCAATGATAATAATTATAATGAGCACACCCTATTTAGAAAATTTAGTACCGGACCAAGAAAATGTCGCCTTCAATTTTTTAATTAGAAAAAAAAAATTAATTCACAATGGGCACGCCAACTAAATGCTTGAACTTGATTATTGTCCTCAATCGGGTCTATAGCGCCTAAAGCGAAATAAATAGTATATGTAAAAAAATGGAAGCTATCACTGTGACTCTATTACGAAAAATAAGCTTTGATTTTCTGTCCATGAGTTCAAGAAATTATTGTTGCTATAAAACATTATACTAGATAATGAAAAGATGATTTAAGTAATGAAAATAAACTCTTATTTAATTTACAAATTCATTTTTTAAGTAAATCATATATTAATTAAGATTTCCATAAGTCTATTGAGTATATTTCAAGGCAAAATATATGAATGAGATTTTGTTTAACAATTAGAGACATATTATAATCCATAAAATTGACAGCTAAAAGTTGGAACTTGAAACAAAAACGTGAGAATATTTAACCAAATTGCAAGCACAATAAAGTATACTTAAACAAACGTCCATAATATAACCCCAAAAATAAACTACATGTTATTATTCATATGCCTAAATCCTATTCATCTTTTTCTTTTTATATTTATTCAATGAATGAAATTTCTGATTTTATTTGACTTTCAAATAAATATTATAACACGTTTTTTGCTCTAGAATTTAATATATTTGTATGAAAAAAAAAGATTAAATTACACTCTCAACCCCTACTCTTGTTGAAAGTTACACATCTCTCTAATTTCAATTCATATAAAAAATTTCTTCCAATAACAAAATTGTCAACTTATACTTTATGTATTTTAAAAAAAACTCATAATTAATCATAAATAATTTAATTAAATACAAAACAAACCATAAGAAGATCAAATTAAATATTATGAAAATTCAAACTAGGAGAAATTATTGTATTTTAAAAAAAATTAAAGGATTTGGGTATAAATTTTATAAAATTTATAAAATATTCTTGTTTTAATTTAAAATTAAAAATATGTGAGTGTATTTTTAAAAAAATTAATATAATTTATATTAAAGAAATAGCGATGAAGGCAATCGTTAGTGTCAAGCATCAATACTTGTCCACGACAAAACAATATGAAAACGAAAGGGTTAGGTATTATCAAATTCGCCCACGTGGAGAAAGATTTTTATCTTTTTTGGATGAACGCGGAGAAGGTTATAGCAAGCTGAATTATGCAAGAAAAACGACAAGACCTAAACGACAATTCGTTTCAGCCTACGTAATTAGTAATTGCGCGGTGCCCTAGAAAGTGTCTAAACCTATAAGGAGCAAGGTTCGTAGGAGTAGGGACCAATAATGAACCCAATATGAGATAAGAAGGGAGCGAAGCTGTGCGTTTTGCACTCTATTGCAACCGCGTGCAACCAACGTCAGACAACTATGCAACCAATGACGCCCGCGCAACATTTTCACAATTAGAAACACGTTTTCAATTCGCCTCCTTCCTTACTAGCACGAGCTACTAAATACAACATATTCCAAAGTTTTATTTTGTCCACTTTGGTGCTACAAGAACGTGTTGGAATTTTCCCCGAAATTAGGTTTGACTCGTGGGGGAAACCTGCTTTTATTAATTTTTCTAACACGAGCTAAATATGTTTAATTTCTCAATGCCAAAATTGCCAGGTGATGCACACAGGTTTGCCCTAATGCAAGGGTTACCACCTACTTAGAGGATTTTCTTTTTTCTTTTTTTGCCATGCCATAGATAATTTGATTCTAATAGACTTAGGACTCAAACCCACAACACCTTCCTTTGTAGGGACTGGATCTTATCACTTACACCTATTTGGGAGAATAAAGCCAATTATTTTGGATAAATCTTTGTCGGATATTTTGATTGAAATTTTTGGATTATTCGGATCCAGTTTCAAATTTAAATCCATCCCACACCACCTCATCCCCTAATCCTCCCAATCAAAGCCTAAGTTAATGACAAAAAACAAACATAGCAACAAGTCATCCCTCGAGAAAGGCACCAAATGGCTCCAGAAAACAGGCCAGGAAAAGCGGCATATCTCTCTTAAATAAACTCTTATAATTTAAAAATTTTGAATTAAGTATTTATAATTTCAATATTTTAAATTAAATTAGTAAATTAATTGTAAATTATATGTAGTCATTAATTGGTGAAGTTCATATATATATATATATATATATATATATATATATATATATATATATATATATATATATATATATATATATATATATATATATATATATATAATGTTAAATATATGTACTATTAATTAACAATAAAAATTTATTTAAAATTATATAAAATTAATTTTAAAATTTTAAATTATAAAGACAATTAAAAATTAATTGAAAACATATCAATCAATTAAATATTTTTGTTGTAACAAAAAGTTTAAAGTAAAAAAAAACTTATTTATTCTAAAGTCAGTGAAACTTAAATAGATCTAGAAGTGAAATATTTTTATCCTTGATAACTAAACCAAGTATCCTTGGCATAGAGTTCATCTTTGTTTAAAGTAGAATGGTGATAGGGGTCCTAACCTCAATTTGCCTCATCCAATGCTTTCACAGCCCTTCATCCTTAAAAAACAAATATCCTATTCCACTTTTCTTAAAGTAGTCTGTGAGTTATTAAACATGTAGGCCCCAAAATTCTACCAATTAATTTTGTTTATAATTTTAGTTCATAATTATGAAAAAGAATAAGAATAAAGGGATGGGAAAGTGAAGAAAGGGAGAAAGGAGACTGACCTCAATGAAGACTGTCTTCAAGAGCCTGCCTGAGAAACAAGTTATATTGGCTGTTATGACCTTCAGCTTCAAAGATTCGAACACTTCGCAGAGTTTTACCATTGTGTCTGTCCTTTTACTGCACGTCAAGCTCACCACAACCGTCTTCTCTCCCATGTATGTTAGCCTCAGCTGCTCTCCATCCCATTCAAAACCCGACATAATATAATTAATTTAATCAATAAATTAAAAAACAAAATTAATTTAAAAAACCACCAATTTTATAATATCAATCATACGGGAGAGATAAAATTAGAACGATTTGTAAATTTATATAATTTTAGTCACTGAATTTTTTATTTAAAAGAATTATTTTTAAAAAATATTAAATTTATGTCATATTAATTTCTAAATACTTGATAAAAGGAGCTACAGTTAAGAAATTTCTAAATTCACGACGGAATTGTTAATATTTTTTCTTTGAGTATTCTAAATTATTTTAAAAAAATATCCACGAAGCAATTCAGAGTAGCCCTGGATTTGAAAATCCAGAATTGAAATAACACGAGCCAAATATAAAAAAATAAAAATAACTAGAGATAAGATGGGGTTACCTCAAGGACTTCAATTGGGGAATTTCTAGGACTGACAGAATCATAAAGCTGCTGCTCTGTTTTTTTCTTCTTGGACCTCAGAAGAACAGGCAAATCCTGTTCAAACTCATTGCTTGAGTTTTTCTTCAGCTTCCCGGACTCAAGCTCCATTATCTCCGCTTGAATACTCTTCTCTTGCTCGTGCAAGTGTTGGATATACTCGATAGCATCCTTAATTATAGAAGCCTTGTCCATCTGTGTAGGTGCACAAATGATCCTCTTTTCAAATGGTTGAGAAATTATTTAACCACCGCCTGAGGTAGTGGTAGACGGTGGTGTTTCAGTGGTTCTTACCTTGCTAATGTTGGGAACCACCGCTCTGAGTGCAAAAAGCCGTTCGTTGAGCTTCTTCCTCCGATTCCGCTCGGAGACAATGTTCTTAGATGCCGCCGAAGACGCAGCACCGTCCGGCGAGCTCGAATCGTAGTAACCGGAGAAAGCCTCATCCAATCCCAAGCTGCCATTCACCAAATAAGAATTCGGGATTTTTCTTTAATTTTATAGATTAACTGATTTCTAGGGTAGATTAATCGACTTTAATTACCTGTCGAGCTCTTCGGTTTGAAGGAACATGTTGGTCTCCCAGTAATGTCTGTACTCTTCACCAATATTCTCCATGGATATGTCCTTTGGAGAGACAAACGCAGAGAGATGGAAGGGGCAAGAGGGAAGATGAGAAGAGAATAGGATGCTTTCTTCAAGGAAGGTCAATTATTATTTTTTCTTTTTCCGGATGAGGAGCACCGGCGTATTTATATATAGGCGAGGAATGAGGATCAGGGGGATTTACCCACGTGCGAAGATATAGATCCTTTCTGATGTTGCGCTGTTTGGTTGCTTCGTAGAAGGATCTAAACCGTTCAACGAAATGTGGTCTGTGAGGCCGCGTTAAATACCTTAAAATGGATTCTAGTGTGCTTTGGTCATCCATTTTCTGGAGAGTTATATTTTTATTTTTATTTTGTTTTGGTATAAAATTAATTTTATTGTAAGTCTATCTTCCCAATATTGGTATTATAAAATTTATTTAATTAGTAAATTTAAATTTATATATTATTTAAGTTATAAATTTATGAAAAAATTATTTAATTCTTAAATTTAAACTTATTTATATGTAAGTAAAAAGTAAGTCAATATCAAATAAGGAGTCACCATATTAAATGATGAGACATTTGTGGATACGATGATGATCAATAAATGTTTTTTATGATTAGTTGGACTCCACTAAATAAGAGTTTTACTTTTTTAATTGTTAATTCATATTTATGACGCGTTAAATTATACCTAAAACAAATTTTTTTAGTATTGATATATGCATATAACTATTTTCTGTAGTCAATTTTTTTTTTACCACATTTCTAAATTTTACTTATTTGAATAAAGTATTTTGACTTTTCTTGTATTTTATATTAAATATACTTGCTCCTTTTCATTTTAAAAATATACGTAAATATTCCTTTTATTTTGTATTATACACAAACTTTCATATTTTATAATAAATTCACTTATCTCCTATTTTTAATATTAATATACATAAAAAATGTTATATTTAAAAATATTGTATTTTTTTATTATTATTTAAACAAGTAGACTTGATTACAAGTTAGTCTAGTCTCCTTGACCTATTATTTTCTAATTAATATGTATATATAATTCATTTTTTTAGTGTAAAAAACATATAATTTAGTTATTTTTTGAAAAAATTTTATGTTTGAAAATATGTGTTATCAAGTATTTTTTAAAAAAATATACTTAATTTTTCTCTCATTACAATTTTTAGATTTAATGTTGAACAATAAATAATTATTTTTTAGTATTTTTAAACTCAAGCTAAAAAGTTTAAATTTAATTTAAACATTAAATTTAAAGCTCAAATTTATTTTTTGAATCAAGTGAACTATTCGGTCAAGATTAAATTTATTTATAATGTTTTAAATAATAAATATATTAAATATTATATCAAAAAAGAATTAAATGATAATACTTTTAAAATATAAAGAACGTATATGTACATTTTTTAAAATTGAAAGAATTAATTGTATTTAATGTAAAATATAAGTGAGTTTTTTGTATATTTTAAAAAATAAAGAGAGACAAGTGTATAATTTAATAAAAAACACAAAAAAAGTCTATGTATATCTTTTAAAATAGAGAAGAGATAAATGTATTTAATGTAAAATATAAGGGAAGTCAAATTATTTAATTGTACTTATATTAAAATTATTTGTTAAATTAATTTTTCAAAAGCACTATTACTAATAACTAGCGGTAAATGTTGGATCAAATTATTTGATAAGTATTTTTATTAATATTATTAGTGCTTAATCCATCTTTTTAAAAAATATTTTTATTATTAAATTATTAAAAATAGCATATTTAGAAGAAAGATAAGAATGGAAAAAATTTATAAATTTTTATTTTGAGTGAGTTATTTTTACCTTTAAAAAAATAACTTTTGCTTTTTATTTTTGCTTCAAAGGAAAAGATTCAATTTTTCTACTTCTCTCCCGCGGCAAAACGTATATATAAATTGTCTTATCGTTTAAAATCAGCTTTATATTTAGACCAAACATGCATATAAATTAAAAGAAAATACTTTTAAAAAGAAATTATTTTTCTTTTCTAAAGTCAAGCCAAACAAGTCTTAAGCTTGTGGCAAAAAAAAAAGTTTTAAGCTAATAAAAATAATCATATACATATGTTCATTAATTTATCTGTGATTTTTTTATAATTATTTTTACATAGAAACACAATAAAATAAACTTATCATCTCATACAAATTATCCAAAATTCTTATTATTATATCACATGACTTAATAAATCATTCATGATATATGCACATAAATACATACATTTTTTTTTTATTACTTAGTTTGTAAAATTTGCATATTAGTGTTACAACTACAGTCACACTATCATTTGCTGATAAGAGGTACTCTATTTTTTTAAGATTTTTTATTAATATATATATATATATATATATATATATATATATATATATATATATATATATATATATATATATATATATATTAATGTATAATTCATTGGAGTCATATTGTAATTTGTTAACAAGTGAAACTTTAGATTTTTTTTCTTTTCAATTTATTCTTAGAAACATTTAATGGCATTAAAAATTAAAGCTATCATTAGAGTCACACTATTATTTATTGACAAGTGGAACTCTAAATTTTTTTTTTTATATTTTAAAATTTTGATTAATAAATTATATATATACATAATTTCACAATAATCTGGAAGCAGTTAATAAAATTAGAATTTAAAATTTTAAAATTTGATTAACAAGTGACATTAATGTCACTTGTCAATAAATGATAGTGTGACTTTAAAATTTTAAATTCTAATTTCATTAACTGCTTCTAAATTATTGTGAAATTATATATATATATATATATATATATATATATTTAAAAGTTATTCAAATATATATTATAAAGTATTTATCAGTAAAGTCACACTATTGTTTGCTCACAATTGGTACTCTAGATTTTTTGCTTTCAATTTTATTTTTATTTTTATTTTTTTGAGATTTGATTAATAAATTAAAAATATATATACATAGCTACAACATTTAACGTATAAATTTGGTGTTTATTTAAATTTTTAAAATATCTTAATTTATGTATCTACAATTCTGTGATTCATGTATTGTGTATAATTTAAGTATAAGTTTAATATTTATCTAAATCTTAATTCATGTATTTAAAATTGTGTTATTCATATATTATGTATTAAAAATGGTTCATGTAACTAGATATTAAATAGATACCTTATTTGCCAATATATATATATATATATATACCTTTCGTACTCGGTAATTGAAAGCAATTCGCGCATGATCAAAGAAAAAAAAAAAGAAATATATGGATTCAAAGAAATTGCATAGTAGTGACATTGTATTTATATATTTATCTATTGTCAATTATATATGACAAAGTAAATGCCAATATAGCCACACTACCATTCACTGACAAGTGGTGCTTTAGATTTTTTTTTTTCAATTTTAGTTAATAATTAAAAAATATATAACTACAATATTTAATGTAGAAATTCAATGCTCTTATAATTTTTTAGAATATCTTAATTTATTTATCTAGATTTGTGTGATTCATGCATTGCGGATAATTTAAATATAAGCTCAATGTTAAGCTAAATTCTTATAATATCTTAATTCATATATATATAATTTATGATTCATGTGTTGTGTATTAAATAAGGTTCATGTTACTAAATGCTAAATAGTTACCTCATGTCCCTATATATACTCTATGTATCATACAAATTTAAAATATCTTAATTCATTTATTTAAATTTGTGTGATTCATGTATTGTGTATTAATTTTTAGAATATCTTAATTTATTTACCTAATATTTCATTAAATTTTTATAATATCTTAGTGATTGAAAGTAATCCATACACATTGAGTGACTTAAAAATAAAAAGAGATTATGGATTCAAAAAAATTGCAAAATAGTGTCACTTAATTATCTTTTTATACAGAGTAAAATGATTAAAAGAGCCCTAATTTTGATCTAATAAAGAAGTGTTATTATATATAAATAATTGTATGAGTGACCAAGTTAGATGTGATGATAAAATAATATTTTAAATTTGTCTAACAATGAAATCAAGATGTGAATTGATGAACAAACCAATCAATATTATTTTTTAATAATATTTAAATTATTGATATTAAATACAACTAAGAAACACCTGGCATATTTAGTAAAAGTTTTCTTTCTTGGGTTACAAAGTCAAATTCAATTCTTTTTGGATAAAAAAACAAATTAAAATCCTTTTGTGTGTCATGCAGTTTACTCTCAATTATTGGAGGCCGTGTGTTTCATGGTCATTGGTCCACCACTCGGTTGTTGACTTGTTGGGCCTCATATCAAGCCGAAAAGAGAGGTCGTTTCGTTTAAATGGTCGCACTGCAAACGCGCTCTCTTGGACACTAGTCAGTATTTGCAGCGCCGCAGACGAAACCCTAGCAGTTTTGGACACGGATTCCCTGTTGTGCCCCAAAACGCACCCAAAATACAGTTAAAAGGCTGTGTTTTGTTTTGTTTTGTTTTTTAATATATTTTTAATTTTTTAAATAAATTATGTAAAATTTTATTTTTTCTTTAAAAATTTAAATAAAAATAAACTTTTAAAATATAATAACGTTTTGGTTTTTTAAATATAATTTTAAAGTTTAATTTTTTAAAACAAAATATTTAAAAGATTATTTTAAAAAATTAAAGAGAAAATAAATTTTTAAAAATAAAAATTTATTGAAAATAATTTTTTGTTGAAAAAATTTTAAAAATTTGTTAAAAAACTAAATATAAAATTAAGAAGGTGATATGCTTTCTTGCAATTTTTTATTTTAAAATTTATTGAAAAATATATTAAACATCAAAATTTTTTATATTTTAAAATTTTATTTTTATTTAATTTTTTAAAGAAAAAATAATTTTTAAAATAATTTAGTGAAAAAAAAAATTTGAAAATATATTAAAAATAAAAAAGAAGAAGCAAAAAACTAAAACTTTCTTATATTTTAAATTTTTTTACTTAATTTTTTGAAGAAAAAATAATTTTTAAAAATAATTTATTAAAAAATTAAATTTTAAAAAAAATATTAAAAAATTTTTTTTAAAAAAAAAAAGCAGGGGGCACAGCACCCGCTGTGCGTTGAGCAGAGCAGGGAATCCGTGTCCAGCAGTTTTTTGCCTTTGGAAGTTTAATTTTAAGAAAGTCTTTCTCTTCTTCTAATTTTTTTTATTTTTTTAAGAAAGTTTTTCTATTTTTTTAGAAAATATTTGGTGTTAATTAATTTGTTTAAAATTTTATCATCTATTTTCTAAATCTACAACATTTTAAATTTATAAAAATAATCATATTTAAAAGTTTTAATATGAAAAAATGAGTTATTTTTTGGTATAAAAAAATTTATTTTGTTGGTTAATAATAATTAAAAGATGAATTTATTTATTGATTTTTATCTAATCTTTAAAAGTGTAAATTTAATCTATAATTATTTTTCTTAGTAGTAATAGCCGAGTAGATTTGCCCCTGCCTATAATCATAGGATGAGTTGAGGATCATACATTCATAATTAATACATACTTGCCAGTAGTATTTATTTGAATTTTATAAAATGATAAATATTTGATTTTTAGAAAGGATTTTATATATTATATTTTCAATCCAAAAAAAATTAATCTTCTATTAAAGTAAATAAAAATACTTTTAGTAGTCACAAGAAAGATAATTATAAATTTTAGAGAAAATATATATTTACTTTTAAAATATGATCTATGTTTAACTTTAATACATGATTTGTAAAATTTAATATTTTATTCTCCTAATCTTTCAAAATTTAATATTTTAACCCTTAACATTTTCGATCACTTTAT
The DNA here is from genome assembly GCA_037074535.1 of Gleditsia sinensis. Lineage (NCBI taxonomy): Eukaryota > Viridiplantae > Streptophyta > Magnoliopsida > Fabales > Fabaceae > Gleditsia > Gleditsia sinensis. The sequence goes on from CM073464.1 coordinate 15,484,515, forward strand.
ATGAAAGATTAAGGGAGTAAAATGTTAGATTTTGAAAATCATGTATTAAATTTAAAAATAGACCATACTTCAAAAGGTTAAAGTGTAATTTTTTAATTTTTATTTATTACTCTATATTTTAGGATAAATACTATATAATAATTATATGTTTCAGTTATTTCAATTCATGTGTGGAAAACGATACTTAAGAATAAAGATTTATCGTTGCTAAGTATATTTTTGTTGCTTTTTTTCTTAAGTTTGAACCTCTAACATTATAAGTTTCTCAACTGCTAAGATATTAGATATAAAAAAATACGCAGTGAATTTTTTTTTTTTTCAATTTTCTGGTTACACCATAAAGATATCTTCAAGTCAAATTACACGTTAATTGAGGTTAAATCACAATCTTAAAGTTGCACTTTTTTACATTGACGTGGTATACTCAAGACAGTAAATTTTTTTAAATACTAGCTTCAACGCTTAGAGTGCATTTGATTTGATAGAATGAAAAAAAAATTAAAATAAAAAGTGAGATTCTATTATTTGGTTTGATGAAATAGAATATTTTATTATATGATGAAAAAATAATTTTTTTTTATAACGGGTGAAATCTAAAATTTTATCATGAATTAATATTAATTTTATATTTTTTTTATTAAAATAATTTAATTTAATTATTAAAAAAATTATTTTGATTATATTTTATAAAAATTAATTTCTAAAAATTTTTTTTAAAATTTTTTTATTTAAAAAAATTAATTTAATTATTTTATATTAAAATTAGTATAATTATTTTATTTATCTTATTTTTTTATTACTTTAATTTTTATTAATTAAATAATAAAATATCACATTACTTAATTCTTTTTATCACATACTAAAAAAAGTAATGGTATTCAATTTTTTTTTTTATTCCACTTAAATTTATTCCATCCAATCAAACGAACTCTAAGATCACAGCTATTTACCCATTAGCCTAACTCCTTGGTTACAATTCTTTGAAGTGAGAGTAAATTACCACCCTTCTCTAGATTATATATTATTTTTCTTACATATCCCTAACACAATTTAAAGCTAGCTACTTTTGCTTGAAACAATTCATCCATGATCGTTTGTTAAGAGAAAATAAATAATAAGAATAAATTACGTTATTAATTAAGCGTAGAATTAAAAACATACATTTATATTATTTATAGTTTGAATTAATGCTAAAGAGGTTATTGGTATATGAGAATTTTAGCTTTTCAAGCACTTAAAAAATTATTTTTAATATGTTTAATTATAGTAAACAAAAAACAAATTATTTTTTAATATAATCTAAATAATATGGATATATATATATATATATATATATATATATATATATATATATATATATATATATATATATATATCATGTTCAAATTTTTTATATATAAATTTGTTGTTATAAAAAAAATTACATTATTCATATACCAAAAGCCACTTAAAATTTTTCATAAAGTATAAAATATACATCCACACATTTTGATATAAGAACTATGAGTTTATGTTGAATTGTATTTTGACTTTTAAGGAGTTTTTGGAAATACAGAGGAGGTATAACTTTTGATAATAAATTTATTAATAGATGATAAATTATTGTATAAATTAAAATTAAAAGAATGTAAATATAGTTTTTTAAAATTTCATAGAAAGTGAATGAAATTGTTGTTAGTAGTAATCTGTTTATCGTTTACACCATTATATGTTGAAGACATTCAATATATTATAATTTTTAGCATTTTAATTTGAATATTAAGAGACATTAAAGATGTTTAATATCCTTTAAAATATCAAAAAATGTATCATAAGATTATTTTAAATAAAATTTTATATCACTCAAAAAACATAAAAATTTCAAAATCACAAAAAAGTAATATTAGGAATGTAAATAAATAGAAAAAAATTACAATAAAAATATGACATGAAATTTTTTTAAAAAAAGCCTATCAAATGTTAAAGTGTGAAAAATATTTATATATTATGATTTTATTATAAAATTTGAAAATTGTACTTAAATTTTGTGGAAACAAATAATGGACGGTGTTCTTTGTCCGTTTGAATTTGAAAGAAAGAAGATTGTCGCATATGGAATTTGGAAGTTGGGGGACCAATTCGCTGGCAATTGCGACGATGCAAAAGGTTGAAAATTATAGTCCCACAGTCACATTTTAGCCCATCAAATATGACAATATTAACCAGGGACCCAATCTCATGCGGTGTACATGACTATCCTTCCTTTCTTTGAACTTTATACCTTACTTGAGAAAACAAAAAAGGAAAAACAATTTGTTGATAACCTTTTTTATGGTGGATGACGACATCGTGCCCCTTTCGGATGACGTCATTAACAGATTTTTTTTTTTTCGCATGCACCAAATTGTATAGGCACATCATTAACATGATTGTGATGTGAATGGTCGATCAGGCCATTAAAAGTTTGATGGACGGTTTTGGAAGGTAGTGACCAAATTCAAAGGATTGTTGAGTGGGAATGGAGCGGGGGCGAAGTGTCAAAGCTCTATTATTCTAATTCGATTTTAAATATTTTATTTATTATTTGATGTAAAACTGTGTGACAGCTTTTTCACTTATTTCGGTGATACTTCCATTATTGAGTGGAATCTTCTATGGAGTATGAAAAAAAAATTAAATTAATTTTGATATTATTTGTCACAATTTTATTATTCTCTCTTCAAAAAATACTTTTAGTAAAATATACAGTGAGGTATGTTATAAATCCTAAATCTTTTTAATTGTTGTCCAATTTTAAACTCCATGACAGGGGGCTGAATTTTTTCCCAAAAGTTTTCGTATTGCAGAAGACATATTTTTCATATCCCAATTCTCCAAGGCAGACGCGGGGAGGTATCGTAGTTGTGTAACACGAGGTCTTTGGGTTCAGACGATTCCGGAGGAAAGTGGGGTGGGAGTGAGAATTTTGAACTATTGATTGGGTCCTGCTTGTTTGGTAGAAACAGATTTCAATATTTTAATAACTTCCACTGCGCTTCTTCCATTTACTCTGATGGCATTAATGGCCTGTGGTCGTAAACCGCATTATCTAAAGCTAGCACTGAGTTCTTGTTATGGACTTGCGTTGCGTTTGCGCGTAAGCACTCCTGGAAAGTAGAGGGATCATTTTAAGCATAAATTATTTTGGGAGATCCTTTCATTAGGAATATATTTAGGACGACTTTCATATATATATATATATATATATACACATACACACACACTCACTTTTACCTTTATATTCAAGATATATTTTTTAATGTTTAAAAGCATAAGATTCACCATGTTATTATTATTTTATATAAGAAAAACTTATCTCGTATTTTTTTTAAATATTTATTGAGTATAAGACTAATTTTGTATAAAAATTTGAGACTGTTCTTTTTATAAGTATTTTTTTTTTTTTACAAATTTGAACCCTTGATCATATTCAAGATATATTTTTTAATGTTTAAAGATATAATTCGTTATTATTATTTCATATCAGAAAAACTTATATATCTCGTATTTTTTTTAAATATTTATATATTGAGTATAAGATTAATTTTGTATAAGGTACTGAGATTTTTTTAATAAGTGTTTTTTTTTATAAATTTGAACCCTTGATATTAAAGAAACTTTTCAATAAAAAGTCTATTATTTAAGAAGATGATAGGAAAATAAGATAAGAAACAGATATGAAACCCACCTCAATATTAAAAATGTAGAAAATATAAAACATGAACGTATCAAATGTTTCATTACTCAAAAAACTAGAGAGACTTATGGACCTATTTGTCAGAATCTTCCTACGTATGTACTGTGCCTTTGCCAACTGAAGGAAGCTACTTTGATAATTTTCCGAGGAAGCTTTGCAAACTTGGTTTGATTTCTTAGCATGACTTCTTGGCGTTCATACGCTGTAGTCATGAATTAAGTGTATGTGTTATAGTGCTTCTTTCGACCGGATTTTTCATATTTTATTATTTTTATATGTTTTTTTTTTCTCTCTTGATGTTAATATTTTTATATTTTTATAATATAAGAATCATTTTATTTGAATACTGAAATTATTTTCTCTTTATAAATATTTTTTTATAGATTTAAATTTTTGATACAGTAAAGATTACTCAACTTTTAAATTCAAATTTATTTAGTATTTATATATTACTGTACCTATGTTTGACAATGCTTTTCTCGTTAGAACAGCCATGGACTAATCTAAAGCGATTGTGTATAGCTTTCAACGACAATGGGTTTTGGGTTGTTAGTTATATTCAATATTCTTTTTGAAGTTTCGTAGGGGTTTACTCCCAACATGGTCAGTTTTACATGCAAAGCTTCAATACAGTTACAATTATATTACCAATATTCTTCAGCTGGCATATATGCTTTTAGATTATCATTTGGCTAAACATAAAAATAAAATAATATAGTAAAACCTACTTCGATATAAATAAATAAAAGTTTTGCACACAAAATTTATCCTGGGCTAGCTAGCTCTACAGCCGTGCTGTAATATTGTGCTATTAAAATAGAAGATTCCAGGGGATGGTGGAGGGCAATTTTTCTTGTCTTAGATATCAAATAATTATATTTAAATTTTTTTATATGATCTCAATATTGTGTGTGTTTGTGGGTGTGTGTTATAAAATTGGCATCCTTCTCCCTTCCTCTCAAGTAATTAAAATAATGAATTGGTCCGTTTGGTTTTGTAATAATATCTCTATTAAATATATAGGTGTTTAATTTTTTAAAATTATTTAGTTTTTATTTTTATCCTTATTTTCAATTGCAAGTTTTCAATTTTTTAAAAAGATTACTTTTATTTTGTAAAGTTGTTAATTTTTTTTAAATTAAATTTATATAAATCATATAATAATTATTGCTTTGACCTTTAATAATTGTGAGATTATTCTATTCTTAATAATTATTTTTAAAATTTATAAATATGCCCCATCATTTTTTTAAAAATGTCTTTTAAAAAACAAGACGTTTGTTCTGTGAAGTTGTTAATTTTTATTTTCAAATTAAATTGATATAAATGACTATAATAATTACTTGATTTTTTAGTTTGAATTTTAATAATTGTAAGATTATTTTATTTTTAAAAAATAATTTTGTATTATCTTTTAAAGTTACAAATATACCACAAGTCATTTTATGAAAATACTAAATGTATATTTTATGTTTTCAACATATTCTAGAAAGCCTTCTCAAAATTTTTTTTTTTCACAACTCTATCAAATGCATTTTTAGTCATATTTTATATTTTTAATAAAAATAAAAACAAGAAACAAAAAAGTAATTTTATTTTCAATTTTTAATAGAAAGTATTTTAAAATATATTTAATTCAATTCAAATATTTTAAATCATATAGAATCTGATATGTAATTTATTTATTTTTTGTGTGTAAAGAAATGTATTGATGTTTAATTACCTTCTGATTATCTTTTCATATCTTCTGTACTTTTTTATTCTTATTTTCAGAATATTATTTTATCTTCAATATCTCTATACTGTATTTTATCTACTGTAATTTAAATATCTTTATATATCTGATGCTTGGAAATTAATTCTCTTTAATTTAGCAAAGTATATTTGCAAGATTTTCTTTAGGCCAAAGTAATTGAGTTTAATGGTCCTAATTTCTAGCAAACCAAAAGCTGTATTAAGTAAGTATATATTATTAAACTCCAAACTCTTTGAGAATCATCATTCTTTTTATAATAATAACCTTTTTTTAAAACATTCTCAAAAGTACTAAATTAAATTACTGCAATAAAGTATGCATTTAAACATGTTATATAACCATCTTTACAATGTTATATGATTTATTATTTCAAAAGAAAAAAAAAGGCGGAATTCTTTCAGGTCAAGTATATAGCTGTAGATAGAGTTGAGTCTTGACACAATTATTACTCTACTATTTTCCTCTTTGCCGTCGTTTTGGACTTTTAGTAACCTGTGTTTTAGTTACAATTGTGTATTTAATAAATTTCGATGTTTGAACATATTGATTATTTTTTAAAAAATATTTTTTCAAAAAATGTTTATGTTTCTTTTTTAAAAAAAAAATTAACCTAAAATATTTAAATAATATTTTATTAGATTTGGGTCAGATTTCAAAGTCGATCAAACTTGAAATCAAGTCCACATTTTTTTTTTTGGGTTTAATAAAAACCTAGTTAAAATATAGTAAAGTTTGGTTCATAATGAAGTCTAATCACAACTAATTTAGAGGCCGATTGTGATAATTTGGCAACTTTATAAGTTCGTACCCTAAATCTGCAGGTTGTAACATGTAGCAAACAAGTTTTTCGAAAAATAAATATTTAGTTAAACTTATTTTTTATGTGCATATATGTATATATATAAAATATCAATAATCAGCAACTGGTTTTAAAAACCATTATAAAATTAAAACCACAAAGCATAATACACGATGACTAGTATCTTTTTTTGTCTTGCAAATATTCTGTGTAGTGTGTACTCTTAAATACGCAAGCAATATTTGAACGTAAGGTTGTTATGTTTATTTGTTTGTTTGTTTCCATAAATGAAAAAGAGGAAAAAACGGAATTTTATTTGCAACTGTTCCATTTATAGAGATTTGCATTGACCCCGTTTTGCCTGAAAATTCCGAGTCCACGAAGGATAGTAAAGTGGGAATGAGGCAGAGCCCCCATTTGCACAGTGACAGTGCATGAATTGATATTGAATGCATTGTCAAAGTCCATTAATGACTTGCCGGCCAATTTAGCCCCATCATCGTTAGACATATCTGCTTAGCCCCTGAAGTTGCTCCGAATCCACCCTGACTTGACTTTGACAAAACCAAGACAATTTTACTTACTTTATTATTTTATTTGCTTCTTTTTCTATATTAACTCTAAAGTCGTATGCTACCCAGCTACAGTATTAATTTTTTTTAAAGTTAAATTACGTTCATTTTTTTATATTTAAAAATTATATTCATATCTTTTTAATTTACAATTAAAAATACTTTTTTTTCTAAAATTTATAAAATCTATAATCAATTTCTTTAACACTTTTAAAAGAATTATACTGACTTTTTTATTTAAATTTTTTTAAATATTAATTTAATTTTCTGCTATTTATGAGTTAAAAAAATTTATAACGGATAAATTTAATTAATAATTTTATAAATGAAATTTTTTTACAAACTTCAAAAAACATGAATGTAATTATTTTTAATCTTAAATATTACATTATAAAATTTCATAGTATAAGATATTATGCTATACATTGTCATATTTAATATGATAATTAAAAATTATCATAAAAATAATATAATTTATATTTTATAAAAATTAAAATATTGTTATTTTATTATACTTTTAAATTATGTTTGGTTGAAAAGAAAAAGAGGGGAGGCGAAGGATTTTTTAAATATTCTCTCGTTTGGTTCAACATTTAGGAGGGAAGGGGATCGGAGGGAATATCCCCTCCTTCAAAACTCCTCTCGTCCAAAAATGGAAGAATTTGAAGAGGAAGGGAAGCGTTGGATCAAAATTTCTTCAATTGTTTTTTTTTAAATAAAAAAAAATACTAATTTGTTTTTTTATTTGAATAAAAGGACAATATGCCAAAAGCTCTTGGCCAAAAATTTTATTGAAAAAAATTAATATAAAATTTTTATTTTTAATAAAAAATAAAATAATAAAAATATAATGACTATATTATTTTATTTTTTCTTTCTTTCTTTTAAATTAAATTAAACAAAAAAATATTTTTTTTATTTTTTTTCTCTCTTCTCTCCTCCATTAAAATTCCTCCCCTCCTCTTAACTAAACAATCTCTTATATTTTAAATGATATTAAGTAGGTTAAATATCAACATTTTAAATATTTTAATATATCACAGTTAAGGTGATGACGTCTCCTTAAATTATAGAAGTTTTGAAAATAATGAAAATTGGGTATAGCTCTTCAATGATATTGTTTTTGAATATATAGCTTGTGCGTTTTGACGTTATGGAATCTTAAACTTTTGTTTGCATATATATATATGTGTGTGTGTGTGTGTGTGTGTGTGTGTTCTTTTGGTCCTTTAAAGAATGGCTTTTCTTAATTTAATTTTTTAAATTTTATTTTATTTATTTAGTCTTCTAATAACTGTTTCATTTTAAAAAAATATTTTCACCTTAATTTTGTTAAAATTTTTGGTTATATCTGATTTAACCCATCAAAAGTTTAATTGACTCTTAAATATTTAATTAAAATAATTTGATATGTTGTGTTTTATTAAAAATTTGAATTTTTTTTCATTTGAAATAGTAAAGTGATGAGAAATTGTTTTTGAGCAAATCTTTAAGATTAGATAAAATATAGTATGCCAGATAAAATAAGTAGGTCAGTAAGCGAATCAGTTAATAGTATGTCAATGTAAGAAATTTTTTTAAAATGGAACAATTTTTTAAAAATTGAAATGAAGAAATTAAACTGTGAGAGATCAATTGAGAAAATTTATATCTTTTAAGGATCAAAAAACAATTTACTCAAACAATTAATAAAATATTTAACAAAAATTAAAATTAAATGAGAGAAAATTAGCCAAGTTAGTAATTATATATCTCTCTCTAATGTGGCGCCTTAATCTATATATTCATAATCAAGTGAATATAATTTTTGTTTTGTCACTTATCTATTTTAGTTTTTGAAGTCTTCATTCCATTATAAATTCATAAGCTTAACATATGATATACAGATGTTATGTGAAAACCAAATTAAATAAGCCATGGATATAGTAGTTTTTGAAATTTTGATTTATCATAATTTATAAGCTTAATAGCGTTTTGGTAGAACTATTTTTAAACAACAGAAAGTTAAATGTTTCTTTCATTCATTTCATTACTGTCTTTTATTTTTTATTTTTGATAAAAAAATTTAAAATGAGAGAAAATTATTTTATTTTAAAATCAAGATATATTATAAATTTCGATGATATTTTATAATAGTATTTTATAAATTGCTAACAAAAAAAATTTTACTAATAAAAAAAGTAAAATTTATGCTTTACACATAAAGTATTTTAATTTTTATTAACACAATCAACTCTTTTGGCTGTGTTTTTTATTTTTTATTTTATACAAATAGGAAAATGAAACTATATATCATTTGCCTATATTCTCACCTCCAACCACGTAAGCTGACGTGTCTTTTGTTGACCGGGGATTAGAAGCCCACCCTAGAAAACCAGAATTCTGACATCTACATTAATTTCTTCTTTTATAATATTAAATGTCCAGAAACTTAATGGAACAATTGACTGATACTTAAATTTTTTAAATATATTATTTTGAGTTCAAATTCAAATTGAGCGTATGAAACAAATTTATTCAAAAAGATAAACATCTATTTGAGTGATCTCGAACCTTCACAGTGAAATTGTTATATTTTTTTTTTATTTTTTTTAAAATTATATTTAAAATTTTTTCTATAAAAAAAATCAATTTGATAAATTATTTTAAATATATATTTGTTACTTTTTAAGTATTCTAGAAATAAAAATAAGAAGTAAAAATAATTTTCTCTTATTTTTTATATTGTAAAAATAACTTATTTTTAAAACAAAAATAAAAAAATAGTTTTTAAATGAATTTTTTATTTTAAAAATAGAAAATTATTTTCAAAATAATTACCAAATAGAATTTTAGTCTCTTAGTTTTTATTGAAAGAATACCTTGGTAAGATTTTTTTTTTAAAAAAAAGAAGAAAATCTCTAAAAACCTAATATATTTTCTAGAGAAGGGCTATGACCCCGCCATGAATTTGAGATTAGGATTCTTTAAATTTTTTTTAAAAACTTATAAAGTAAATTTAGATTAAAAAAAATACAATTTATGAGATTTTATTTGATAGTAAATTTCTTAAATTTTTTTTTAAAAAGATTCAAATTCATGGATTTGAGTGAGTACAATTTGCACGAAAATCGTTTGAGAAATCAACTCGTTCCTCGCACTTGCCAAGGAAATTCCTAGCAACATCTGTGACGGCTGAACCTACCTACCCAGCGAGATACACACCCTCTTAACCTGAATCTGTCTATAAATTTAATATTAGACAAAGCACTTTCTACATCTACTTTCAATTGACCAAAAAAAAAAAAAATCAATATTCATTTGGTCTTATCTAACTTAAATTTTTCCATATAAATAAACAAAATGCACCGCAATGAATCGATGCTTTCTTGTAAAAGACCACTAATAAAAGATAAAGATCCTATGGATACAATTTGATATTATCAATTCAACTAACTTTTTATTTACTCTTTTTTTTTGTTCATAAATTATTTTTTTAATTAACATATTTATTATATCATTTTTTATTAATATTTTTATTATATAATATTTTTTTATTATAAAAATATACATAAATATTTTTAAAAAATAAAAATATAATATTTTCTTTTCTCCTTATTAATAATTTTATTATCCGGAGTTTCTTTTTATGAAAAAAAAATAAATACAAAACTTCCTTAATAATAATAATAATAATAAAATACTCTTTCTTTCACAAATTAATTTTTTTATATTAAAATATACATAAATAAAATCTTTTAAAAATAAACAATACACTACAACTTAACCAAAATATCCTAAATACCTTTTATGAAAGAGAAATAATAAAACAAATACTCTGTTAAACTCTTCCCTTCATATCACTTATGGTATTAATCTTTTAGTTTTTTTCTTTACAAATATATTCTTATATTGGTAAAATATGATAAAAAATAAAAATTTCAACCAATTTTTTAAATCAACAAAATTAATATTTTGATAGTTTAAATTAACTACTTCACAATAATAGAGATACCCTATAGCATGTATCTTTCATCTATATCTTGCTCTATTATTTTACATACTTGAGGTATTATTTTTTAAATATAAATCTCTTCCTTCTTTTATATCTTCCCTTAACGTGCCTTTGACCAAGAAATGGATTTTTTAACATTTAATATTATGTTAGAGTTTGCTTACATTAATATATATTAGGTTAAATAAATAGATGTAATATCTTTTATTATCATTATATATATATATATATATATATATATATATATATATATATATATATATATATATATATATAATTTTCTATTGTATATAAAAATAATGTTAACAATGAAGGGAATAGGAAGACAAAATATTTGAAAAAAAATAATTGATATTACAGGACAGAGGAGAAGAAATTTTTTTTTGAGATTGTGACCTTTTATTTTATTTTTATTATTTGTTTTTCTTTCATAAAGGGTATCATATTTTTTAAAATAAATTACTCTCTCTTCGCCTAATTAATATTTTTATCGCACGATTGTTTTATTTATTTATTATAAAGTGTACACAAATCTCCTTTAAAAATAAAAATAAAATAGACTTTTATTTTTTATTAATTTTGTATTACACTGTCCTCCTCTCTATTAAAAAAAATGCACAAATCTCTTTTAAAAGTAATAGTAAAATATTTTCTTTATTTTTTATTAATGTCTTCATTACATATCCCTTTTCTCTATTATAAAAAATATACTTGAATATCTCTTAAGAATAAAAAAAATACTACAATTTAATTTAAATATCTTGATTTCTTTTTATGAAAGAGAAAAATAAATAAATAAATAAAATATCAATTTCTCAAATTTTTCTTCTTTTTCTCAATTTTTAATCAAGTTTCTAAACCAATAAAATTGGTATTTTGATATCCTAAACCACCTCACAATTATTTTCAAAAGGAATAATTAGTATTAGATGACTATGAATTAAAAAAAAATTTAATGGAAAAGTTATTTTATTTTATTATTTATTTCTCTTTCAAATTTTTTTTTTGAAACATTTAGATTAAGTTGTAATATATTTTTTTAAGGGAGATTGTATATATAATTTTCATAATTGAAGGAAGGATAGTGTAATAAGTGTATTAATCAAAATGACTATCTATGTCCAAAAAAAAGTGACATAGTTTAATTAGTAGTAAATGATTTAAAGAGTTCCTAAGAAGTCCTAAATTCAATTATTCATATATATATATATATATATAAAAGACCAACAAGTATTGGTTCAAGTGATAACAAGTTTAATTTTTTTAAATATTTTGTTTCGAATTCAATTTTTGAGATGGTGTACAGGGAAAAGATGTTGTTCGGAGGATATTCCGCTTTTGTGTGTATGACAATTCTTATAAGATTAGTCTCCTATATATTAAATATGGGATACTTTTAATATTATACCAAGAAAAAGAGGAGATAATTTGTTCCCCTCATTCATTTCAATTTAGAGAACAATAAGTTTTAATGGAGATTCATAATGCTGTAATAAAAGAGAAAATAATGTTTGATTAAATTATTTCGTAAACACTTTTGTAAATGTAATTAGTATTTGGCCAATTTAAAAAAAAAGTGCTCTTGGAAATGATTTTCTAAGTAATGTCAATTTTTCCTATTTTACTTTTATAATATATTAAATTTTTTATTTTATACAAAATATTTCTTTAACAAAAGACAGAGAGAGATAAAGAGAGAGAGGGAGAGGGAAAGATGTTAAGAAAAGTTTTTTTGGATTTAAAGTTGGACTAGTGAGCCAATTAATTTAATAGTATATATTAGAGTCATTAAGATTTTAACTTCAAATTTTAGTTAGATTTAAGTAGATTTTTTTTAAAAAAATACATAAATATTTTTTAAAAGGAGTCAGACGAATCAGACTTTATATAATTCTTGGCCAACAAAAAAAAAAACAGGCTCTATATAATTATCTTAGATAAATGGCATTAGCTTAACTGACTTCCTTCAAAAAATTGACATAAAAAACCAATGTCTTAAAAATTATATAAGATATCATTACCTATATAATTGAGAACTTTTCTTATTAAACAAAAAATGTTAAAAATGTAAATATAGTTTATACAAGATAGTATTTAACAACCATACATTAATTAACGGTAAATTTGAAATAATTTTCCAGTGTTTCGAATTTATAAACTTTAGGGGATAGGAAGATTACAAAAAAGGAAGAAAAAAAAATAATTCTTAAATTTGGAAGTCGAGAGTTTTTGCATTATAATCAAAGCCTAATTCTGTGCACTTAATAATTAAATAAAGCAAATACACTTGAAGAGTTATTTCAGTGGTAAAAAAAAGAGAAGCAATGCTTAATTAGACATATTATTACATATTTAAATATAATTGGTCGGGATGCCATTCAAACAAAGGAAACTAAATTATTATCTATAATAATAATAATAATTTTTAAATAAATTTAATTTAATCGAGAAATTAATAATTTAATCTAAAATTAGTGTTACATAAATGTCAAATTAAGATTAAATAAAAATTAATTTATATATTAAAACAGATAAATATGATAAAAAATTATAATATTTATATTAAATTAAATTTTACATCCAATTTTGTAATAATAATAATACCGTCATGTTCACACCATATAGACATGTAATATAGATTAAATATTTTTGTTGTTGAATCATACAATATTTTGAATTCAGCAAGTGAGCAAGCATTTGTTTGAGTTAGGCTGCCTCAAATATGGAGGCCTGACGTGTTGAACAAGCACGATGACAAACGTCCTTTTAGAAAGAAAAGACTGATTTGTCAAATTTCCTCCGTAATGATGGGATGCAAAACAAAAAGGCTTTGGTATTAAATTCGGGGTTATTTGATTTTCCCATCGTGCACCTTTACCTAATCTTTAATTAATGGGAAGATTAATAAAAGAATAAACATTAATTAAAAGGCATGTTTTTCCTTTAATGAAAAAAAAATAATGGCACGATTAATGATACTAATCATGCTTTTCTTTTATTATTGGCTTTGAAAACTAGTGAGCCATAACTAATAAAGTTCATTACTTTATTTATATTAAAGTCATTTTTAAAATTGATAGTCAAGCTTGTGAACGAATGGTAAATTAACAAAAACGTTTTCACAAACTTATAACACAATTAAAAAAAAACAAATAACTCTGAGACAATAAATTTTATTTTTTAATTAATCTTTAGAAATTAGGACTTTCTAGTAGTCACATTAAATATTAAAATTATTTGAAGGCGGATTTTAATTTGTATGATTATATAATTTAGTACTTAAAAGTCTTTTTCTCCTTTTACTGTATTTCATATTAAATTTTTTTCTTTTCATTTAGCTCTGATTAGAATATAAATTCAAATCTTCAATTTGACTTCTTTGCTGTAACTCATTGGTTCATACTAAAGTTTTCGTTGTACAATATATAGAATACGAAGTTGTGTGTGTTTTTTTTATGTAACATATTGATCTATTTTATAACATTTGTATTTTATAACATCTATTTTTTTCATTAAAAAATTCATTTGTATTTTATTTTGTTGGGTGGCATAAATGAGGAAAAGTATAATTGAAAAAGAGTAAATTACATTCTCTTTCGCCTATATTTTTTAAAATTATACTGACACTCTTTTATTTTCAAATTGATACAATAATTTTTTTTTTGAATTTGATAAAATCTATATTCGCATTCTTTAAATTTTTTTTAAAAAACTATACTAACTTATCTTGTTTTGACATTTTAATCATTTTTATTGTATTTAATTAAATTATTTATAATTTTTAAGAAAAAAAGTTAAAAAATTATAATTTTCATTTATAATTTTGTAAATAGAAATTTTTTTAGACAATTTAAAATTAAAGAATATATAAATATAATTTTCAAAAATTTTAAAAAAGATGGATGTACTCATTCAAAAATCAAAACTCAAAGTCTTAACAATGTAAGTCCCAAAAGCATCTTCCAAAGAGATTAAAGGAATAAATTTGAATATCATTCATATTGATTTTGGTAATGCTAGATAAGAGTTAATGGAAAATGAAACTCTAAATTTGTAGTTTTACTAATTAAAATTCATATTGTAATAACTTAATGGTATCAGTTGAAAATGTTCTTGTATGAACAAAGGTGATATTTTTTACAAAGGAAGTGGAACTGAAAGGAAAAAGACGTTTAAAGTAGAGTTATTATATTATAAATAGAGAATTATAGGACTTGTTTGATTCCGTTTTTATTTTTGTATTTTTAAAAATTATTTTTGAAAATTGTGTTTAAAAATTGTTTTGCAGAACAAAAATAAAAAAAATTCGTTTGATAAACTGTTTTGAAAATATATTGTTTTTTGCTTTTTTCTATTCTGAAAACAAAAACAAAAAACAAAAACAACTTTTTTCTATTTCTATTTTTTTGTTTTAAAAATAATTTATTTTCAGAACTTATTTCTAAAACAATAACAGAAAACAGTTATCAAACAAATTTTTTTATTCTAAAAATAAAAAATAATTTTTAAAAATTGAAAACAAACAGGCCTATAGATTTTAAAATAGACTAAATCAACTTTAATTTTAAGGCTTTCATAGAATATGGGCTGGCTGCCAAATAAAAGGGCTGTCATACAACCGACTCAGACCAGCCCATCAATTTTTTTGAAACCATTTTTGATTATAATCTTTTTATTTTTTTTATAACCTTTTCTCTATTCTTCTCTTCTTTCTCTTAATTTTTTTTCTTATTTCTAGTTTTTGGCTTAAAATTTTTTAAGTTTTTCCTTCTTTTTTTTCCTCCCTTTGTTTTGTTGAACTCTTTCATTTTTGGGTCTCCTTTCTTAAAAGGTCCCCTTTTCAGTTTTCATAGAAAGAATGCTAGTTTTGTCAAGTGCTTCTTAAAGTTTTATAGCTTGCATCACAAAATTTGGAAAAAATCTTTCAAATTTGAAAAATGAAGGCATGACCTTCGGAAAGATCATCACGGTGGAGCCTCCAATGTTATGTCCTCTTGATGTGTAGTTGTATAATTTAAGTTACATTTTCTATGAAGTGTGCTGCCAGTATGTGTCATCTTTTTCTCAAAAGTAGGGCTTGCTTACTATTGTTAATTAGTATTGGAGCCCTATAAAATCTTTTTAATTTATGACTTGGATGCCAGATGTAATTATATTTTCACACTGTGGCAAGAAATAAAAACAAAATAATATGACGTGTTGGCTACAATTAAACTTATGAAAGTGTAGAATTTTACGTTTTAAATTGAAAATCTGATAACTAAGCTCTTGTTAGCTTCAATTGTCTTGCAACCATAGGACCTCTTGTTCGATCCACAATAATAGTACATGCGATGGGAGCTGAAGGGAAGTCATCAAATCTTCCTGATAATGGGTCCAAGAAGTTCTTTTATTGCCTTTGTATTCTAGTACTTGATATTTTTTTTTTGTATTTTTAAAAGTTGTTGGACTAATTTTTCTTACACGTTTCATCTACTATTGTCTTCTATTGTTAGTTTTTGTGCCTAATATAATCTTTCTTTATGATTTTATGAATAAATAGTGGTTTTTCACTTGTTCAAAAGAAAAGAAAAGAAAAGAAAAGATAATCACTTTTGTTTTTATATGAGATGCCCTCCATTATTATTGGAATAATGCTACCATCTAAAGAGACTTTAAACTAATACAAAATATTGTAAAACAACTACTAGACTCAAGAGACAAAGATAGATTTCAAGACAAGAATACATACGGTAAGGCCAAGAAATCAACAACAAAAGAAGGCTAAGATAGTTATAAAGAAAGTAGAAGAAGAAACAAAAATGCTTAAAGGAGAAATATAAAACCATATAAAGCAGAGGAAGAACTTAAAGAATATCACTCCCACCGGCAATAGCCCTTTGCTTGCCACACCATGCTTTTTTTTAATAATAAACTGTTTAATCAAAGTGGCTTCTCACCCTCTTCTATATATGGCAATGGCAATGTTAGACCTTGTCATGACCATGCCTATATTATAATAGGCAACCATTTCAGAATCCAGGATGGATTATATTGAGAAATTGTCTAGTTCTTGTATGTACGTGGCTTTGGGTACCTCAAATTTCACTAGAAGTTTTGAGTTTCTTTGACAGTATGCTCGCATCCTCTGCTAGTTGCAGGACACTTAGCATCATAATATTTGTCTATTGATCTTGTCACATTATAATTTTGGTTTAGACATATGGTAAACCTTCAGTGCAGTGCATGGATTGGCGCTTGCTTATTCTCTAATACCAATCCAACACGTAACTCTTCATTCTCATTCCAGGTGTCTGCCTACATGAATTATGTATATTTAAGGTCATTTTTTCATTGAACAGTGACAACTAAGAAGAACAAGGCAGTTGGTTCAATGTATGATGGAGGGTGTTGATTGATAGGAACAACTTCATGATAGTCAACATAATCTTTGTCCTCATTTGTGTCGACATTGCCTTCATCACCTGTGTCACTATTATCATCTTTCTTTGTGTTACCAATGTTGTCAAAACTATCTGTGACTTGTGCATCATAATCACGTTCTTCACTTATATTGTCCAAGTTAAGTTGTCTATAGACGACGGATAAGAAGTGTCAACTAAAAGATAAGATGAACTCGATTGCATGGATCCATCCATATAATACTGAACTTATTTGAATGGCTGAACCTATTAAAATTATTGTAGTTGTTGATAATATGATGGATCTACATCTAAAAGAAAAGAATTGAAGAATTGACCATGCACATTAACGTCTTGTTGCTAAGTCAATGATGACGGAAATGTTAATGGGCTTTTATACGCCCTTAGTAGTTGCGTATGAAATCTAAATGGACCACAATCCCTTCCTAAATTAGCTTGTTGATTCAAAACAAATTGCAACGATCGTGCAACTATAAACAATTCCATTGCACCAATAATGGGATATCGAGAATGGGTGAACAACATGGATAAAAAATTGCTATTGTCTTCCAATTCTAATAGGTGGAACTTTTTCTACTTAACCACAATAGCCAAAATGCCACATGTCGACTGTGACTTGGCCATCACTTGAGCCTTTATCATGGGACAATTGTTGTCACAATTCGGTAAACAATCTTCCCTTTAGCAATTGGTCCTACTGGTAATTGAACATGTGACCTTAACTCTGATACCAATTGTTGGATCGAGCGCTTACTGCTAGGCCAAAAACTATAACCAATAGTCAATGCATAACTTTTTCTACTTAATTGTAGTATAAGCATCACATATCGATTGTGATTTGGTCACCACCTGAGCCTATACCACTGGACAATTGTTGCCATAACTCAACCAACAATAGGGTTTTGGAATGGCCAATTATCACACAATACGTGGATAAGAAATATGGAGAAGACTACTTAGAATCAACCACATGGCCTTTGGCAAAAGTTGGACTAGTCAACATTTTTTTAACATTCCCTTGCCATTTAAGGGGAATTTGATCCAGCCTTCATCGTAGGCTTGAGTTGTGTTTTGGTATATATGAGACAGGTTTGCATTGCAGGCCTATGTCACGTCTTCAAAACATGACATCCATTTTTTTAAAAAATTGTGAGACCTATGTTATGGTCTTGGACCACAAGATATTGAAAAAAAAATCTGTTAAACTTTTTCCCCAGCCTATGTTAAGGGTATTACTAGCCATCATTATAGAGTAAGTGGGACAAAATTGGTTATTATTTTTCCTATAAAATCCAATGGAGTTTAGTGCATATTGACAAAGCTTTTGATTGATATGGACTTAAAGGCTTCAACGATGAGCTTTGGGATGGGGGTGATGCTTCTATTATTATGGAGAGATAACCACCATTTTAAGGTGTAGGCACTTCAGGTTAATAATTTTTTCCATGTTCTACCATACATTCCCAACTTTTCTACCATACCTTTATTTAATTTTGTTTTCTCCATCATAAGATGGTGGGAACTGTAATTTCTTCCACTAGATTATCCTTCCATTGAAAAGGAAAGGGAGCTAGTGATTGCTAGGATAAGGAGAAAAGTTCGTTTGCTCCCATCATTTGTGAAAAAGATCAGAAGATAGATGCTTTTCCTTTTAACACTGCTTGTGGGTTTGTTGGCTCCTAAAGTGCAGATGTTCTACCTGTTTAAGAATGGCTACAATAATGGAGTTTAGGTATTGAACAATTGTTTATGAATCTTTAAAGGATAGACTATGGATATTCAATGTATGTAAGAAACTATGTAACAAATTATATAATAAATTTAATGGAATAAGATGTTTTAGTTCCCTATGTTTACAAATTGCATAGGTAGAACTAAAACAAAATTGGAAGTTTGCTACTTATACAAGGTGAAAGTCCAAAGTTTGTCCCAATTTACATTAATGATACATATAAGATCAATAAGAGGATCCATGGAGTTAGGTAACTTCTTACCATAGTTGCTTGCATTAATATGAAAATAATAATTACTATTTAATAAGATAAGTCATGACAAAGGAAATTAAGTTTCTTTCTTATTTTAATTTTATATGGCAGTACTAATAATCGTGATGGGGACCTAGACCATGTAGTTGTTGACAATCTGAAGTGTATACTCAATGAATTCAACCTATATGCTAAAGCTTCTAGAATGGATTGAGTTATGTTTGAAACTCAAAATGTTAGAAACTTAAAATTGTGATTGATTACCAATACGAACATTGATGGAGAACTTATAATCTACCTAGCATATAAAGATTACTGCACTTTTTGTTGGTGGTTTTGATGGTTTCTATAGCAAAAGAAATATTATTGTTAATAATCAAGATGGTTAGGTTCATTGAATTAGTAAGTTGCATACTTCTTATATTCTATTACAATATCCTTTTTTTTCTTTACAGAGAAGATGGGTACAAATATAATGTGCTATATAGAGAATATAGTACTGCACACATAAAGAAAAAACTAAGGCTTACAATGAGAGAATTTTTTGCTTGTGGGCTTCAAGTTAAGGAAAATGAACATTTCTTGCTTCTACATTCAATAAAGCTATTACAACAATTCATTGTTAATGGTTATATATACTATGGAGGAATATGAGATATTATCTTTTATTCGATCCCATAAAAAATAAATTTGAGCTAATTTATATAAGGGATTGAGTGATGTTGTCATACAAGGAGAAAATGATCCAACATTTGGAGGGAAACATGTTGTGTTGCCTTCAAGTTTCACTAGTAGGGCTTAGCATAGGAAGCAAAGCTATCAAGCTGCAATCATAACATGTAAGTAGGTTGGATACCTAGATCTATCTATCACATTCACTTGTAATCCTAATTAGATAGAAATTACTAGATTTATTGGAAAGGTTAGTTTAAGATTGGAGAAGTGTCCAAACATTATAGAGTTTTCAAAATGAAGCTTGGATTAATTATAAAAAGAATGGATTCATGGTATTAAGTTCCAAAAACGAGGAATTCCTTTTGCTTATATACTTTTGTTCTTATAGCCAGAAGATAGATATCCATTTAGTCAAAATGTAGACAAAATCATCTTTGTTAAATACCCGACAAAGAAACATAACCTGCTTTATATGAGTTTGTGAAAAGTTTTATGTTACATAGGTTATATGGCCATCTTGACACTCAATCTCCCTGCATGAATGATAGGCAATGTTTGAAGCATTATCCAAAATATTTTGTTTCCACAACTACTACTAATGAGGATAGATATCTAGTTTATTGGAGAAAAGATGATGGGATAATAATTGAAAATAGTGGGGTTAAGCTTGATAATCAGTATGTTGTGCCTTACAATCCCAAGTTACTCATATTAGAGTAGTGGAAGTGATGGAAACCAAAGATAGGTAGATGAAATAAAATTGCATGATGATTTTAGATAGATTTCACCTTACAAAGTGTTATGGAGAATTTTTGCATTTGACATTCATTATAAGCAACCTCTTGTGGAAAGGTTGATGTTCCACCTTTCAAATGAGTAAATTATGACATGAAAAAATAATGACTCTCTTAATGATGTGGTTAACATAATTAAAATCTATCAAACAATATTTTCTGCTTAGATGGAGCCAAACAAACAAAACAAAGAAGCAAGAGAACTAACCTATCCTAAATTTCCCATAAAGTTTGTTTACAAGCAAGATTTACATATATGGGTCCCAAGAATGTGTGGTTTCTCTGAATAATGTACCAATTAAAAATGATGAACTGTTTTGTGAAAGGATTCTACTTAATAAAGTTTATGGTGTTACTTGTTATGAACTCCTTCATACAATTGGAGGAATTGATTATTTGACTTTCAAGGATGCTTGCTATGTATTGGGATTACTAGATAATGACAAAGAGTTCAATGAAGGAATAGTTGAAGCACCTTTATGGAGTAGAAATTTATAAGAAATTTATATGCAACTATACTTATGTGTAATAGTTTTTCTAGGGTTGACTAGGTATCGGAAAAAATTGGTAGATTGTTTATGAAGATATTCATTTTATACAATAAAGAGTATTGCAGTGTGATCGTAAGATCTTCCTTTAACTCGGCTATATTCTTTGTATATTTTTATTTATTTAGCTTCGCTCATTTTTTATTATTTCATTACGTACTTGCATCTTAATCATGAACAACTTAAGAAGCTCACAAAATAGGCTTATTACTAATGAACTAAATTATGACAGAGATTCTTTATGAAAATAATACATAGCTTTGTTGAGCATTATGAAACTTTAGCAAAGAGAGGTTTTTTACACTATAAGTTCAAAGGACAATGGTGATTATTTCTCTATGTATACAAAGGCATTGAAAGACTTATTTATGGATAGAACTAGCATATGCTCTACGTTCTGAGGGAAAAATTGTACTCAGTTGTTTTGAGCAAAATAGCATAAAACTTGCTTCCCAAGGTTAGGATATCCTAATCAAAGTTTGCAATACTATTATTAACATATGAAGAGTCAACTTGCAACATTAGACAGGGAAATCCACAAAATCAATTGTTTAGGAGTACTAAGTTGATAATATGAGATGACGCTTGTATATATAATAAATTTTTCTTTGAAACTCTTGATAAGAATCTTAGAGATATTATATTTTAAGAATAAATTTAGGTTTGGTTGATTTTTTTATTATCTTACTAAATTTGTATTTTTAGTATAACAACTTATTCACCCCTTCTAGGGTGTTCTTTTCAATTGGTATTAGGGTTAGGTTCTCATTTTTGTGCTTAATAGTTTAAGAAAGATACTAAATGCTTTGGAAATGGCACACTATGCACACCTTGAAGACTACTATTTCATTGAGGGTTATTCCACCACAAGACCTTCATTCTTTAATGGAAATCACTAAACACATTGAAAGATGGGGATGAAGATTTTCATCCAATCCTTTGACTATTGGGCATGGGAGGTGTAACAACTCTATTTTTTTACATATATATACATACATACATATATATATATATATGTATATATATATGTATATATATATATATACATACATATATATATATATACATATATATACATATATATATACATATATATACATATATATATACATATATATATACATATATATATATATACATATATGTATATATATATACATATATATATACATATATATATATACATATATATATATATATATATATATATATATATATATATATTTAAAATCCCATGAAGTCATTACCTCTTTACTTCTAACTATTTAACTCATAATAACATTCAATTAAATTAACCAAGCATAATTAAGGTTTATGGTATACCATTAACACTGATACAATTCTGAGTTCACATACTCATCATTAATTAAAAACGTCCACACAAAAATCAAACACATATATGTCTACATCTTATTCATCCATATTGATTAGTTTTAGGGATATGGGTGCGGGTAGTTGCACATTCACCAGGATCTTAGCAAACTCGACTCAACGTACGCTAAAAACGGGTCATAGAGAATATCTGCATATTTAGTCTTCTGAACATGATATGGAAATATAGTGAGAATTAAATCCCAGTAGGTTCAATAATAAATCATAATTAAATCCCAGTAGCTTATTATGTCATGTTTATCTATATAAGCTACAACAAATATCTTAGGTCACATGAATGCATTTTATCTATGCACATGAAAATCATACAGTAATGACATGTATGGCATGAATAACTATTTTCAGAATATCATATGATTGCTATCAACTTATTTTTATATCAAACTACTCCGGTCAGGATGAGTACTTTCTACTCTCTGGTATGAACTTTTCTCGCTTCGTTCGACATGTCACACTTTCTCTTTCTTTTCTCTTTAGCATAATCATAGCCGTGAGTAGGGTGTCCCCTACTGGTGCATCACATGGACCGCTATGTGATCGTACTCGTCTCTTTTCTTTTCTTTTCACGTTAATTGTAACAACTCCATTTAAGTAACAATTTTTTTTTAAAAATACCATGAAGTCATTACCTCGTTACAACTTAACTCAAAATAACATTTATTTAATTTATATAATACATAGTTTACATACATATCATTAATTAATAACATTCGTACAAAAGTATAACACATATAATTACATTTTATTCATCCCTGTTGACCAGTTCCGGAGATACGGGTGCGGGTGATTGCACCTTCACCTGGATCTTAGTCAACTCGACCATAGACACCATATATATTACTAGAATCAGCTCAAAATAGAGTAATTCGATCCAACATATGCTAAAAGCCAGTGCCATAGAGAAAATCTGCATAATTATTCTTCTGAATATGACATGAAAATATAGTGAGAATTAAATTCTAATAAGTTCAACAATAAATCATCATCAATATAGCTCTTCACTTCATATTCAGTTGTATAAACTACAACAAATATCTTTGGTCACATGAATGCACTATATCTATGCACATGAGAATCGTACAATAATGACATGTATGACATGATTAACTATTTTCAGAATATCATATGATGACTATCAATTTATTCTTATATAAAGCTACCCTGGTCAGGGTGAGTATTTTCTACTTTCCGGTACGGGCTTTTCTTACTTCGTCCGACATGGCTTACTTTCTCTTTCTTTTCTCATTAACATGATCATAACCATTGGTAGGGCGTCTCCTACTAGTGCACCACACGGATTTCCATGTGACCGTGCTCATTTCTTTTCTTTTTACAATGATAGCCAAAAATATGTTTTCAATAACAAGTATATAACTATTACAAAAAATTATTGGTAATCATGCCATGAATATAACCATTTCAAATATCACTTTATAAAATATTTCCATGTCAAAATTTCATACTTAAGATGGTAAGAAGTTTATACAATGGCAATGGCTATGGCATATACTAGTCATTTATTATTTTTATTTATAAGATTCTTCTTCTTTTTTAAATATTAATTTTATTTCTTTATTTTCTTGATGCAGGTTTTCATCCTATCTAACCTTCTATTACTAATCAGAGCATAAATCCCTCAATTTAACTCCGATGTAGGTGATCTTGGTGTCAATTTAAAGATAAAACAATTATCTAAAACTATTATGTTGAACCTTTTAGCAAACTATTGAGAAATAAAGGTGATATTAGTCCCTTAATTATAGGTTATTTCTTCTCGGGTAGTTTCTGACCTCTACCTACAAATTTGTCTATATCTCCCTCATAAAAATTTCAAATTAAGTGATTCCAGTGGCTAAAAATCCGAGACACATATATCTATAATTTTTATGTTAACCATTTATTTTAATTCCCTACATAATGTTCCCAGAAATTAAAACACAGAGCTATCCTAACATATTCTTCCCTGATTAACCATTTTCTGACCATTGCTTACTAATTAGACCATATCTACCTCTTATGAACTCCAAATTGCGTAATTCCTGTGGCTAAAATTCCGTGACACATATATCTATAATTATTATGTTAACCATTTATTTGAATACCCTACAAGATGTTCTCAGAAATTAAAACACAGAAGCTATCCTAACATATTCTTCCCTGATTAACTATTTTCTGAACACTGCTTTCTAATCAGACCATATCTACCTCATATGGACTCCAAATTGAGTGATTTCAGTGGTTAAAATTCTGTGAGACATAGAGCTACATTTGTCATGTTAACCATTTATTTTAATTCCTTACCGATTCTTCCAAAAAGTTTAAAAACAGAAGCTCAAAAGTTTGCCATCCATAGCCATACCTATGCAGAACTATCTACACCAGCCTAAGTATTCAAACATACATAATATGTAACATGATATAGCAACATCCATGACCAATCATCAAAGTTCTAAGATCAAAATCTCATATAAATATTATAAGTTTGAAAAGTTTTCTTCAAAAAAAAATTTATTAAACTTACCTTAAGCACTTAGTCCTCTGTAATTCTCCTTCCTCTTTCTTCCTTTCTTCCTCTCCTTTCCTCACTCTATCTTCCTTCTATTTTTTCTCTTCCTCACTTGGACGAAATTCTAATGTTATAGGGGTGCGTTTTGCTTAAATAGACCATCAAATAATTTACCTTTCATGATCATGGGTCTACCTTATCACAATTAGGATACACTTGGTTGAATTTTTGTAAAACAAAAAACTCATGTTCTTGTCTTCCTCTTCCTTAGTCAAGATATTCATAGGAAAAAGGAGATTTGTATTTTGAAAATTATGATAATATGTTCTTAAGATAAGAGACAAGGTCCCTTTGATTTAGGGATTCATTTCTTTTTTCTTTTGTCTTAATCAAGTATGATAGGTTTGCCTTTTTAAGTGGCAAATTTCTAATCCTTGAATCTCCATTATTTGGTTGAAATTATTTGTGTAGAATAGGAATGTTTTGTCCTAATGCCATATATTATCATACCACTTGCTAAAATTATGAGTGTAGGATATAGATGTTTTGTCCTAAAGCCTTGTATTATCATACCACTTGCTAAAATTATGAATGTAGGATATCACACCACTTGCTAAACTTTTGTCTTAATGCTATATCACCTAATCTTGATTACACCATTATTTCATCACTTTACTTTTATTTTTATTTTTATTTTTCCTCTTGGGTTTGGGCTCATTCTTGCCCATTTTCTTTACTTTGGTTAGAATTCTACATTTCATAATGGGTTTGGTCACATTTTCATGATTTTTGGGCTACTGGTCCAATTTCTATATCCTAGTCCAAGTCTATATTTTATTTCTTACTTAGGTTATCCAATGGGCTTACTAGAAACTTATGTGAAGTGGAAAAACTCTATATGAAGTGTCCATAGGTGAAAGCCCAAATTATGGGTAGAGATACTAAACTTAGTAACTTTAACTCTTAAATTAAGAAAAATTACCCTAATCCAATCTTCTTGAAATTTTAAGACCTTTACTTACTTTACAAAAATTTATCTTCCTTACCCAAGAATTTCAACTATTTTTAGCATATTTATTTCTAATATGTCCTCTTAGGTTTTTCTCTCTTTACCTATTCCATTAATGTTAGAACATTTCTATGCATTCACGTAAGGTGAAGAATTTCTAAGGATTATATTTTCTTAGATATCTAAAAATTGTCTAAATTTTTTTTAATTAAATATTTATGTATCTTTAAAGAAACAAAATTATAGATGTTACATTAAATATTTATGTACCTTTATTAATAAAAGAAACGAAATTAAGGATGTTACATTAATAGAAAACAATATGATTTCAATAACAAGTATATTTATTATACTCACATGCTATAATTTATAATCAAAGCATAATCACTACAAAAAATCATTGGTAAAATGCAATCATGTCATGATCATAACCATTTTCGAATATCACTTTATAAAATATTTTCATGTCAAAATTACACACTTAAGATGGTAAGGAGTTCATGCAATGGCAATGGCTATATGGCATACACTAGTTATTTATTATTTCCATTTATAAGATTTTTTTTTTCTTTTTTAAATATTATTTTCATCTTTTCATTTTCTTTATGCTTGGCCTCTAGTTACTTTCCTCCTACTTATATCATTTCAAAAACATGTTCTCACAAATTTTATAGGGTATTCTTCTCCAATTTGGTTTCTATTATTACATTATAGTTATTGAGGTTCATTTAGGGTAGAAAAATGTTAAAAATAAGCTTTATTAGGTCCCAGCACGGCCTGGTTATGTTTCATTACATGACCATACTTGAAAAATACTTTAAACGTACTAAAAAATAGCTATGAACATGGCCTACCCGTGCTGAAGCAACCCAGAACATGGCCTGGCCGTGTTCTGTGACCTTTACTCACTTATTCAACCATATCTCCCTCATATGAAATCCAATTGAGGTGATTCCCAAGTCTATAAAATGCTAAGCCAGTTATATACAACTTTGATGTTTATCATTTCTTTAGATTCCTTACAAATTATTCCCAAAAAATCTAAAAAATTGCTTATATTTATCACCCAAGATTCTAGACTGATTTTGACCTCTATTCATTAATCAGCCATATCTCCCTCATATGTACTCCAAATTAAGTGATTTTAGAGCCTATAAATCCGTGAGACATATATCTATATTTATTAAGTTAAAAATTTCCTTTAATACCCTATATATGTTGCCCAAAAATTAAAACACAGAAGCACACTTAACAGATTGTTCCATAGTTAGCTAGTTTTTGACCACTACTTACTAATCTGACCATATTTCTCTCATATGGAATCCAAATTACACGATTTCAGTTCCAAAAAATCTGTGAGACATATATCTATATTTTTTATGTTAATCATTTCTTTTAATTCTCAAAATATTCTTCTCAGAATTCCAAAAACAGAAGCTTCTCTAGTTACTCCGAATTTCAATGTTCTTAGCCTAGCCTTTCCTAAAGTTCTAGTTCATCCTTTTATTAAGTCCTCTTCCATTTTTCTTCCAAATTTTCACCTAAACAGAGAATTACTCATCTTAGCATTTAATTTAACATATTCCATCATCCATTGTAAAAGAAAAATAGAATCAAATCATGCATCACTAAAGGTGTTTCCTAACAGAAATTTCTCATGTTCTTCTTCTAAATTTTTAAGGCCATACTAATTTTATCAGTCTAATGATATTCTATCAATTTTTCACCACATTCAAATATACATAATAATAACATAAAATTCCTAAATTTTTACCACCCATAGTCATATCTATGTAGAACTTTCCATACCAACCAAAGTATTCAAAACATCCATCACATGCAAGATCAACATGTAACATGATATAGCAACATCCATGGACAATAATCAAAGTAGCAAATATTGTAAATTTTATCAAAGTTCTAAGATCAAAATCCCATATAAATGTTACAAATTTTAAAACTTTTCTTCAAAAAGAGATATTGTTAAACCTACCTAAAGATCTCCTTAACTCACTTAGCGAATTCTTTTTATTGTTTCCTCTTGAAGGAAGTAGCAAGATTTCTCCATTCTATTAACTTTTCCAACAGTTTAAATAAGAGAAGAAGGGTGGGTTTTGAACCCTAAGGATGAAGAGAAAAGATTGATTCAAGTAGAGATTAAGCTAACTTACCTCGAGTACTTAGTCCTCTAGACTTCTCATTCTTTTTCTTTCCTTTCTTCTCCTCTCTTTCTCTCCTTACCTCACTCTACCTTGCTTCTATTTTTTCTCTCCCTCACTTGGACGAAATTATAATGTTATAAGGGTGGATTTTGATTAAATAAACTATCAAGTGCTTCACCTATCATAATCATGGGTCTATCTTATTACAATTAGGATGCACTTGGTTGTTTTTTTTGGAGGAAGACAACTCATGTTCTTGTCTTCATCTCCCATAGTCAAAGATATGCATAATAAAAGGAAATTTATATTTTGAAAATCATGATAAAATGTTCTTAAGACAAGGGACAAGGTCCCTTTGATTTAATGATTCATTTCCTTTTTCTTTTGTCTCACTTAAGTATGATAGGTTTGCCTTTCTAGGTGGAAAATTTTTAGCCCTTGAGTCTCCCTTACTTAGCTAAAATTATTTGTGTAGGATAAAGATGTTTTGTCATTATACCATGTATTTTTACCTACTTGCTGAAATTATGAATGTAGGATATAGATATTTTTTCCTAATGCCATATGACCTAATATTGATTATTATTACACTACTATTTCCTCACATGGTTCTTATTTTTCCCTCTTGGATTTGGGTTCATTCTTATTCATTTCCTTTGCTTTGGTTGAAATTTTACCTTTCATGGAGGGCTTGGTCACATTTTTATGATTTTTGAGCTATCGGTCCAACTTCTATATCCTAATCCAAATCTATGTCTTATCTCTTGCTTGAACTATCCAATTGGCTTGCTAGAAACTCATGTGAAGTGAAAAAACTCTATATGAAGTGTCCATAGGTGAAAGCCCAATGTATGGGTGGAGATCTTGAATTAGAAAAAATTACCCTAATCCAATCTTCTTGAAATTTTAAGACCTTTACTTACTTTTCAAAAATTTATCATCCTTACCCAAGAATTTCGCCTCTCTTTAGTATGTTATTTCTAATTTTTGCTATTAGGTTTTCTCTCTTTACTTATTCCCTTAATGTTAGAAACATTTTCTATGCATAAATATAAGGTGAAGAATTTCTAAGGCTTATATTTCTTTAGATATCTAAAAATTATCTAATAAATTTTATTTTTTAATTAAATATTTATGTATCTTTATTAATAAAATAAACTAAATTAGGGATGTTACATTTTTCTCATCCTAAAAGAAATTTTGTCCTCAAAGTTTTAGAAATTACCCAATAAGAACAATTGCGGATATTTCTTCCTTATAGCTTCTTCTAACTCCCAAGTTGATTCTTTCGGAGTCAAATCTTCCCATAACACCTTAACCAGGGGAAGGGTTTTATTCCTCAATTGCTTCACGTTGGTGTCCAATATGGATGCTGGTACTAGCTGGTATGGCATGTTCTCCTTTATTTGGATTTGTTTATCCCGTATTACATTTGAGGAATCTAGAAGATACTTCCAGCGCTATGATACATGGAAAACATTATGCAGGTTAGACAAATTAGATGGGAGGCCAACTTGATATACTGACGTCCTCACTTTTTTCAGAATTTGGTAGGGTCCCAAAAATCGCAGACTTAATTTTTTGGTTTTGAGAGACCTACCAACTCTAGTAGTAGGGGAAAGTTTCAGAAATACATGGTCTCCTTCTTCAAACTCCAGAGGTCTATGTCTCTTATCATACTAACTCTTTTGCCGACTTTGAGCTATAATTATTTTATCTCGTATCATCCTAATTTATTCAGTGGTTTGTTGAACTAGATCAGGACCCAGCAAGTTCTTTTCTCCTACCTCAAACCAACATAGTGGAGATCGGCACTTTCTACCGTAAAAAGCTTCGTAGGGGGCCATTTTAATACTAGAGTGATAGCTATTTTTATAAGCAAACTCCACTAAAGGTAAGTACTTATCCTATCATCTCTATAACACAAGCCCTCAACATATCTTCTAGGGTTTGAATGGTTCATTCTGTCTGCTCGTCAGTCTGAGGATGGTAGGCAGTACTAAACCGCAACTGGGTTCCAAAAGCTTCCTGCAACACCTTCGAAAATGTTGACGTGAATCTTGGATCTCTTTCAAAAATGATATTTAAGGGAACTTCATGTAGTCTAACTGTTTCCTGGATGTACAACTAGGCTAATTTGTCTAGTAGATAGTTAATTTTTATGGGCAGAAAGTGAGCAGATTTGGTTAATCTGTTAACTATTACCCAGATAGATCCATATCTAACTGAAGTCTTAGGTAAGCCCACCACAAAGTCCATTAAAATACTATCCCATTTCCATTTAGGGATCTTAAGAGGTTGTAGAAATCTCACTGAATTTTGATATTCTACCTTCACCTTTTGACAAATTAAACATTTCGCCACAAACTCAGCAATGCTCTTTTTCATCCCTAGCCACCAGTACATCTTCTTTAAGTCTTAATACATTTTAGTAGATCTAAGATGGACTGTGTACTTACTCTGATGTGCCTCTTGTAGGATCTTAGTCCTCAACTCTTGTTCTTGAGGGACACAAACCCTTCCTTGATATATGATTACTCCATCTTCCTAGACAGAAAAATAATCTTTTTTTTTCTGATTTAGTAAGTATTGGTCATGAGTTTGAGTCTCTTTAATATTGGCTCTAAGATCACACTATATACTCAACCCATTGATGATTAGCTTCTTTGGGTAAGAGTTATGACCAGCTTTAAATTTTGAAACTCCTCTAGCATCTGCATCTCATACACCATCATCTGACCCATGTGTAGAGATTTTCGACTCAAGACATCAGCTACAACATTCGCCTTTCCTAGATGATAATTTATCTCAAACTTGTAGTCATTAAAAAATTCTACCCATCTTCGTTGCCTCATATTTAACTCCTTCTGATAAAAAAGGTACTTAAGACTCTTATGATCACAGTATACTTCAAATGTTGCCCCGTACAAATAGTGTCGCCAAATCTTTAAGGCAAACACCACCGCTGTCAATTTAAAATCATGAGTTGGATAATTTCCTTCCTGGGGTCTTAGTTGCCTAAAGGCATA
This sequence comes from Gleditsia sinensis, assembly GCA_037074535.1. NCBI lineage: Eukaryota > Viridiplantae > Streptophyta > Magnoliopsida > Fabales > Fabaceae > Gleditsia > Gleditsia sinensis. The sequence continues at coordinate 15,515,873 of CM073464.1, forward strand.
ACCAACTACTCTCTTGTCTTGCATTAACACACTCTCTAACCCTTTCTTTGAAACGTCACTATACACTTCAAAATGTCTTATGGGGTTTGGAATAATTAAAACAGGAGGAGTGGTCAATCTTGTCTTAAACTCCTAGAAACTAGCTTCACATTGATAAGTCCATTTGAAAGAACTTCCCTTCCTGGTCAATTTAGTCAATGGCAAGGCTATACGAGAGAAGTTTTGTATAAACCTCCTGTAGTATCCTGCTAAACCTAAGAAACTTCTGACTTCTATAACTGTCTTTGGTCTTTTCCACTGAATCACTGCTTCTGTCTTGCTAGGGTCTATAGCTACCCCTCTATTGGAGATGACATATCCGAGAAACTTCACCTCTGTAAACCAAAATCCATATTTCTCCAATTTGGCATACAACTTTGTCTCTTTCAACACTTACAGTACGATTCAGAGATGTTGTTCATGTTCTTTCTCACTCTTAGAGTATATCAAGATGTCATTTATGAACACTACCACAAATTGATCTAGGTAAGGTTGAAAAATGTGATTCATGTAATCCATGAAAATTGCAGGTGCATTTGTCAACCTGAAGTGCATTACGAGAAACTCATAGTGCCTATACCTAGTCCTTAAGGTTGTTTTTGATACATCCTCCTCCTTGATCCTAATATGATGGTATCCCGATCTCAAGTCAATTTTAGAAAAGATGGAGGTTCCCTTCAGTTGATCAAATAAATCATTTATCCTTGGGAGATGGTACTTATTTTTGACAGTCACTTTGTTCAGTTGTCTGTAATATATATATAGTCTCATGCTTTCGTATTTCTTCTTAACAAACAATACAGGATCTCCCCAAGGTGATACACTCGGTCTAATAAATTTCTTGTCTAGCAATTCTCCAACTGTTTCTTGAGTTCTTGTAGTTTATTCGAGGCTATTTTATAAAGTGCAATAGAGATAGGTCCTGTCCTAAGTAGGAGATTAATAGAGAACTCTATCTCTCTCTCTCAGGAGGTAAGCCCATAATATCTGGTGGAAATACTTCAGGAAACTCATTAGCTATTAGAATTTTATTAAGGTTTAATTCGACTTCTAGGTTTGATAAACACAAGATAATGTAATGAAGTACTCTACTCTTTAACTTCTGATTGACTTGATTGGCATTTAGCAATAATAATTGCATCTCCTCTTGTGGAGTAGGAGGTAGAAATTCAATGGTCTTGGTGCAACAATTTAGCAAGACCCGAATTTTAGACATCTAGTCTAACCCTAGAATGACATCAATACCTCTTAAAGGTAGACAAATGAGGTCTACAGAAAAAGTTTTCTCCTGGATGGTGACTTGACAGTCTTTACATACAGAAGAAGTTAAGACCCTTTCCCCTGTGAGAGTTATTACATATAGATTATAGGGAGTTTCAGAAATAGGATACTAAAACTACTTGATACATTCTTCCGATATAAATGAATGACTAGCACTAGATTCAAACAACACCATAAGAGCAAATCCATTGATGTAGCACGTACCTTGAATCATTTCAGAGGATTGAACTGTCTCTTAGCCGCTTAGGGTGAAAACTTTTTCTTTCTCTTGAGACCTCTGTTTTCGCTGCTTCCCCACATTCTGTGGGAAATTCTTTGCAAAATGACCTTTTTGTCTGCATTTGAAGTAGACATTTGGTCTTATGTAGCATGGCCAGTTACCATGCATACGTCCGTACTTAGTGCACTTGACTATGGCGATGTCTTGTTGGAAAGGTTGAGGACCCACAGTTAATGGCCTCTTACTAGCTCCATATCCTCTTCCCCTCATGTTTTTTCTAGGGTTGGGGAAACTTTTCTTCCTCTTCCACATGTTTTGCCTTAGCTTTTCGTTCTCCACTGCCCGTAAACTCTTCTCCAAAAGTCTAGATTTATTTATCAAGGGCACAAACTCCCTTATTTCCAAGTCTATCACTACATTCTTGATTTTTGGGTTCAGTCTTGTTTCAAACTTAATAGCCTTCCATGCTTTATCAGGGTTAGATCTCTGGTAAGAAGAGAACTTAGACAACTCCTCGAACTTAACAATATATTGATTTACTGACATATTACCTTACCTGAGTTGGAGAAATTTGATCTCCTTCTCGACCCACACAGTACTTGAAAAGTACTTTTCTAGGAAAATGTTTTTAAACACTTGCCAAGTGATCTGCCTCCTCTGGTAAGTTAGTAGCTCTTTGGCCCCTCGCCACCAACACTTAGCTTCATCCTTTAGCATATATGCAACAAAGATAATCTGCTGCTCATTAGTGCATCTTATCACCTCGAAGATCTTCTCTAATTCTCTTATCCACCTTTCGGTTACCTTTGGGTCATAGTCACCTTGGAAAGAAGGTGGTCTGGTTCTTAGAAACTCATATAGGCCATTATCATTTCCATTCATCCGGTTGTTTGCATTATTTTATCCATTCAGGTTGTTGTTGTTCTGGAGATGCTGCAAAATTTAATTGGTGGCTGTGAGTTGGTCTCGAATTGCTGTATCCAAGTTGTGCAGGGTTTCTTCCGCATTGTTTGTAGGGTTCATCCTCGGTGGTGCCATATCCTACTATGACAAAAATAGAGTTATGCTGTTATTGAGGTGATCAAGCCCAATAGTTAGTTCAAAAATATTTATAGCAGTCATAACACCACCTCGGCATATAGAGATGAAACACTAGTAATTTTTGACCTATATGAAATCACTGATCCCCCACACAATATAACCACAAACATACTCAAGATACTATAAAATCGATTCAGATAACCATCCACCTACTGGTCATCTAGGATCGACCTAATCTTATACCAATTATGTAACAACTCTATTTATATATATATATATATATATATATATATATATATATATATATATATATTTAAAATCCTATGAAGTCATTACCTCTTTACTTTTAACTATTTAACTGATAATAACATTCAATTAAATTAACCAAGCATAATTAAGGTTTATGGTATACCATTAACACTTATACAATTATGGGTTCACATACTCATCATTAATTAAAAATGTCCGTACAAGAATTAAACACATATATGTCTACATCTTATTCATCCATATTGACTAGTTCCAGGGATACAGCTGCAAGTAGTTGCACCTTCACCAAGATCTTAGTCAACTTGACCCAATGTACGCTAAAAGCAGTCATAGAGAATATTTGCATATTTAGTCTTTTGAACATGACATGGAAATATAGTGAGAATTAAATCCCAGTAGGTTAAAAAATAAATCATAATTATTATCAATATAGCTCATCATGTCATGTTCATATGTATAAGTTACAGAAAATATCTTAGGTCATATGAATGCACTTTATCTATGCATAATAAAATCGTATAGTAATGACATGTATGGCATGAATAACTATATTTGGAATATCATATGATGGCTATCAACTTATTTTCATATCAAGTTATCCCAGTCAGGGTGAGTACTTTCTACTATCTGGTACAGACTTTTCTCGCTCCGTCAGAATATCACACTTTCTCTTTCTTTTCTCATTAACATAATCATAGCCATGAGTAGGGCGTCCCCTATTGGTGCACTACACGGACCACCATGTGACCGTGCTCGTCTCTTTTATTTTATTTTCTTTTCACATTAATAGTAAAAATATAATTTTAATAACAAGTATGTTCATTATACTCACATGCCATAATTTATCATCAAAGCATAATTACTACAAAAAATTATTGGTAAAATGCAATCATGTCATGTTCATAACTATTTTTGAATATCACTTTATAAAATATTTTCATGTCAAAATTACACACTTAATATGGTAAGGAGTTCATGCAATGGTAATGGATAAAACATACACTAGTTATTTATTATTTTCATTTATATGATTTTTTTTCTTTTTTAAATATTATTTTCATCTTTTCATTTTCTTTATGCTTGGCCTCTAGTTACTTTCCTCCTACTTATATTATTTTCAACACATGTTCTCACAAATTTTATAGGGCATTCTTCTCCAATTTGGTTTCTATTATTACCTTATAGTTAATGAGGTTCATTTAGAGTAGAAAAATGTTAAAAATAAGTTTTACTAGCTCCTAGCATGGCTTGGCCATGTTACAGGACTCGGCCATACTTGAAAAATACTTCAAAGGTACTAAAAAACAGCCATGAATACGGCCTACCCGTGCTGAAACAACCCAGAACATGGCCTGGCCATGTTCTGTGACTTTTCCTCACTTATTCAACCATATCTCCCTTATACAAAATCCAATTGAAGTGATTCTAAAGCCTATCAAAATCAAAGACACTTATCTACAACCTTCATGTTTATCATTTCTTCAGATTCCTTATGAATTATTCCTAAAAAATTGAAAAAAATGCTTACATTTACCAATTTGGATTCTAGACTGATTCTGACATCTACTCATTAATTAGCCATATCTCCCTGATATGGACTCCAAATTAAGTGATTTTAGAGCATATAGATTTGTGAAAAATATATTTATATTTATTATGTTAACAATTTGCTTTAATTCCCTACAAATTGTGCCCATAAATTTAAACACAGAAGCGTACTTAACAAATTCTTCCCTAGTTAGCTAGTTTCTGACCACTGCTTACTAATCTGACTATATTTTCCTTATATGGAATCCAAATTGAGTGATTTCAGTGTTGAAAAATTTATGAGACATATATCTACATTAGTTTATGTTAACCATTTCTTTAATTTCCAACCTATTCTGAGAATTTCAAAAATAGAAGTTTTCCTGGTTACTCCGAAATTCAGTTTTTTTATCCTAGCCTTTCCTAAAGTTCTAGTTCATCCTTTTATTACGTCCTCTTCCATTTTTCTTCCAATTTTCCACCTAACCAAAGAATTACTCATCTCAACATTAATTATATTTCTTACTTAATTTAACATATTCCATCATCTACTTTGAAAGAAAAATAGAATCAAATCATGCATAACTAAAGGTGTTTCCCAATAGAAATTTTTCATGTTCTTATTCTAAATTTTTAAGGCTATACTCATTTTATCAATCTAATCATATTCTATTAATTTTTCACCACATTCAAATATACATAACAGCAGCATAAAAGCCCTAAATTTTTGCCTCATATAGCCATATCTATGCAGAACTTTCCATACCAACCGAAGTATTCAAAACATCCATCACATGCAAGATCAACATGTAACATGATATAGCAACATCCATAGCCAATCATCAAAGTAGCAAATATTGTAAATTTTATCAAAGTTCTAAGATCAAATCCTATGTAAATGTTACAAATTTTAAAGTTTTCTTCAAAAAGAGATATTGTTAAACCTACCTAAAGATCTCCCTAACTTATTTAGTGAATTCTTTTTCTTGTTTCCTCTTGAAGGAAGTAGCAAGATTCCTCCATTCTCTTAACTTTTCCAATAGTTTAAATAAGAGAAGGAGGGTGAGTTTTGAACCCCAAGTATGAAGAGAAAAGATGAATTTAAGTAGAGATTAAGCTAACTTACCTTGAGTACTTAGTCCTCTAGACTTCTCATTATTTTTCTTTCCTCTCTTCTCATCTCTTTCTCTTCTTTCCTTACTCTACCTTGCTTATATTTTTTCTCTCCCTCACTTGGATGAAATTATAATGTTATAAGGGTGGGTTTTGATTAAATAAACTATCAAGTGGTTCACCTCTCATAATCGTGGGTCTACCTTATCACAATTAGGATGCACTTGGTTGTTTCTTTGGGGGAAGACAACTCATGTTCTTGTCTTCCTCTCCCTTAGTCAAGATATGCATAGCAAAAGGAGATTTGTATTTTTTGAAATTATGATAAAATGTTCTTAAGACAAGGGACAATGTCCCTTTGATTTAGGGATTCATTTCCTTTTTCTTTTGTCTCACTCAAGTATGATAGGTTTGCCTTTCTAGTTGGAATATTTTCAGCCCTTAAGTCTTCCTTGATTGGCTGAAATTCTTTGTGTAGGATAAGGATGTTTTGTCATTATGCCATGTATTATTACCTACTTGTTGAAATTATGAATATAAGATATAGATGTTTTGTTCTAATGCCATGTATTATTACCTACTTGCTGAAATTATGAATGTAGGATATAGATGTTTTGTCTTAATACCATATGACCTAATCTTGATTATTATTACACTACTATTTCCTCACATGGTTCTTATTTTTTCCTCTTGGATTTGAGCTCATTCTTACCTATTTCCTTCGTTTTGGCTGAAATTTGACCTTTCATGGAGGGCTTGATCAGATTTTCATGATTTTTGGATTATCGGTCCAACTTCTATATCCTAATCCAAGTGTATATTTTTTCTCTTGCTTGGGCTATTCAATTGGCTTGCTAGAAACTAATGGGAAGTGGAAAAACTCTATATGAAGTATCCATAGGTAAAAGGCCATATATGGGTGGAGATGTTAAATCTAGGAACTCTAACTCTTGAATTAGAAAAAATTACCCTACTCCAATTTTCTTGAAATTTTAAGACCTTTATTTACTTCTAAAAAATTTATCTTCCTTAGCCAAGAATTTCGCCTCTCTTTAGTATGTTATTTTTAATTTTTCCTACTAGGTTTTCTCTCTTTACTTATTCCCTTAATTTTAGAAACATTTTCTATGCATACACATAAGGTGAAGAATTTCTAAGGGTTATATTTCTTTAGATATTTAAAAATTGTCTAATAAATTTTATTTATTTAGTTAAATATTTATGTACCTTTATTAATAGAATAAATGAAATTAGGGATGTTACAATAGGTGATTATTAAAGGAAAATAAATTCTTAAGAAAAGTGTGAACAATGATGAAGTAGTTAAGCCTGAAGCGGAATGGAATGAGGTAGACATACAAATGATTTAAACTAATGCCAGAGCTATTAATATTTTCTATTGTGCAGTGAGTGGATAGGAATATGACAAGATTTATGACACAATAAAAGAGGTGTGGGAGAAGGTTGAAGTCACACATGATGTCATTAGCAAGGTGAAGGATACAAAGATAAATATACTTGTATATAAGTATGAGCTATTTATGATGAAGGAGCATGAGAACATTAAAAATGTGTTTAGTAGACTCTCAAAAGTTATTGGTGAGCTCAAGGCACTTAGAAAGGTATACACCAATGTAGAGAAAGGAAGAAAAGTTCTTAGAAGCTTACCCAATGTATGAAAATCAAAGGTATATACTATTAAAGAGTGGTGATTTTAATTCTTTAACTTATGATGAATTAAGAGGTATTATAATATCCTATGAAAGAACTTACTTACATAGATTTGAGAATGATGATAAGAAAGGTAAAAATATAGCTCTTAAGCCCTCATTTTGCTAAATTCAAGATAATGAAGATGAAGACAAAATATAGAACTCTTTAACAAGGAAGATATGGCTCTTTTCACCAAGAAGATGACCAACTGTGCAAATAGAAAGCTAAATAATAGGAGGCAAAAGAAAGAAGAAAAACAAGTGGAGAAAAAAATAGAAAGCTAAATAATATGAATGCTTTGATAGGAGGAACAAAGAAGCTCAAGAAAAAGAAAGCAATGATGGCAATATCAAATGATGAAGACAATCACAAATAACAAGAAGAAGACGACAAGGAAGAGGTGGAAAAACTTTTCTTTATTGCCAAAGAAGAATTATCGAAGGTAAAATCTAATTCAAATAATGAATATGAGTTTCTTACAAGGAATTGCACGAAACCTTAGATGATCTTGTAGAAGATTTGAAAAAGATAATGGCCAAGTATTCTTTCTTCAAGAAAACAAAAGTTTCTTTAGAAAAAGATTTTGAAAATCTAAAAAATGATTATGAGGTTTTGTTAAATAAAAACAATTTGTTAAAGAAAGAACTTAAGGAATTCAAAGCTACAACTTTGCATGAACTTGAAAAAGGAAACAAAGCTTTGAAATTACAAGTTTTTATTTTAACAAAGGATTTGCAAATTTTCTTAAAGGGTAAGAAATTTAAACATTCTCCAAGGCCAACAGAAATATATGTTTGATAAAATTGGCCTTGGATTTGAAAAGACTAAAAATGTGAAATTCTATAAAGACTTCTTTGGAAAATCTTCATGTCAAGTTAGCACCTTTAAGATGTGTTTTAATTGTTGTAAAATTGGACATGAATCATATACATGCTATTTGAAGAGAAAACAAAATGTTATATCAAACTATCTATGGATACCTAAGGATATTCTTTTCCTAAAAGGTAAAAGGAACTAATCCTAGAGGACCCAAGAAAACTTGGGTACGAAAGTATAAATGATTTCTACTTGCAAGTGTGCTTGAGGTTTAGATTTCTAGAAGGATTTATCATAAAGGACTCTTAAGGTATTTGAAGAACTTGTTACATTTGGTGGAAAAAGAAAAGAGAATATTTCTTTGGGTTAAAATTACTTAAAGAAAGATGCTCATTGGAAACCTTACTATAACTTGTCTTTATAAAGCCTTGCTATATACAAAGAAATATTCTATAACTTAGATAATGAGACAAAGCCTTGCTATAAACAAATACAAGCCTTGCTATAAATGAATAACATACAAAGGAAATATTATAGTCGAAGGTTTCATCCATCGTGGAATAGTAAACTGGCCTAGATAGGGTATGTCTACCCATTGTACTTTTAAAATCAGAGATAAGAGAACTTTTAGCATCTTAGTTATCTTTATCTGAACATAACACCAAATCAAATAATGAGAATAGAAGTCCCAATAGATTTAACATTAAATAAATCACATAATAAATAATTATCAAAATGTTATGTCTAGTTGTATATGCTACAAAAAATATTAACTATTTATAACAGATGCATAATATACCTAGATAGTAGAATACAACATGTTTTGTGCAAATATTTGATAATAATATTTACAATATAACAGATCACTATACATAGTAACTATTTATTCATTATTCATCCTGTTACTCATATACCACTATTACACAGTCATAGTGGCTATAGTCTCCCTTGGCTCACTCAAGATTAATAGAGCGTTCCTGATTTGATACCGTCTTAAAGCCATACAACTTGTCCTGGTCAGCTTGCCACTATAAGGGTCAAAATAACCTCAAACACGGCCTTGCTGTGTCCTGTGACATAATTATGCTTGAAGCTGCATAGCCAAGTCCTTAAACCAGTGTAGAGCATGGCCTAACCATGTCCTAGGACATGGCCGTGCTTCAAGTGTGAAAATTCTCTATTGTTTATGTTCAATTCCATCTTGTGTCCAATTAGCCAAAAATTTGTTGCATACATGTATACAAGTTCTCTAATTTAGCATATACATATGTGTATATGACTATTTATACTTAATATTTCATGAATTACTTCTTTCATTTCCCATTCATATGATCATTTACTATTTATATGGTCATTTACTATTCATATGGTCTTACTTATTCCATGTTTATGTCAGCTTATTCCATTATTGAATCATCAAAGCCTCACTTTTATTTATCAATATGGCCACCCAATCATTTATTCCAAACACTTGTCTCCATCCATTTTAAGTTAAACATTCCATACAAGCATGTATTACATAGTCATCCATACTTTTTTCTTACGTGATCAATTACAAAACACACTCACACAAGCCACAAGTCATCGATCTTCAAATGCCCTTTCTTTCCTTTGCTTCCTTCAAGGATGGAAGAGATCAATTGAATGTGAGAACTCCTAATCAAGAATAGGCTTTTCAAACACCTTTGACCTGATGTCTGTCTCTTGAAATCCCCATCATCTTACATGTTAAGGATAACAGTGGGGGATAAAGCCCTTCATCATTCCATGTGAAGATGAAGTAGATGGGCCAGTCAAGGAAGGACACTCAATGTCCTAATACATTAGTTAAACTGCTTGGCCGAGTTGAGTGGGAAGAGAAGCAGGTTCAAAGCATTTTCAATAGATGAAGAGAAAAGCCTTGGATTGACCTATAGGAAGTTTGCATGGGGTGCTTAAAACTATAACTTCCGATAGAGACACTTGTTTTGTGGGTCACTTTTTGAAGATCTTATGGAGGATCATGGGAACAACATTACACTTCTCTAGTGCCTACCACTTCCAAATCGATGGACAAAGCGAGGAATTCACTTAGAAACTGTTTTAAAAGCATTTTAGGTGAACATCCAAGACTTTAGGACACGGTTCTACCACAAGCTGAGTTTACATACAATAACTAAACTGCTCTACTGGAAAGTCCCCTTTTGAGGTAGTATATGGCGGACCACCTCCTCTTATCTTATATCTTAGACTACTCTCCATGCCTCACCTGACCTTGGCTGACCTATGACCACTGATTGGGTGCAAGCAGTGCTCCTTCATTTCTTCATCCTTATTTTTTGGTCCCTCTCCTGGTGGTCAAGTTACTTCATTCCTTAGGGGCGAATGGACAAAAAAGGGATTGGGAGGGAGTTCTTGAATGCTGAATCCTTGTATTAAACTCATACCTGTTGGTTTACTTTCTTCCCGCTTAAGATAGACCTAATTCCAATGTCTCATTGAAAAAGAAACTTCGCTGTTAGTTTGGAACCCTGAGCAAACTTTAGTGATATTGAATAAGCCAGAAGGTTCACTCCTCACCTTTGAAACAGAGCTTGAGCTACTAATAAGTCATTACCCTCTGCTCTTATTTCACATAATCTAAGAACTTCCATAAATAAGGGAATAAGTCTGTAGGAAGATATCCGAAGATAAGACATTCTTTCATCCAAGGCAACTAAAGCCTTTAGCTACTCAACTACTTGAGCTCATTTGATACCAGATAATTACTCATTGGCTACGAGGGTGCTACTAGAACTACTCAGATCAGATCTTGGCTTCCTAGCTCCTTTAATAGAAGTGCGTATGAGAGAATCATGTTCTAGAGAACTATGAGGAAGTATAACCTAATAAGAAGAAAAGCTAGCAGTGGAGAAGATCCTAACAATGACTGTTTGAAGATTGCTTACTCTACCAGCTATTGCTGATTCAATTGGCTTAGATTCAATTATTCATTATCTATTGAGTCGATAATTGGATTCTTCAATACAGATACAAAAGCTCACTCATTCTAGAATGGTTAAGTAGATTCATGAGAGGTAAGAGGATGCTCATTCCTTTTTTCCCCATCTACACCTGTATGATGTTATTCACTCATCCCTAAGGCTTGAAAAGCATAGACAGAGAAATAAATTACTCAAAAGAAGGAAGAAGGAAATCCCCTACTAAGGGTTCTATTAAAGGTAATGTTTAAGACATGCTTTTTATGGTCCAGCTAAAAAGCAAAGGCCCACTTTAGTAGAGGAAGTTGAAACTCAGTCGGGCTAAGATTCCTTTTGAATTGGTTCCACACTTAACCCTAGAAAAGAGGCCTCAAATGACTCATCCCTAATTTCCATATATGAAGAGGAAAACTCCAAAACAAAAAAAAAAATGGGTGGCATCTACTTACTTTGGATACTCGTTCAAGGCCTTTGATTAAAAGAAAAGTACGACAACGAGTTTGAGCAAATCATCCAGGTCTTCCTTCTTGGGCTTGGAAGTTCTTGGGTTTATCTTTATAGTAAGGCTGGATGTAAGATTTAGTTCCCTTTATGGAGTAAAGTGGGATGCTAAAGATACAACATAAAAATGAACCATAGAATCTCGTCTTACCCCCTTAACCAAGAACTTAACCTTAAGTAGTCTAAGTTAGGCAAGCAATGCAAAGCTAGATGAACCCAGACAAAGAAAGATCGGGCTTTGAAAGCAGGATGACATACGGACTATGCATAATTCCATCACATATGGGTAAACTAGAACGTAGACTTATCATTCCTTAACCGATATGGTAAGGACCTTGAAGCTGAATTAGATCAAAGGATGCATACCTCGTACCTTACTACTTTTTGCCTTACTAATGATCGTGATGACCTACTGCAATCCTTGATACCAACCTTCAAACTACTTGGAAATAAAATAATATAACCATTATTAATGTTGAGAAAGAGCTACTATTTAACATAAAATACAAATGTTCTATGTTTTTATGGAAGCCTTTTTATCAATACTCATGAAGCCCATATTTAATGGGATATCAATGCACTTGATGTAGAAAAAAAAGAAGCGGCTTTCCCAATTCTATGCACTTGATACTCCATACATACTAGCTACTAGGAGTTGCCTTATGTAAGAATATATAAGCAAGTGTAACGAAGTCGGAGGTCCTATCCTAGCCTCGAATAACTCATATTTCTTTGGGCTAGTATAGAATTGAAAGCGAAAAGACTTGGGACTGAAGTAGAGGTGAAGACAACTAATGTTTGAATAGAATTAGCAGCTTTTTTGATTTCTAAAATTGACCTGCTTTAATTGCCTTCAATGGAAAGAATAAGGGAGAAGCTAATCCCAGTTGATTGAAAAGAAGTTGATTTTGAGACCTTTGATCGGCCAATAAAGAGCACTAGGCGCTGGTCTTTTAGTTACCTCTTTCTCCTTCGCTTGGAAAAGAGGATGGGACAATTGCTCTGACAAACCTTTTTCCAGCGTAGTAGTTGACATTCTTGGTGGATCTATTCAAGATTCTTGGACCGGCCTTTCTTTTTCTCACCTCTGAGCAGGTATAAAGATCAAGCTCTTTTTAAAAGAAAAATCTCAATAATTAAAAAGTCCATTGTGCCAGTTCTTGAGTGAATTGGTGAGAAAAGCTTCATTCATTAGTGCTAGAGTCTTGATAGGTTTTGGATTGGATTTCACTGACAGAAAGGGGATTCACTACTCTTACTAGATAGAGGATCTTTTAATAGTTTCTAATACAATATCAGAAGTGGGGCTAACACGTCTTGCACATGCACCTATGAGTGAGCGAGGGACAAATATAGATATCAAAATATAAGAATTAAAAGAAGACGCGATTGTAGGCTAGGTTAACTTTGCTCCCTTTTTTTGGGTAGTCAACCATGCTTCGAAATAGATTCAGCCAGTTGTAGTCAAAGCAAGAAATTTCGGTGAGAATAAAAGTTCTAATTTGCTTTAATTCCTTGTCTCCCTAAGACGAAGAATCTTACATTAAGGGTTCAGCTCTTCCATCATTTTTTGAGACTTTGGAATGACATAAAAGGATTTACCGCGTAGTGGTGTTCTTGAAGGAAGAAAAAGATCTTTCAAAGGTAGATGCCTTTTTTTCCACCTTAGCTGATACTAAAAGGTTGGTTGGGCTAATTACCCAAACTTTTTTCTTTGTTTCAGAAAATGAACAAGACTTGGTGGATGAGACTAGACGAGATTCTTCCACAACATAGAAAAGGGACTTTTACCTGGCCGTAGACCAAAATGGAAAGACAATGAATCAACCAATCGAGATGAATTGAATGCTTAGTTTTGACTTATTTGATGGATTATTTATAATAAAAAAAGTATGTTAAGCATTTTTTTATTATTACTATGCTAATCTAAGTATTGGATCATACCTCTCTACCTTTTAGCCAGCAGATAGATGGTTTAGAGTAAGCACATTATAGAAGGCTAAGATGCAACCCAAAATTAGAACTAGAGAGCTCACACAAGGAAAGCTTTGTTCTGCACTAGGATCACTTAAGCCGTATTGGAAAACAAATTCATTTCTATTGCCCCAGCCTCTGTGTCATGAATACTTTTAAGTCGATTTGGGCTCTTCATTAGTGGGTGATTTAAACCCTTTCCCCCTTTATCTATCATGCCAGACCGATATATATTGAAAGCATAGGAGGGGAATAAGTGATCGTAATTAAGGGCTTAACTAAAATAATATTATATCCCGGGTTAGATCAACTCCCATATCTTATTAGCAAAAGAGGAAACCTGCACGAGCTCTTGTTCTAGCTTCTTAAACTAAGACTCTTTGGTCCATCCTCGAATCTTCACCTAATCAAAAAGGTTTTTCTTCAACAACCTAAGATCCTGCATCGTGATTCTTTCAATTGAATATTGTTGTTTATAACTATGATCCCTTCTCAGATTATTTATATTGGTTCTAGAAACCCTGGGACAAGAACGATTAAGCTTCTTCTTTTTTGATTGATAGACTCAAACGTCAAGTTGTGAATATTTCATCTAATTAATTTCATTTTGTTTAAAAGATGTTTAGGGCATATGATCTTCTTAAATAGGGTAGGATAATGCCTAAGCCATTTTCAACTAATCCAAGAGGGGGAGCTGCCCCCATAAACCACGTATTCCTCACTCACCTAAGTCCTTCCGAATAGAAATAAAATAGAAGAAAAAGTTTGCTAACAAGAAAAATGTGGTCCAAACATTCTTACCTAGCCTCTAAAATTCTTTTAGACTTTTGCCTATGCCATAAGCCTATCTCTTTGTTCTTGCTTCATGATTCGGCTCTAAAACAAGAATCGCTTTAGTGGATCTTAATATTTTGTTGAGCCTTGCTTTGGTTTCTAGTTTTCTAGCATTACTTAATAAAGGAAGAGGGTTATTAGGATTATTTTGTTCTCTACTTGGCGAGCTTTATAGAAGACTCCAAGCTTGACCCCTCCTACATAAGGGTGACTGGCTACGGATGAGAGGAAGAATAGTAACCACACAAACTCTATAGTTTTAAATAGCATAATAAAAAGAAGACAAAGGAATCGAAGTACTTGAAGAAGTTGTTATAGCAACCTTTACCTGTTTGCGTTCTCCACCTATAGTAAAGGTAAAAATCATCCTGTATGAAAGACTGAACCTACAAAAGCAAAGAATTGCTACAAAACCTTAAATTAAGATAGGGTCGGTGGTATTTGAAGCCCTGAACCCGAGTGAAAAGATTTAAAAGTGCTTTCGTAGAGTAAATCTCTAGCTCCAATGAAAGATGAAGCCACCTCTGCAAGAACTTTTGAAATTTTTGCTACTCCATCTTCTGTGCTAACCATTTAAGACACTACACACTATGCATAAAAAATGCTGCAGTTTCAGATCTATGGCTTAGAGAACACAATAAAGTCCTTCTTATTAGACTTCTCGATCTTTCCTTTATAAATCTACCATATGAATGCCTAAAGGACTTCACTACGTTACACAAATTTTATGATCTATTGGTCGATGAGTTCCCAAAGCAATGGGCAAATTCCCTTTGTTTGATCAAGCAACTCAAACAAGAACAACTCATATGAATCCGTTTTCGTCTCATCTCTTTTCTAAGTCAAGAACTCAAAAATAAGGAAGGCATCTCCTTTAACTCAATCTCCATTCAAGATCCATTGAAGGGTATGGTTTGAATTAATATAAAGTGATGTTTGAAATCCTGGGTGTCGAATCTTTCTTGGAGTAGCTTTGTGCCTAGAAACCTCTTCTTTGACTAGTGTCTTGCTTATAGAGTCAAACTGAATGACTAGAGAAAGTTAAGATAGAAATATTCCTTTCCATATGAGTTAGTAGGGCATCTTTTGAAGATATGCGAACAACGGTTGAGACGACTGTAAGTCAGATGGTGGGCCTTTGGCACCAAGCTTCCAAGAGAGGAGCTCGTAAAGGCTGGGATAGAGATACTACTGCAATTGCTCTTTGGGATATGATCTTGCCAAGGAGGGTAAGTGTAACAACTCCATTTTTTTACATATATACATGAATATATTTTTAAAATCCTATGAAGTCATTACCTCTTTACTTCTAACTATTTAACTCATAATAATATTCAATTAAACTAACCAAGCATAATTAAAGTTGATGGTTTACCATTAACACTGATACAATGCTAGGTTCATATACATATCATTAATTAAAAACGTTCGTACAAAAATCAAACACATATATGTCAACATCTTATTCATCATATTGACCAGTTTTGGGGATACGGGTGTGGGTGGTTGCACCTTCACTGAGATCATAGCCAACTCGACCCAACGTATGTTAAAAGTTGGTCATAGAGAATATTTGCATATTTAGTCTTCTGAACATGATATGGAAATATAGTGAGAATTAAATCCTAGTAGGTTTAATAGTAAATCATAATTATCATCAATATAAGCTCATCATGTGAAGTTCATATGTATAAACTACAACAAATATCTTAGGTCACATGAATGCACTTTATCTATGCACATGAAAATTGTATAGTAATGACATATATGGCATGAATAATTATTTTTAGAATATCATATGATGGCTATCAACTTAATTTCATATCAAGTTATCCCAATTAGGGTGAGTACTTTCTACTATTTGGTATGGGCTTTTCTCGCTCCGTCTGATATGGCACACTTTCTCTTTCTTTTCTCATTAACATAATCGTAGTCGTGAGTAGGGCGTCCCCTATTGGTGTACCATATGGATCGCCATGTGACCGTACTCGTCTTTTTTCTTTTCTTTTCACGTTAATAGCTAAAAATATGATTTCAATAACAAGTATACTCATTATACTCATATGCCATAATTTATTATCAAAGCATAATCACTACCAAAAATCATTGGTAAAATGCAATTATGTCATGATCATAACCATTTTCAAATATCACTTTATAAAATATTTCCATGTCAAAATTACACACTTAAGATGGTAAAGAGGTTATGCAATGGCAATGGTTAGGGCATATACTAGTTATTTATTATTTCTATTTATAAGATTCTTTTTTTTTAAATATTATTTTCATCTTTTCATTTTCTTTATGCTTGGCCTTTAGTTACTTTCCTCCTAATTATATCACATGTTCTCATAAATTTTATAGGGCATTCTTTTCCAATTTGGTTTATATTATTACCATATAGTTAATGAGGTTCATTTAGAGTAGAAAAATGTTAAAAATAAGTTTCACCAGCTCCAACATGGCCTGACCATGTTCCAGGACATGGCCATGCTTGAAAAATAATTTAAACGTACTTAAAAATACCTCTAAACATGGTCTACCCATGCTGAAGCACCCCAGAACACAGCCTGGCCATGTTCTGTGACCTTTCCTCACTTATTTAACCATATCTCCCTCATATGAAATCTAATTGAGGTGATTGCAAAGCCTATAAAGTTAAGAAAATTATCTACAAATTTTATACTTATCATTTCTTCAAATTACGTACGAATTATTTTCAGAAAATCAAAAACAAAAATGTTTATATTTACCACCTTGAATTTTAGACTGATTCTGACCTCTACTCATTAATAAGCCATATGTGCCTCATATAGACTTCAAATTAAGTGATTTTAGAGCCTATAGATTCGTGAGGCATATATCTATATTTATTATGTTAACAATTTCCTTTAATTCTCTTTAGATTTTGCCCAAAAATTCAAACAAAGAAGCTTAACTAACATATTCTTCCCTAGTTAACTAGTTTCTGACCACTGTTTACTAATATGACCATATCTCCCTCATATGGATTCCAAATTAAATGATTCCAGTGGCTAAATATTCATGAGACACACACAGACACACACACACACACACACACACACACACACACACACACACATATATATATATATATATATATATATATATATATATTTCATGTTAACCATTTCTTTTATTTCTCTGCAGATATTTTCTAGAAATTAAAACACAGAAGCTTCCTTGGTTACTTCGAAATCCATTTTCCTAACCGAACATTTCCTAAGGTTTTAGTTCATCATTTTCTTACGTCCTCTTTCATTGTCTTCCTAATTTACATCTAATCATATTCCATTAATTTTTCACCACATTCAAATATACAAAATAGCAGCAAAGAAATCTTAAAATTTTGCCACCCATAGTCATACCTATGTAGAACTTTTCACACCAACTGAATTGTTCAAAACATCAATCATATGCAACATAACATGTAACATGATATAGCAACATCCATGACCAATCATCAAAGTAACAAATATTGTAAATTTCATCAAAGTTCTAAGATCAAAATTCTATATAAGTGTTACAAATTTCAAAGTTTTTCTTCAAAAAGAGATATTGTTAAACCTAACTAAAGATCTCCCTAACTCACTTAGTGAATTCTTTTTCTTGTTTTCTCTTGAAGGAAGTAGCAAGATTTTTCCCTTCCCTTAGCTTTTATAGCAGCTTAAATAAGAGAAGAAGGGTGAGTTTTGAACCTCAAGGATGAAGAGAAAAGTGGATTCAAGTGGAGATTAAGCTAACTTACCTTGAGTACTTAGTCCTCTAGATTTCTCCTTCTTCTTCCTTCCTCTCTGTCTCTCATTTCCTCACTCTACCTTGCTTCTATTTTTTTTCTCTCCCTCACTTGGACGAAATTATAATGTTATAAGTGTAACATCCTATAATTTTTATTTCTAACTAATAATGTTTTGCTATAAACAAATATATTTTTATTTGTTTAAATATGATTATGTTCTGTTAAAAGCAAGTATACTTTTAATTAAAGTAATTATTTTTTTGCTTCAAATAATTATATTCGCCTTTAATAAATTTTTGTTGTATTTTTAGAAATATTCTTTCTTTTATTATGTATAAATATATTTATTTTGTGATTTTTTTATTAACATTTTTATCAAGAAATTCATGATTTAAGAGTTTAACTAAAGGTTTATGAGAATGTAAAATTTTAGAAATTTTTGGGATGTTTTAGGATGAAAAACATAATTTATATGAATATATATAAAATAAAATCCTATTATTCAATTATTAAATAATAATAATAATTATTATAAAAAAATTAAAAGAGAAAAGGGGAAGGGGGATATAGAACAGAGACGAAACCGAGAGTTGTAGAATTTTGATGCATAGTATGAATAGTGTGAATAGTAACTTTCATTTTCTTCTTGAGATCTGGAGTGTCTACATGCCTCCATTCTTTAAACTAAGGGTATCACTAGATTCAGGACGGAGAATACTACGATTTTGACCGAACAATTTTTCAAATCAGCTGTAGATCGGAAGTAAAAAAATTCAGAAAAATATAAACTCTAAAACTCTTACTTAGATACCTCAAATGGGAAATTTGACACAGTAGATGGATTCAAGAGCTAGATAAACCTTAGAATATGAAATTTTTCAGCTGTCTGACAACTTTTTATTCTTGGTGAATAGTATTTCCGACGATGAATAGTTTTTTTTGGCCATGAATAGTGACCAAGTTCCTGAAGTTATTTTCTTAATTTTTGGACCCTCCGGACACGTTTTTGAAGTTTGTTTAGTCAAATGTGGATTGGAAAAGTGCATTTTGGGGTTGTCGAATTTGGAGCCTTTACCCTGTGAGTAGATAATTCTTTCTATGACTTACCCCATGCTCTTTTTAAACTATAAATATATAATTGTTTCTGTTTACAATTATTTATGCTATCATAAATTTCTGAAATGTGTTAAAATTTTTATTTTACTTATGAATTGGCACATAGTTCAAGAAGAGTATGGCTTTAGAAATAGATTTTTGAACTCATTGAATATGTGGTTCTAAATGTATTTATCATTATTTGATAAAGTGAATATTATGTGCACGATGCATTGATTTGTAAAGCTATATACTTGTGAAGATGATGCATGTCATATTATAAATGAGATTGAATCACAAGCGTAAAGCTCATGGCAAGTTGCTTGATAATTTTTCATATATTTATATGTATGGATGAATATCGATAGGTTGTATGGTTTGTGATGGTACCAAATAGGGGACACCCTATTAGCCTGAGTGAATTGGGAAAATGCCGCTCAAACCGGGTGACAGTGGTAATGTGGGGGAGGGGCATGAGGGTGATGTACTCACATTTCCTGATCACTTATTATGACTGTAGTCGATCAGTCAATATGCGTATAGCAAATGAGTTATGTTTTCATTGCATTGACTAGATCGCCGAGTGAGGCAGGTGCATTAAAAGTGATGATTTTATCTCCAAATCTTAATATTTTACTATAGCTTATACAACTAAGCATAACAATATTTGTTTAATGATAATATCGTGCTGCATATGGTTTTGGATATCTGAATATCCTTTGAATTGAAAATATTTGAAATACGGGTCCCATATGAATGTACTTCTGAACTGTATTATTTATGTGACAAATTTTAAAATATTAGTACATCCATATGCTGACCTAAGAGGTCATAGGAAGAATTATTTACTCACTGAGTTATCAAACTCACTACACGATATTTTCACATTTTTCAGATGAGAATACAGAGTTTGATCCTGCAGATAGGTGATCAGTTAGGTAACATATTCTGTGGGTGAGTCTACGTTGCTTCCAAGGCTCACGGTTTTTGAATTATATTGTATTTGTATTCTAGAGTGCTTTGAACGCTACAGGCAGGATCCCCGTTTCTGCTGTACTTTGATGTTCATAGACTTGGTCTGTATATTGTGTATTCATGAGAGAAATGACAAAGAATTGAATTGTGCATTTTTATGAAAAATATCTGATTGCAAAAAAAATGTTTATTTCACCTGCTCGTAAATTGGGGGCATTACAATAAGGGTGAGTTTTGGTTAAATAAACTATCAAGTGGTTCACCTATCATCTTTTTGCCTTAATTAACCATTTATCTCCCTTATTTAGCATTTATATTCAATGTTAAAAATTTGCTTGCTGCTTGCTTTCTAACTTGATCTTGCTATAATATTTTGATCGTATCTCAGAAAATTCAAATATATTATGTATGAAATTTGGTAGATGAATACCTAACACAATCTTATACAATTTTATGATTTTGTGATCAGTAAATTAAGACATCCAAAGAGTCAAATTTGGGATAGAAGAGAACATGTTTACTATTGTAGTTCAGCCCAACCTTACTGTAGTATTTGAGCCCTATTTTAGAAACGAAATATTCAATGGATACAAAATTTGGTAGGAGAATAGTAGATACAATTTTTTACAACTTTCATGTTCAAGTAGTCAGCAAATTCAGACATTAAAAGGGCAACAATTGGGCTAGAATAGATCAATTTTTCTATTGCAGTCTAGCCTGATCTTACTCCAATGTTTTGGGCTGAAATCAGAAACTACGTAGCTAATTTTTCTTCACCTTATATGGCTGGAAAGATAATAAAAATATCTACAACTTTTATGTTGATAGAATTAGCAGATTTAGTGGATATCAAGGAGATATCTCACAATGACTTTCGGTACATATAATGCAATACAACTTGTCAACTTTAGTGAAATTTGCTACCCTCTATCTTTGTCACCTACTCCCCTTGTTTTGTCTATAAATAGAGACATATTGTGATCCAGAGAAAGAGGAGAAAGGCTACAGAGTGAGTTTGAAAATTTTTTGTTGGTGTTCTAAGTGTTTGTAATATTTTTCTCTGTTTAGGCATTTTGTATCTTTACTTTCTTTCATAAATTTTATCTTGCTTCTTCATCTTTCATTTTGATTTCTTACCTTGATTATGGAGAACTAATCTCTTAATGCTAAGGTAAAAGGGTGAAACTCTTGATATTAAAATAATAATTTATCTAACTCTTAATTTCAATGTTTATATTTGATGTTGCATTTATCTTTTTATTTATTTTCTTATTATTTTCTTTTTTATAGGATGGCTTTGTTGCCTCTCTGTGATTTATTTTCTTTCTTAGAGGATGACTTTGTCATTCCTCTGTTATTTTTTTTCTACTTCTCTGTTATTATTTTCTTGTTATTTTCCTTTTGAGGGGACGACTATATCGCCTCTCTGTTATTTATTTTTTGGTTATTTAGTTTCTTAGAGGATGCCTTTGTTGCCCCCCTGTTATTTATTTTCTTTATTAGAAGATGGCTTTGTTGCCCCTCTATTATTTATTTTTTACTCTTCTACTATTTATTTTCTTGTTATTTTCTTTCTTAGAGGAAGGCTTTGTCGCCCCTCTGTTATTTATTTTCTGCCTTTCTATTATTTATTTTCTTATTATTTTCTTTCTTAATGGTTGGTTTTATCGCCTGCTTTATATTATTATTATTAATTCTGTCACCTATTTGTTGTTATGTTTTTCTTCCTTTTACATCTTTTCATTTTTAATTTTATAAAGTGTGAATTTTTATACATTGTAGACAATCTTTGGTACAATAAATGCTTGAATCATTCTTGATTTATTGTAGATAATATAATGATTGGCACGGTGTGCTTGAATATATTTTACAAGAGTTATTTATTATTAGTAATACAATAAAAAGAAGGAAAATACATTTCATATGTAAACCAAATCGAGTTTAATGTAATATATTTTTCGAATGAAACCTCCTGTATGTGAAGATTCCATTTGAGTAATAAAAGAGTTAAAATTTATTTTTATTTGATATACCAAGAGTGGATTCTCTAACCTTAGCATGTTTCTTTACTTTAAATATATTTATATTTAATTTTAGTATTTTAGTTCTTTGCATATTCTGTTGAGTACTCTTTTCACAAAACAAACATTCTAGCAACTAGGTTAGAAATATTTATTTTGGGTATAAATTAAATTTTCTCTCAATTGGCAATCTTTGTGGGATTAACCTCACATACCATGTAGTACCTAGCACCTCCAAAATCGAAATCGTAGAATGTTCCTTATTATCTATAAATTCTTGGCAATGACTACCTAGCCCATACATTAAATATTTAAACTATATTGTTTATTATCATTCTTGGGAAAGCATACAAGTACTTCTGGCTATCCTAAGCATTTTCAAGTCTCATTTTCTTATAGACAACTAGCTAGGCATAATATGCATTATTTACAATATAAAGGATCTCATGCCATAAAGAAAAGGGGTATAGTCCATAACTTATATTACATCACATTATCAGCTGTCTAAAAGGGACTTGGCACTCATCTAGGCTATCCCACATAAATGGTACACAACTAAAGAAAATACAATCATGATCATATGAGTCAACCTTGAGACCTCTGTTGCTCACCTCTTGCTGGAGTACTTGGAATGTGATTATGTGGACATAAAAAGTGAGATGACAATCTCAATAGCTAGCAAATTTTTTAGAAAAAAAGTGCACATTCCATTCCTTAAAACATCTCAAATTATTTTACTGAAACATAAGCACTGACCATACATCATACATATGGCATCTTGGTCACACGGACCCATAACATCATGGTCTACTTACCTAATGCAGTCAAATACGACCATACCTGCAAAGGGCTATGCATCTGCTATTATTGGCCAATCGTGAGGGAAATGGGGCTTACTTGGAACCCTTTTGTGCACCCCCTTAATTCCCGAGAATGCATACATAACATATCTTTAGACCATCATTCATCATAGCATAAAAGTCAGGCAATCAGTGAAAATTCATAATTTCAAGTTCATAAGCATAAAGAGGTGTTTTAAAAAAAAGGTAGCTACCAAAGCTAGCTGACCATACATCATACATATGACATCTTGGTCACACGGACCCATAACATCATGGTCTACTTACCCAATGCAGTCAAATACGGCCATACCTACAAAGGGCTATGCATCTCCTATTATTGGCCAATCGTGAGGAAAATGGGGCTTACTTGGCACCCTTTTGTGCACCCCCTTAATTCTCGAGAATGCATACATAACATATCTTTATACCATCATTCATCATAGCATAAAAGTCAGGCAATCAGTGAAAATTCATAATTTCAAGTTCATAAGCATAAAGAGGTGTTTTAAGGAAAAGCTGGCTACCTCAATTCTAGCATAATCACTTCCTTTCCAGGGCTGCTAATGTTACTACCAGCAACTAAAACTAAAACATATAAGATTTCTTGGTTAATGCATTCATATTAGGTCCTAAAGCCATAAATATCTAGTTTAAGAGCTTATGCTCCTTAAAATAAAACTATGATTTTGTTGAGATTTGGGGTTGTTATTAAATATGACAAAAGTTCTCTAAAAATTTTAAAATTTTGTATGGAGGTACCTTTACATGTTTATTTTATTTCATAATTCTCTCAACCCTTAAATATTCCATTCAATCCTCAAAACTACCTCCATAACCCCGAACAGTGCAGATTAGTTTCAGTTCCATTTCTATTCTGTTTTGCATCCATTTGGATTAGTAAAACTTCTTCAAAATTCATGATATTTTTTATGGAACATCTTAGATATGTTATATAATCACCATAAAAATTTCAAGTAAAAAATAATTCATTTAACCCCTCGAATAACCCATGTTTTAAGGCTGTCCCCGGTTATGGCCTGTTCTGCCTCATTTCCTACCTACCTAATTTATACATTTTATTATGTGCCTTAAACTACCCAGAATTTTCTAAAATTTGGTGGGATCCTTAAATATTATCCTTATATTATTTCATAAAATTTTCATACAAAAATGAAACATCTAACCCCTTCAATATTTTGTCTTTCCATCAACAGTCTAAGCTGTCCAGCAAATTGTCCTCAACACAGTTTTAATTGCAAAAGACCTAGTTGTAGGTTCTCAAAAATCATGAAAATTTCTAGAATTGATTGTGAACATTTTAATACTATTCTAACCAAAAATTAGACAATTTAAAGTCCATGTAATAAATTTACTAAGTCAATATTTTTGGGTGCAAAAAGGTTT
Source organism: Gleditsia sinensis (assembly GCA_037074535.1). Classification (NCBI taxonomy): domain Eukaryota; kingdom Viridiplantae; phylum Streptophyta; class Magnoliopsida; order Fabales; family Fabaceae; genus Gleditsia; species Gleditsia sinensis. The sequence continues at coordinate 15,540,259 of CM073464.1, forward strand.
CTATTTTCTCAACCTAACTCTTCTATGCTCTATGACCTTTACTCACTAATCAGACCCTAACTCACTCATATGGACTTGAAATTTTGTGATTCCAGTGGATATGTGACCGTGAGAACTTTATCTACAACTTTCATGTTAACCATGACTTCATATTCCTTATGGATTAGTCCCACAAGTTCAAAAAAATAACCTATTCTTCACTAGCCTACATTCTAGACCCGATTCTGACCTCTCATCACTTCCTGAAGTATAACTCCCTCATTTTTAGTCCGATTGATGTGATTCCAAATGATATAGAACACTAAGACATAGAGATAAAACTTATTTGTTGAACATGTTTTCATAGTTTAGACATAAAGTCGTCCTTGCAGGGCCAAAAATTAACCTAATAAACACAAAACCAGATTTTTATAAGAAGCCAGACTTACCTTATGTAAACCTACTCCTATGGCTCTCAATTTGCAGCTTCCTTCTCCTCTTGGTTTCCTTCACACCTCAGCCACATTTCTTGCAACAAATATGGGTTGATCAAGGTTTCAAACCTCAACACTCACTCTCACTCTCATTGCCTTATGGTGAGGGAAGGAAACTCTCCATTCTTTTCTCTGGTTCTTCCACTCTCTTCCTCCTCCCTCAACCTCCTTCTTTTTCCTGGCTACTCTCTCCCCTTTCCTTCCTCTTCCTCTTGGGTTTTTGGTTACTTCGCTCCCTCCTTTCTCCTGCTAGTGTGAGGCAAGGGCATGTGTTTTCTGCTGCACCATTTCTGAATGCAAGGAGGTGGCTACCATGGTTGCAGGGATTCCTTGGTTTCTGCAGGGCAGGGAGCAGGTTTTTTGCTGCCTCTCCACGTAGGTGCATGCATTATAATATGCTCAGTGGGGGAGTGGGTGTATAACGCATAAAAGGAAGACAAGCTGCCACATACTTGCATGCATGGATGTTTCTGGTTGTATGGGCGTGAAACTACAGCTTTCTTGGAGCAGATGGGAGCGTGAATCCTGTAGGTGGGGTGTGCATTTCTACTACAGTGGGTGGGTGTGTTTCTTTTGGGTTTATAGGGCAAATATGTGACGTTTTTATTTTTTGCTTAGTTTAGGAGCAAATGTACCGTGAGGATGCTGCCATGTGGGTGTGTCTTTTTCTGCTTGATGTGGCACTGATTCCTGCTGTCTAATGGAGCAAATATGGCGTGCATTCTGCTGGGCAAGATGGGCATGAGTCTGCTGAATGTGGGGCAGGGTTTCTACTAGTTTTTAGATGGCGTGAAGATGCTGGATGTGGGGCAAGGTTGGGTGCACGTTTCAGCTTGCATTTCCTAGCTGCATTTGTGTTTTTAACCTACCAAAGTGCTGGTGTTTTTGTTTCCATTCTCACGTGCATGCATTATGATATGTATACTAGGATATGCATGGTGTAATTGAGAGAAACTATATATATATATATATATATATATATATATACATGTAAGGCTTCTCCTTTTGCATGTGCAAATGTATAATATGCATGGTGGAGGTGAGAGGAATTACTTACATATATATATATATATATATATATATATATATATATATATATATATATATATATATATTGCATCACATAATGCTTCTTCCTAAATTAGTAGCATCCTAAGGAATATATTTGTATCATATTCCTCTCATTTATGCTGCATCACATAATGCTTCTTCCTAAATTAGTAGCATCCTAAGGAATATATTTGTATCATATTCCTCTCATTTATGCTCCAAAAATATTTTATTTATATGATTCCATATTAACTATGTCACCTATTTTATACTTGCCTTATAGTCACATAACTAAGCATCTTAATCACTTGTCATATGTATTTTCTACTCATCCTTAAATTTATCTAACTTAGGATGTTATATACCACTAAATCTATACTCCAATAGATTCGTACGCTTGAGAGTTTTAATTAAAACAACAAGAAGTTTTTGGCACCGTTGCTAGGGATTTTGACAGAAAAGCTAATTAGATCTAGGTAAGTATAATTTTTCCACTAGTTATTATTTAGAATATTTATTTATTCTTTGTATAAAAAGTTTTCTTTGTGAAAAAAGTATTTATTAAAAATTTGTGTGGTAATTTGGGTGTGTAAAATTAAACAAGGATAAAAATTCCTAAAGAGTATGGATTTTAAGTGAGACTATTATGACTCTTCTACACTTTCCTGAAGATCCACTAATTGAATACCACCCACTATTACTAACACTTTTTAAAAAAATTTCTTTGTTGCATAATTTTGTGATTTTTTGTTGTTGTATTTGCGCTTTGTTACTTGTAGTTAATATTGTATATATATGTTATTAAGTTGTAAAATTATCCTCATTTGTAATTGTGTTGTATGCTATTAGAAATATTTGTTTATAGTTTTTCTTTTAGTTTATGCGTGTTTGAAAATGTGATAAAGATCAGTGGTTGGTTAGGAAAAGTTTAAGATCACCTATTGATTTTAAAATTGGAACATTAGACTTTGTTGAGACACCATAAAAAATGGAAGAACAAGTTGTACATGAGAAAACCCTTATGGAAGATTTCTCACCTATCATAGCTAGTACTTCATCTTGTATAATGTTACCACAAACTAATACAACTCACTTTGAGTTTAAACTAGCCATAATCCAACTGTTGCCATCATTTTATGGATTAGAGAGAGCAGACCAATACATGTATATTAAAGAGTTTTTTGAAATTTGCTCGACATTTAGCTTATAAAATTTCAATGATGATTCAATCAGGCTTAGAATGTTTCCATTTTCATTAAAAGATAAAGCTAAAGCCTAGTTGAATTCCCTTCCTACAGGAACTATTAGTAGTTGGAATCAATTACTAAATAAGTTTCTAGTAAAATTTTTTCCTATGTCCAAAACGGATGACCTTAGAAGAGAAATCTCTATTTTTTTAAAAAAGAGGGTGAACAATTTTTTGAGTGTTGGAAAAGATTTAATGACTTTCTTTTGAAGTGTCCTCATAATGGTTTTGAAACTTAGAGATTCGTGAAATATTTTTATGACGGTTTGACTCTATCAAATCATCAAATGATTCAAAATATGTATGGTGAAAGGTTTTTACAGTTAAATGAGGCTAAAGCTTGGAGATCCTTAGAGTCTCTATCTGAAAACTCTCAATATTGAATCTGCATTGGTTCAAAGGATAGAAAGTCTCAAACCCTAAAAAGAAGAGGAATTTATGAAGTGAGTAATGATACAGATGTGAGAGATGCCTTGGTCAATTTTACTAAAAAGCTAAAAGCTTTGAATTTAAGCCATACTCTAAACTCTTCTACTAATACTAGGAATGAAGCATGTGCCTTATGTTTTAGTACATCTCACACTGCACAATCTTGTCCATCCATACTAGTTTACCAAGAAGCATTCTCTGAGCAAGCTAATTCTCTTCAATCGTATGGAAAGTCATGAGACAACCCGTTTACATCTACATATAATCTAAATTGAAGCAATCATCCAAAATTTTCATGAAGGCAAAATTAGACTTCAATGAATTAAGGTGGGCAACAATTTGCCCCTCCTAACTCATATCCTCTAGTTCCTCAACATGCTCTTCTTTTCAGGGTACCATAACAAAGAAGACCTTCTGTAGCAATTTATGCAATCAACCTAACAAGTTTTAAAATCCCACACTCAATCTATTTCAAATCTTGAAACACAATTGGGTCAAATAGCCAATGCTATAGGAGAGAGAGAGTTAAAACCTTTGCTAGATTCTCTGAAATATGTATTTTTAAGACCTTCTGAGACCTTACCTATTATCATAACATTTGAATTAGATAGAGAACAGGAAATTGAACTCATAAAAGTCCTTAGTGAGCATAATGAAGCCATAAGGTGGACAATAGCAATCATTAAAGGTATTAGTCAATCAAAATGCATGCACCAGATACATTTGGAGGACAATGCCAAAATTTCAAGAGAGCCACAAAGATGTGTAAATTCAAATATGAAAGAAGTTGTGAGAGGTGAAGTTATTAAACTTCTTGATGTGGGTGTCATTTACCTAATTTTTGATAGTGCATAGGTTAGTCCTGTTCAAGTAGTCCCTAAGAAGTCTGGCATTACTGTAGTTAAGATTGAGGATAATGAATTAATTTCCACTAGAGTACAAACTGGGTGTTACACGGAAGATTTGTATTGACTATCGCAAGTTGAATGCTGTTACACGGAAAGACCATTTTTCACTTCTTTTTATAGACCAAATGTTAGAGAGGTTGGTTGGACATGCATATTATTGTTTTCTTGATGGATATTCGGGTTACAACCAAATTTCCATTGCACCTGAAGATTAAAAGAAAACTATATTCACTTGTCCTTTCAGAACCTTTGCCTATCGTCGAATGCCATTTGGATTGTGCAATGCACTTGCTACATTTCAACGTTGCATGAGAAGCATATTTTCTAACATGGTAGAGTGATTTCTAGAAGTATTTATGGATGATTTTTCTGTGCATAGGTCTAATTTTGAGGAATGTCTACACCATTTAATATTGGTCTTAATTAGGTGTAAAGAAAAGAATCTTGTTTTGAACTGGAAAAAATGTCATTTCATGGTTAAAAAAGGAATTGTTTTGGGACATATTCTATCAAATTAGGAGATTGAGATAGATAAAGCCAAAATTGTATTGATTTCCAGTCTTCCACCTCCTCGAACAGTGAAAGAGGTATGTTCTTTTTTAGGTCATGCAAGGTTTTATCGCAGATTCATCAAAGATTTTAGCAAAATCTCCAAACCTTTATGTAATTTGCTTACCAAAGATGCACATTTTATCTTTGATGAAGAATGCTTTCAAGCTTTTGAGAAGCTCAAATCCCTACTCATCTCTGCATGCATAATTAGACTAGTCAATTGAAATCTTCCATTTGAAATCATGTGTGGTGCCTCTGATTATGCAATTGGAGTTATTTTGGGTTAACGTCTAGAAAAGTTTCCTTATGTGATATACTATGCTAGTAAAACTCTTAATAATGCTCAATTGAATTATTCTACAACAAAAAAAGAGTTACTAGCTGTGGTATTTACATTAGCAAGTTTAGATCTTATTTATTTGGATCTAAGATTGTAGTCTTTTCAGATTATGCTGCACTTAAGTATCTTCTTTCTAAGAAAGATGCTAAAGTGCATTTGATAAGATGGATATTGTTGTTGCAAGAATTTGATTTAGAAATTCGGAATAAGAAATGATTTAAAAATATTGTGGCTAATCACTTGTCTAGGCTGATAGTTGAATAAGGTGACAATAACTTGCCTATTAGAGACTCATTTCCAGATGAGCAACTTATGTCTATTTCTCAGTTACTTTGATTTGCTGACATTACTAATTATCTTGCGACAGATCAAATGCCTACACACTGGCGTAAGCAACATTGGGTAAAATTTTTAGCGAAAGTAAAGAAATTTTTTTGGAAAGATTTATACTTGTGTAAGTATTGCCTTGATCAAATCATTTAGAGATGTTTTCCTAAAAGCGAGCAATATAGTGTTATTTCTTTTTGTCATGATCAGGCTTGTGGATGTCATTTTACTGCTAAAAAACTGTTGTAAAAGTCTTGCAATGTGGCTTTTACTAGCCATCACTGTTCAAAGATGCTCATTTGTATTGTAGTTCTTGTGAACGTTGTAAAAAATTAGGCAGTTTCTCATGGAAGGATATAATGCCTTTAACTTCCATTGTTATTGCTGAGATATTTGATGTATGGGGAGTTGATTTCATGGGTCCTTTTCCTAATTCTTTTGGTAATTTATACGTCTTTGTTGTTGTGGATTATGTGTCAAAATGGATAGAGGCTCTTGCATGTAAAACAAATGATCACAAGATTGTGGTAAAATTCTTAAAAGAAAACATTTTTCCGAGGTTTAGCACACCACGGACTATCATTAGTGATGGGAGAAACATTTTTGTAATAGGCATTTTGAGCAGTTAATGAGAAAACATGAAATCACACACAAAGTTGCTACCCCATACCACCCTCAGACTAGTGGTCAAGTTGAGATTTCAAATAGGGAAATTAAAAATATTTTGGAAATAACGATTAACCCAAGTAGGAAGGATTGGTCTTTGAAGCTTTCTGATACTTTATTGGCTTATTGTACTGCTTTTAAAATCCTTTGGAATGTATCCTTACCAACTTATGTATGGCAAGACCTGTCATTTACTTGTTGAGTTAGAACATAAAGCTTATTGGGCCATCAAAAAATTTAACTTTGCTCTTGAAAAAGCAGGTTCCCATAGGAAGGTTTAACTCAATGAACTAGAAGAAATAAAAAATGATGCATATGAAAATGCAAAAATTGTATAAGGATCGAATGAAAATTTTTCATGACAAAAATATTTTAAGAAAATAATTTAATGTAGGCCAAAAAGTCATTCTATATAACTCTCGTTTGCATTTATTTCCAAGAAAACTACGTTCTCGATGGTCAGGTCCATTCATTGTTCATACTGTTTATCCACATGATGTAGTAGAGATTAAAAATCCCAAAATTGGTGATGTGTTTAAAGTCAATGGCCAAAGATTGAAATCATTTTTAAAATTGTGCAACCTAGAGGTAGAGGAGACACTTCTACGTGATCCTATCTACCAGGATTGAATTGCTTCCTTTGTCTAAAGTTGTTACACATGCTATTTAGGTGATATTTTTTTTATTTAGTTTGCATTAATTTGTTCTCTCATTAAAATCTTCTTTTGATTTGCTATTATTTTTTTGGTTTTGTTGCTTTTGATATTTCTTCAATTTTTTTTAAATTGGGAATGGAAGACATACTCTCAAACTTGAAAAATCATTTTCTTTCTCTTCCACCTAATGCATTGATGAAAATTTATAAAGCACGGGCTAAAAGATTGAGATTAATGATGAACATGGGAATACTTGCTGATGTCTGTTGGCTAACTAAAGCTAAGGTACGATTAGCAAGTGAGTTTGCAAATGGTTTCATTTCTTACATGCCTGGTCTAGGAAAAAGCAATTTTGCTAAAACTCATAGAGCTAAAAGAATGGGTGTCTGCTACAAATGTGGATGTGAAACTTGCAACAAATGTTGCCGTTCTTTAGGATAGGTTCATGTAAATCGAGAAGATAAAATAAAATTCATTAAGGATGGCTTGAGTAAGGAGTCATTGGAGAATGAATTTCATCTAATGTCTCTTGAGATGCATCCTAGTGGATCTGTGCATATCGAGATTGTTGGTTTATGGCCCTATTTTAAAAAAAGAACAGAAATGATATAGTCTTAGGAATTTAATGTTAAAAGACTATGTTTGCCAATTTATAAGAAAATTGGATGGAAAGCATATCCTCGACCCATAGAGGACGTTTAAGTCGTACTGGACGTAAAACTAAAGGAGTATGTGAGCCACTATCACAACTACTATACGTACGCATGCATGCTGTCATTTTTGAATTTTTCACCTTTAATTTAGCTGTCATCCACTAGCCTACTCACATGGCTATTGTAATTATACCACCATCTTATTCATATAGTTACTGTAAGTATGCCCTTATCTGAGTTCTATAAATGCACACATTATTATCTTTACCTTTATACTCAAAGTTAAGGTGACTGCAGATATGGAGGGAATCAAATTTCATCAATTTCGAAATATTTGTGTCTTTTGTGGCTTTAGTCCTGAAAAAAATGGAGAGTATGTGAAAGTAGCATAAAATTTGGGTATTGTACTGGTTAGGAGAAAAATTTATTTAGTCTATGGTAGAGGTAGCCGTTGATTAATGGGGTATGTGTCTGCAGCTACACATATAGGAGGATGCCAAGTTCTTGGTATTATTCCTACAGCTCTAGCTGTATCAAACATCATCGAAAAAATAATTGGGAAAGAATTTAGGGTAGCTTCCATGCATGAGCGCATTGCTAGAATGATGAGCAACGCTGATGCTTTCATTGTCTTACTAGGTGGTTTTGGTACTTTGGAGGAAAATTTTCAAATAGTCTCCTGGGTACAACTAAATATCCATCATAAACCCATAGGTCTGTTGAATGTTAACCATTTCTTTGATGGTTTAAAGGTTTATCTCACACTCAGCACGACGGATTTTCGTCTCGGCTTTAAATGCTGATGAGTTGATTGATGCATTACAAGCATATGTTCCAGTTCCTAATCTAGCTATAGCTCAAATAGATTAGACAGTAGACAATCGTAGAAAGCGTAAATTGGATTTGGATCTTCATCTGTAACACCTTTTATTTGATTGAATAAATTTTTATTTCTGTTTAGTTTTTTGCAGGTTCATCTTTTCCTAGATCTCCTTTCAAGTAATATCTATTTCAATTTTTGTTGTTTGTTTTGTGTTTGTTCTTCATAAAAAAAGGCGTGGGTGCCGAGCCTCCTATCTCTACATAGGTTCCAACATCTAGATTTCAAAAAACAAATTGAGTGATGTTTTGTGATTAAGCAAAACTAACACCAATGATGAAAATGGTTTCAAATACTCGTAACCTTTGGAAAATAGACGAGTTTTGAGTGCTATGTGCGAACCTACACTCTATTGTGACTTATGTTTTACTTGAGATTCCTAATATCATGAGCACATAATCTTTTACATTTGACTAATTGTTATTTAGAGAAAATTTATGTGATTCAAATATGATTAGTGATCTCATAAATTTTTAGAACTTGTTTGATAGTCACTTGAGGCAAAATCCTAGACTACTCTCTATTTAAAAAATGAATTAGGCATTGTTGGAATCGTTTAAACCTTTCAGACCAACCTATACATTATGCCATCTCTAATAACCCATTTTGAATCTATATTTATCTTTTCTTGTACACCTATATTATTATCTAGTTTTTAAATAAAAATATTTCTAACCCTTACCTTTCACTCACAGGAATGATCATTTTGAGCCTATATTTATCTTTTCTTGTGCACCTATATTATTATCTAGTTTTTAAACAAAAATATTTCTAGTCCTTACCTTTCACTCACAGGAATGATCATTTGAAAACCTATGGCTCAGGGGTGGATGGAAGGAGTTGAAAAAAAAAAGAGAAAAAAAATAGAACTTTCCAAATAAATAAGTTAGGGTATGTTTACATTTAAAGAAAAAATATATAGTATGAGTAAATAACGTAAGAATGAGAATAAGGTTAGAGATAGAATTCACATCATAACTCAAAAGTATTTGGGAGGACTTAAATGATCATTTATGTTGTGGAGTGAAAAGAGTCTTCATTAATATCTTTTTATCCACCTTTAACCTATGTCACACATTACAAGCCTAATAAAAGTCCTAATGATCTTAAATGTTATGATTAGTCTACATTAGTGGAGAGTGACATGAAAAATAAGTTTATAGAGTCTCAAATGCAAAAATGTAGAGATCTGTTTTAAATATTTGATTACATACATTTATTTGAATGCAAAAATTCCAATGTCATAAGATTATCACACACACACTTGGGATTCAATAGTAAACTATACGTTGCATTTGAATCAAAGTTCTACATAACCTTGGAATTTTGATATTTTCATTGGTTGCACATTTTAAATCCTTGAAGAATGCTTAGTAAGTCAAAAAAACCTCATCACTTACTCATCTTTTGAATTTTGAAATTTGTGTGTTTTGCTTGAGGACAAACAAAAGATTAAGTTTGGGGGTATTTGATGAGTGAGTTTTATACTCATAAATTAAATATTTTCATCTTATCTTTTTGCCTTAACTAAGCATTTATCTCTCTTATTTGTCTTTAGTTTTGTGTATTTTTTATAGATGGAGAGAAGAAGAGAAAATGGACTCAATTGGAGGAATCAAAGCTAAATTGTGGTTCTTTGAAAATGATGTCTATAAATCAAGTAGCCAAAATAAATTCATTGAGAATGGCTGAGTAAGGAGCATTAGCTTTTTGACTCTTGAGACACATCCTAATGGATATATGCATCAATTCAATCTTGATTTATGATCATATTTCTAAAAGAATTGAAACATAAAGATTCAAGGCAGAACACCCAATATTAAAAATCGGTTTGCTGCTTGTTTTTCAACTTGATCTTACTGCAATGTTTTGGCCACATCTCAGAAAATACGAATATATTATGTACAAAATTTGGTAGATGAATAGCTGACACAATTTCATACAACTTTCATGTGTATGTGATCAGCAAATTCAAACATCTAAAGGCCAAAATTGGGTTAGAAAATAACATGTTCACTATTGTAGTCCAACCCAACCTTACTATAGTATTTGGGCCCTGTTTCAGATAATACATATTCAATGGATGCAATATTGGGTAGAAGAATAGAATATACAATTTTCAACAAGTTTTATGTTTATGTGGTCAACAAATTCGGACATTAAAAAGGCTAAAATTGGGTTAGAAATATCACATTTGCTATTGCAGTCCAGCCTGACCTTGCTTTAGTGTTTTGGCTATAAATCACAAAATACGTGGCCAATGTTTCTCCACCTTATAAGGTTCGAAATATAATGAAATATCTACAACTTTTATGTTAATGAGATTAGTAGATTTGGTGGATATCAAGGAGATATTTGACGATGACTTTCGGCGCACATAATGAAACACAACTTGTCAACTTTAGTGCAATTTGCTACCCACCATCTTTGTCACCTACTCCCCTTGTTTTGTCTATAAATAGAGATATCTTGTGAGCTAGACAAAGAGAAGAAAGGCAGGAGAGCGAGCTTGGGAAAGTTTTGTCGGAGTTCTAAGTTTTTGTAATGTTTTTATCTCTTTAGACATTTTATGTCTTTACTTTCTTTCATAAATTTTATCATGCTTCTTCATCTTTCATTTTTCTTTCTTACCTTATTTATGGAGAACTAATCTCTTACCTTGTTTATGGAGAACTAATCTCCTAATTCTAAGATGAAAGGGTGAAACTCTTGGTATGAAAATAATAATTTATATTTCTCTTCATTTCAATGTTTATATTTGATGTTGTATTTATTTTCTTATTTATTTTCTTGTTATTTTCTTTCTTAGAGGATGGCTTTGTTGCCCCTATGTTATTTATTTTATTGTTATTTTCTTTCTTGAAGGATGGCTTTGTCAACCCTCTGTTATTTATTTTCTACTTCTCTGTTATTATTTTCTTGTTATTTTCCTTCTGAGAGGACAGCTATACCACCTCTTTGTTATTTATTTTCTTTTTATTTACTTTCTTAGAGGATGGCTTTGTTGCCCCTTTGTTAATTATTTTCTTTTTTGGAGGATTGCTTTGGCGCCCCTCTGTTATTTATTTTTTGCCCTTATGTTATTTATTTTCTTATTATTTTCTTTGTTAGAGGATGACTTTGTTGCCACTTTGTTATTTATTTCCTTGTTATTTTCTTTTTTAATGGATGGTTTTACCGCATACTTTATATTATTATTATTAACTCTGTCACCTATTTGTTGTTATATTTTTCTTCCTTTTACATATTTTCATTTTTAATTTTGTAAAGTGCGAATCTTTATACATTGTAGACAATCTTTGGTACAATAAATGCTTGAATCATTCTTGATTTATTGTAGACAATATAATGATTGGCGCGGTGTATACTTGAATCCATTTTACAAAAATTATTTATTATTAGTAATACAATAAAAAGAAGGCAAATACACTTCATCTGTAAACCAAAACGACATATCTTTCGAATGGAACCTCATTTATGTGAGGATTCCATGTGAGTAATAAAAAAGTTAAAATTTACTTTTATTTGATATACCAAGATTGGATCCCCTAACCTTAGCATGTTTCTTTACTTTGAATATATGCATATTTAATCTCAGTATTTTAGTTCTTTACATACTCTGTTGAGTACTCTTCTTACAAAACAAACATTCTGGCAACTAGGTTAGAAATATTTATTTTGGGTCTAAATTAAATTTTTTCTCAATTTGCAATCCTTGTGGGATCAACATCGCATACCACTAAATTTATTCTCCAATAGATTCGTACGCTTGTAAGTTTTAATTAAAACAACAACATCGGCCTTACCGAGGAACTCTATATTGGAGCACACTTGTTTGCTAAACAGGTGATTAGACTCAATAAAAGGTATAGGTTAGGTTCACTCATAATCTTTAATGGTTGACCAGGTATTGAAGGAGATGTTTCCATCACCATTGTTTGCCCTTCCTTCTCTTCTCGTTGTGGTATGGTTATAAAGGAAGAGCCCGTGCTTAGAGGTCAAGGTTAAGGGCTATTGTCATTCGTGTAATAGCAATCAAAGACCCACTCTAGATTGACGCCTCAAATTCTTTGTTTCAAAACTTGTTAAATCCTCTTTTTTTGGGTCATACCATTAGGGGATATCATTTATGTATACTTATATTTACCTTTTTTGACATATCGTGGAATGAGAACACTGAGATCAATCGAGAAAGATAATGTAATGGTAGTTTGTGTAATTGGTCAATCAGACAAGAAAAACCAAATCCAATAACCGACATTTGAAATGTGTGGGAAAAAATAGAGCTTGACTCAACAAGAAAAACCATAAAGGATGCTTACTCTGAATTGCTTTTTAAAAACTATGTGAATACGATCGATCGATTTCTTTACCGGAAAGAGCAAAGACATGTGCATTCATTCTTGCATTCATCGATCAGTGCTTAGGTTTGACAGTAAGTAAGGATCGTTAGGTGTCATAGGTAAAGTAGTCTTGCTGTGTCTTTGTCTCTTCAATACTCCCTCCCTCTTGTATGAAGTGCGTTGCCATTGTCCTTTTCTCCTTTGCCAGGTTACGTGGCATGGATTCATCGATTGATGAATTAGATCTTGGCTCGATGTCCCGCTGATAAACCAGTCTAGAAGTAGAAAGGGAAGGTAATAGAAAAAAGTACCCTTCCTCCCTCTGTTTGTCTTCTTCTCGCCACTTTTCTTGTCCATCCTGCCCTGCGCTACTTATAAATGTGTTAGTATTTAAGCATCAATTAGTGAATGGGTTATCTATGGCATGAAGCACAAACTGCTCTTCAATCTCCTAGTGAGTTGGATGGGAACGAGATGCAAGGGGTCATCTATGGAGCATTTAAATTGTCCCTTTCTATTAGAATAGTTGAAAGTCTTCTTCTTAAGGGATTTTCTTTTTTCTTATCAACATAGAGTTTGAACTTAGCTGTGTAAGTTGCAAATGGACTAGTGTGAAGCTTTAGCTTTGTTACCGGCCAGAGTTCCTAGCCGACAATCGGCTACCTTTTTCGAGCTCAGCTGACCCCTTATATATATATATATATATATATATATATATAATCTAAGACATCTTTGAGCCTTTAAGAATCATAAGATTTCAAGGAAAATTTAATGTTAATCCTACCAAAATATCTAACTTATCCTATTTGCTATCAAAGCTCCTTTGATTCTTCTCTTCTTGGTCACCCCTTTCTTGTTCTTCTTGCATAAATTCTTGCATTTTTCACTATCAAAATAAGTTTTGAGAGGCTTAACATGAAGAGGAGAGAAGATTAAGGGGATTTGATGCATGAAAGATCATCTTGGCTCCCTTCTTTGTCTTTTCTCTCTCTTATCTCAATTTTTCCCTCTATTCTTTTCCTCTTGGCCGAACTTCCCCCTCTCCTATCTCCCTTAGTCTACTTTTCCTTCAAGTCACCCCAAAATTATTAAAAAAATGATGGCTTAGTCAATTAGCCACCCCTCCTTCCAACTATATCATTTAACTTCCTCTTATTTACTAGTTTTTCACTACATTACATTCTAACTATCCATTTGTTTAGGCTTTGTTTAACTTTCTTAGTTGCTTTAAATGCTTTAATTTTCCACATAGTTGTTGGAAATGACGTGGCTTAGAAATTTCATCTCATTTAGCCGAAATTCACATTTCTCCAACTTAGCAAATAGTATCTTTTCCTTTAGAATTTAGAGTAGATGCTGGCTATGCTCCTTTTTTACTTTTAGAGTATGTTCGAAAATCATCTGTAAACATCACTAAGAACTGGTCTAAATAGGGTCTAAAAATATAGTTAATATAATTCATAAAAACTACATGTGCATTTGTTACCCCAAAAGGCATTACTAGAAATTTGTAGTGTCCATATATAGTTCTAAAAACTATTTTCAAAATATCTCATTCTTTAACTCTGATATGATGATATCCTGATCTTAAGTCTATTTTAGAGAAAATGGTGGCCCCTTTTAATTGTTCTAACAAATAATCTATTTTGGGCGGAGGATATTTGTTTTTAATAATTATTTTGTTGAGTTGTCTATAATCAATACACAATTTCAAACTTTCATCTTTCTTTTTCTTAAAGAAAACAGGTGCGCCTAGGGCGATATGCTAGGTTGAATAAATTTCTTTTCTAATAACTCCTTTATTTGCTTTTGAACCTTTATCAATTGTACAGAAGACATTCTGTAAGGTGTAATGAAAATAGGCCTCACCTTTGGTGCCAAATCAATAGAGAATTCTATCTTTTTCTTAGGTGGTGGTTTTGAAATCTCGGATGGAAAGATTTTCAAAAATTCATACACTACTAAAATTTCAAGCAAATCTTGTTTCGTCTCTGGGTTAATAGTGTATAAAAGAATAAAATTTAGCTTTCCATTCTTCAACTCCTTACAAAATGTATTAGCATTGATGATACTATACTTCTGTACCTCTAAAGAATCAGAGAGAAACTCAAGAGTTTTACTACAACAATTCAAGAAGACTCAATTTTGGCTTAACCACCACCTAAGTATTGATAGAATTCTCTATTTATTTGTTACCAACACTTGAAAAAGAGTTTCACTAAGAATAGTGTTTCACAAACCACATTAGGGCAATTTAAAAATACTGAAGATATAGTTATTTTTCTCTAATAGATGTGGGATATTGTAACCTTTTCACACCTTTTATTGATATAAAAGAATGACTGGATCCTAAATTAAATAACACAATCGAAGGAAGATTATTGACATAGCATGTATTTTTTGTTAAATCAAGGCTTATTTTGCTTAAGCATTACTCAAAGTGAAGATTCTTCCTTTTATCGGTTGTCTTCATTTAGGCACTTTTTCATTTCCTTATGGGCATTGTTGTGCTAGGTGTCCCTTCTGTCCACAATGATAACAAGTAGCCTGACTGGCATAACAAGGTTTATCCCCATGTGGCTGCCTACATTTTGAACATCTCTTGGCTACGGATGTCGACAAAAAAGATCTAGA
This sequence comes from Gleditsia sinensis, assembly GCA_037074535.1. Taxonomy (NCBI): domain Eukaryota; kingdom Viridiplantae; phylum Streptophyta; class Magnoliopsida; order Fabales; family Fabaceae; genus Gleditsia; species Gleditsia sinensis. The sequence continues at coordinate 15,555,416 of CM073464.1, forward strand.
TATCATAGCTAATCTCTTTTTACCTTTTATAATATTCTTTCCTCTAATGTTCTTGTCAGAGGTCAGAGTTTCCCTTATCCTCTTCCATTGGGTCTACCTCTCTCTTTCTTCTACTGCTGCCTTTAAACTTTTTTCTAGCAATCGACATTTATTAATTAAGGGGATGAAATCCCAAATTTTCAAGGTAACTACAACACTTCTAATTTCTAGATTTAACCTTGCCTCAATTTTACTGCTTTCCATGCCTTATTCGGATTATATCTCAATAAGTAAAAAAATTAGACAGTTCTTCAAATTTAGCAATGTATTGAACAATGGTCCAGTTGCCTTGTTTATTTGAACAAACTTATTCTCCTTTTCGGCTCCCACGTTGCTTGGAAAGTAGTTATCCGAAAAGGTATCCCAAAACATCTGCCACTTAATTTGTTCACCCTAATGAATCAATAATTCCTAGCTCTTCTCCATCAATATTTTGCTTCCTCCTTCAACATATATACAGTAAAAGTGACTTTTTGATCATGGGGCAGTTCAGTACTTCAAAAGTCTTTTCTATCTCTGTTAACCACCCTTAAGCTACTATAGGCTCATAACCACCCACAAAAAAGGGAGGCTGAGTTCTCATAAATTCTTTCCATCCATTTTTATTCTCCATGTTTCTCTGATTTCCTTTAACCTTTCCATTATTATTGTTATTCTAAATATATCGCATGATTTGATTCATGGTAGAAACTTATCTCGAATAGATATAGTTAGATTATGAAGGGTAGTTTCCGCACTACTTGTCGGATTTCTCTTTAGTGGTGCCTTTATCTACTCTATCAACTAAAGAAAATAAGTCACTATTGAAGGGATCATGTTTAAAAATGGATTAAATATTTTACAGTAGTCATTACACCACTCAAGTATACAGATAGAAAACACTAGTAATTTTTTACTGAAATTATATACTACCCTACACAACATAACCACATGTTTATTCAAGATATTCTTAGATCAATTTAGGCAACCATCCATCCCCATGGTCACATAGTATCAGCTTGTTCTGATACCAACTTTGTCAGCACCCCTTTTAACTTTTTGTTGTTTAGGGTTAATAGTGGAATGATAAAATACAACAAGCATAAGATAATACACATGCATTAAAGAAATAGCATATTTTATTAGTACTAAACTAGTGTTTCACATAAGAGGTTATTGCATGTACAAGGGTAACCTTAGGTACTACTTGTTATACAAGCAGGAGGGTACTCAGTTACTCTTCCAAAAAGTTACATCAAGTCACATAATTACATTATATATAACGTTAGACTCTATACAACATATCACCCCTCGGGTGCAAAGGGTGAAGGAGGTGGTGCTGGCATTGGGATCTCGAAAACATTCACCACTATTATATATTGTATAATAGTGAACTGGCCTAGATAGGGTATGTCTACCCCCAGATAGGGTATGTTTACCCACTGTACTTCCATAATCAGAGATAAGAAAATTGTCTTCATCTAGTTATCTTTCTGAACACCAAATTAAATAATGAGAACAAAAGTCCCAATAGATTTAACATTAAATACATCACATAATAAATAATTATCACAGTGTTATTTCCAGCTATATATGCTACAAAAAATGTTAACCGTTTGTAATAGATGCATAATATACCCAGATAGCATAATAAAACATGTTATACGCCGATATTTGATAATCATATTTGCAGTATAATAGATCACCATACATAGTAGCTATTTATTCATCAATAATCTCTATCTCAATAACAAGGTAATGTGAGCTATTATTCCAACTGCTAGGTACATACCACCATTACATAGTCGGAGTGGCTATAGTCCCCCTCGGCTCACTCAAGACTAATAGAGCATCCCTTATTCGGTACCATCTCAAAGCTATACGACCTGCCCTGGTCTTGACACTGTGAGGGTCATCCCGATTTTATATATATATATATATATATATATATATATATATATATATATATATATATATATATTATCTTTCTTATATTCAGTCACATGTATAACATTATTCTCTTTATCATCACCAAAATAGGGATATGCATCAAGCAAACGCGACACATCATTTTGTCATCATGCATTGCTACATAACACATATATTATCACTTCATCTAGTCATTATGCCTTAATACAACAATATATATATATATATATATATCATGCTTGCCATGACAAGAAATAATGAGACTAATATTATAGAATGAAGATATAGGGCCTTATTCTTTAATAATTTTATTAATTACCCTTCAAGTGATGACATTTATTGGGTACAACATATTACTTGAATAGGGTCAAAACATCTTTGAACATAGCCTTACCGTGTCCTATGACATAGCTGTGCTTTAGGTGCAAAAATTCTCTATTGTTTATGTTTAATTCCATCCACCCTTTTATGTGTCCAATTAGCCAAGAAGGTGTTACATACATGTATACAAGTTCTCTAATTCAGCATATGCATATGTGTATATGACTATTTAGACTTAATAGTTCATATATTACTTCTTTCATTTTCCATTTCTATGGTTATTTACTATTCATATGGTCATGCTTCTTTCATGTTTATGTCATCTTATTCCATTGTTGAATCATCAAAGCCTCACTTTTATTTATCAATATGGCCATCCAATCATTCATTCCAAACACTTGTCTCCATACATTTTAAGTTAAAAATTCCATGCAAACATGTATTACATAGTCATCCATACTCTTTTCTTGCATGATCAATTACAAAACACACGCACAAGCCACATCACTTATCATCAATATATATAAAATCTAAGACATCTTTAAGCCTATAAGAATCACAAGATTTTAAGGAAAATTTAATGTTAAACCTACCAAAATATCTAACTGATCCTGTCCATTATCAAAGTTCTTCTGATTCTCCTATTCTTGGTCACCTCTTTCTTCTTATTCTCTCACAAATTCCTGCTTTTTTCACTATCAAAATCAGTTTTGAGAGGTTTAACATGAAGAAGAGAGAAGATTAAGGGGCTTAGATGCATGGAAGATCACCTTGGCTATCTTCTTTGGCTTTTCTCTCTTCTTTTTCTTTTCTTAGTTTTTCCCTTTCTTCGCCTCTTGGCCGGCCTTCCCCCTCTCCTATCTCCCTTGGTTAAATTTTGCTTCAAGTCACCCAAAAATTATTAAAAGATGATGGCTTGGTTAATAAGCCACCCCTCCTTCCAACTATATCCTCTAACTACCTCTTATTTACTAGTTTGTCACTCCATTACATTCTAACTATCTATTAGTTTAGGGTTTTTTTTGGCTTTCTTAATTGCTTCAAATGATTTAATTTTATCTTGGAAAGATACTAATGGATTTTAAGATGACAATCAAAAGTGTATTCCTAGTTCACTTTCTTATGCCCAATTTTAACTCGAAGAAGTTAGGAAATTCCAATTTTACCCTTCAAATTTTTCTTCAAGAATAAAAACTATTTTCTTTATCTCCTATGGTTATCTCTTGGTGAATAATGAGACTAATGTATTTCGGCCCACCTTATGGAGATTAAGCTAGCAATAGTTTCCCTTTGTGCTATTTAAGCCACTTTATTGTTTTATGGCTTTTATCATTTTCTAGGGTTTTTCCTCAATGCCTTATATCATTATCTCTCTTTCCATTCAATATTAAAATTGTTATGCTATTTATTGAAAATTAAATTTGGGGATGTTACAATAATGATGCTAGAATTAGTGACTTTAACGAAGAAATTCAAAAGAGCTTACCATGGTTTGATAAGAAAATGGTTCTAATGAAATTGTTTGGTATTCATTTGAAGTATGCATATAGTAAAGTTTTGAATAGGGAAATTGGATTGAATATATCATGCTATGTTATCTCATTTCTTATTTGTTCCCACCAAAATTAGGGGATCTTAATTATGCTAAAGATACTAAACATTGCTTGATGTTTTACATCTTAGAAGGAAAATTCATTGATTACTCCTACATGATAATGAAGATAATGGTTTGTCTAAGTAGGAAATTAAATGTCCTCTTACCCTATGGATGCTCTATCTTAAAGATTCTCAAATACTTTCGGATTGAGTATAGAGGTATCCAAGTTGAAAAGCCCTCAATATTCAGTGTAATTACAATTCTAATGATGGGTTTTGAAAAGAAGGATAAGAAGTGTAACATCCCTGTTTTTTTATCTATTAATAAGGCATGTAAAAATATTAAATTAAGGGAATAAAGCAAAGAATGAGACTTACCAAGAAATTCTAGAGAGATATTTAATAAAATGTATGCCTTAGAGATTTTTAATTCTTACGTGTGGACATAGGAATTCTTATAACATTAGGGAAAAAGAGGAAGAACCTAATAGGAAAAATTGAAAATTTTGGATTAGTGAGGAGCAAAATTCTTGGGCAAGGAAATTAATTTTTAAAAGTTGGATGGAGGTTTTGGAATTTTAAGAATTTGAATTATAGGAATTTTCTTAATTCAAGAGCTAAATTTCATAAACTTGACACCTCACCTTAGACTATTTGGCTTCCACCTAAGCTGCCACCTCATAGACAACTATCTAAGATTTTTCACCTCACATTAGTTGTTGGCAACCCATATGGATGGCCCAATAAAGAGACATATCATGGACTTGAGCTAGGTCAAAGGGAGTGGGCCAAAACCTAAGCCACGTGTATGTGAAGACAAGCCCTCCACTCTTAGGAGGAAATTTTGGCCAAAGCAAGAAAGGAAGGGGGGAGCCGAAATTCAAAGGAAAAAATAGTCACATGACGCAATTTTGAACCACAATGATTAACAATGGTTGCCTCCCATGAATTGTTAAGTAAGTCTATGAAGAGTCCAACAAGTTAAAAACATTAATGTTTGAATACTCCATAAGTAAAGCAAATTGTCACATAATTATGAGGCAAAAATATCCATTCCTTACATATGCATTTCGTCCAAGCTAGAGAGGGGAGAAGAGCTAAAAAATTCTTACCAAGAATAATGTCATTCATGGAGAATTAATGAACCCTAATAATGCCTCATTAAGTAAGCCAATAGAAAAAGGAATGAATCACATGACTTAAGGGGATTTAGCCACTTGGCTCAAGCCAATTTCATCACAAAATTTCAAGCAATCTCACCCTATTCTGAAGTGTGCATTTTGGATGGAGCAAGAAAGAAGAGGAAACTTAAGTAAGTCATCCACAAGCAACAATTAAAGTATGTCATGATGGTGTACTAAAAGGGTGCTCCATAAGAAAAGGAATGAGTCATATGTTTTAAGGAATTTGACCACAAGTTTGAAAGCACTTGACTATATGGATTTCAGGCATCTCATCACCCTTTTAAGAAGCAATTTTGGCTAGAAAATAAAGAGGAAAAACTAAAGCATTGATATAACCCCATAAGAAATCATGATGATCAACAATGACACCTACATTGAGTATCTCATAAGAAAAGAAATTAAGGCTAAGAAGGAAAGAAAGTTGACCACATAATTCTTAAATACAATGGCCACTCTATTGAGGGAGCGAAGGAGAGAAGGAAGTGTAAGAAAACTAAGGGCTCAAGGTGAGTAGTACGATCACCACTCTAATTCTTTCTTTCTCTTCATCTTTAGGGATTAGAACTTACTCTTTTCTTCTTATATATGCTGTTGGAACAGCAAGAGAAAAGGGGGATATGGGTAGCGAAATCCTAGAACAATTATGATTCTGTTTTAGGTATTTATGAATGTGGTAATTTTGACAGAAGGAGGTTAGGTTGATGAAATAAGTGTAGCCTTAAAAATCTAGAAGAAAACATTTGGGAAGTTTTGGTTGGAAAACATTTTTAATGTTGCTTGATTGATTTTGATTTTTGTAGAAGTGGATGATGGAATATGTTTGATAAATGATATAATCTAGAGTATTTGAATGGAATGAAGTGTTAAACCTAGGTTTGGACAAATTTAAGTGAATTGAATACATAAGAAAATAATTAATAAGTGTGGAAAACTAGTAATGACCTAAAAGAAATTTTTAGTTTTTGGGATTGTATATGCTTGCTGGAAAAGCTGATTAATGGTGATTAAAATATGATTAAGAAGGCCATAATAAGTAAATAGAAGTGATCAAAGACATTAGAGATAGTTGAAGTATCAATACATAGCTTAGGGAAAAATTTAATGTTATGACAATAAAGAAAATTGTTAATAAGGCAAAGCTGTTTGGATTGGTAGGGACAACAGGGGGAGTTTCTATTTTCAAATTTGTGGGAAATATTTGTTTTGAATCTAAAGAAATAATTAACATAAAAAGTGTATATTTATGTCTCATGGTTTTATGGCCACTGGAATCACCTACTTTGGAGCCCATATGAGGGAGATACAGCCCAATTAGTGAGGAAAGGTTAAAACCAGCTTGTGGTGTAGTAACAATTATTTTGAGGGCTTTATAAAACCCATATTTTGTAGTGATTTTCCAAAATTGTTAACTTAATATTTTTATATTTCTGTCTCAAAATTCTATAGACTTTGGAATTACCTAATTTGGAGTTCAAATGAGAGATATATAACCCAAACAGTGATTAAAGGTCTGGAACCCTCTAAATCCAGAATGTCTTTTGGGTCTTAATATTTGCATAAGTGGAAAATTCTAATAAAAAGGAATATTAGGACCTTTAAAAATAAAGCAAGGAGGCCATCTAAACTAGGAGCCCTATCAACTTTAAACTGAAAACAACATCTTGGCTTTTCTAAATAGAGACTAGATTCATTAAAAAGAATTTTTGAACACTTGAAAACTTAGGCAAATTTATAGAGTTAATGGTTTCCAAATGAGATCAACATCAAATTCCTCTTTAGTTTTGAAACATTTAGAGAAATTTTTTTTTGTAGATTCTCCTAGATTTCATTAAAGAAAAAAAGCCATTAATCCTCTTCATTTTTAATTTTTGTGATTAAGTTATTAATTCTTTTATTTCTAACCAAAATGGGAAAATATTTAGCATTTTTATCTTCATTAATAAACCATAACTGCCTACCTCTTTAAGCCCATAATAAATCTTAACTTTGGTAAAAGAATTCTAACTCTTCTCTAATTTGTTTCTCCTTATCTATATCACTTGGAATTTGAATATTAAATTTCACCTTACGTAGTTGATCAGTTAAAGATTTATCCCTTCATTGGACATTGCCAAAGACCTTCATATTCCACTTAATAAAAAATCTTTTAACATGCTAACATTTTTCATATAACCAAAAGTAGTAGAACATGAGAAACCATATTCCAAGCATTCCTAATAGTATTATCACAATCATCATGCATCAACCACATACCTTCAAAATTTTCCATCCATATCATGTTATAGATTACCCTATCTATACATTCCCATACTACCTTTACCCCATCTCGATTGTTAGTCCAAGTGAAAGGGCACCCACAAGGAACCAGATTAAGAGGTTGCAATAAGATAGTAGACTCTACAGCGCATTTGCACCTTGACATGTAGATACTTTACTCCATTTATCTTGGTTTGATAAAATTTGATTAGAATCACTCATGCACAACCAAGGATAAAAAAACAAAGTCAAAAACTTGTTTTAAAAAATTCCATAAAATATATCTATTAGACAATCTAGGAGGACCATAAACATAAGTAAGCAAAAAGTCCTTACCTCTTATTCCTCTAACTCTACTATGGATCTACTGAAGAGTAATATTAAGGATAAGATGGTAAAATACCTAATTTGGGTCAGATATAGAGATCACAAATGGATATGAGTTTGGGTATGGGGATTTTTTAGAGTAGTTTTAAGGTCCAGGGTCACAGTATAGATATTGTAGTACTTAACCCATAGTATCTGTTATACATATATATATGTATTAATATATTGAATAATATTTTTATATTGATACTTTTATCATAATATCCCATAGAAAAATTTACTTCTTTTTGAAAGGATAATATTGTCTTTTCATTAACAAACCTTAATCTAACCAAGTAAAGTTCCAACCCAAGCTCTCACTCCTCATTAGGCCATTCTTTTCATGTTGTAATCTTATAAGTTGTTATTATTTTTAATAGGGGTGTACATTGGTAGGGTTCAGTTAGGTTGAGTTAAAATCTTAACTTGACTGAAAATTGGTCGGGTTGGAAAACCTCACCCAAAAATGATAGTAGTCTCGAGTGAACCGAGCAAGTCAGGTTCAGTCGGTTTGAGAATTCACACGGTCGGGCTACATGAAGTCATTAGGTTGGATGAGTCATTAGAAATAAAATTAGCAAAAGTATTGATAAAAATTTTGTGTATATTGATAAGAAAATTCAACAATATGGAAGTATAAATAACAAACAATATAATAATATATCTATACTTGCTCCAAGGAAAAAAAATAAATAATTATGCTAGCTACTAATATATATAAATGCATTTATAGTGGAAGTACAACAAACAAAATAAATGCTTAAGATTGAAGCAAACAAAATCTAGGATATATAGATAACAAACAGAAACCAACATAATAAAAAACAAACTAGAAGTATAAATAACAAATAAAATAAGAAGGGCATTCATAATTTTGTAATCTCCCAACATAATAGATTATTAAGATTGAAGCATACAGGATATATAGATACAAGCTAAATAGAACCCAACATAATAGATCATTCATAATTTTGTTAACTGCTACTATTTGAAGGCAACTCCTATTAGTTCTGCAAAACATTGAAAAATAAATACTTATTTATATAAGATATATCAATAAATAACAAGTTATAATATATAAATATTTAATTATTTACATATCTCAATCTTTTCACACTACTGTAATTCTTCAACAAGATCTAGGTTATTAATATCAAATTGAAATATATTTGGTTTTAATCAATTTTGTGTATAGATTAATGCCTCAACCATTGACCTAAATACATCTAGTACATGGACACCAATACTGAATGTTGACTCAAAAGCCACCGTTGAAATAGGAATGACCAACATATCTCGAGAAATAATAGGAAGAATATAGAACCTAGACACATATTATTTTCACCATTCTAAAGCATCAAAAGAGTTATCTGCATCTACACAAACTTCAGGTAAATATATTTTCTGTTTATTCTTTACTTTAATGAAATCTTTAGCCCTTAAATGGGATTTAAAAACAATTTCTCTAGTTTTTGAACAGGGCTTTTCCTTTGCAATATTTTGATCTACATTTCCCATAACCATTAAATAGTGGTCCTCTACATATGAAGCACCCTTAGGCTTATACAATTGGCAATACCACTCATACAACTTTTGTAAATCAGTTTTGACCTTATAAACCATATTATAAGATACTATAGCATCATAGATATCATCAAATGACCATTTTAAATAAGCAAGCTTATACCTAGGGTTAAGCACATTGGCAATGAATAAGAAGGGGTTCATGTTTTTCATTTTTCCCCAATACTTTTCAAGTTTCTTCTTCATTTCAATTGTTATCCCATTCAACAAAGTCATCACTTGAGCTACATTTTAATTGCTATCTCACTCTAAACTAAAGTAAGTTAATGGAATGCCATATTTAAAGGAACATATAAAGACTCAGAATATTTTAAAGTCACATCATAGAAAATTTTTAAAATTGAATAAAAGCTCTAGCATTATTCTAGTCAATAGAAGAAGAAAGACCAACTATCTTATCATCAAAATAATCAATATAGGCAGTTTCATCATACTTTAGCCCATTAAATTCCTTTTAAAATTTATCAATAGCTTCTAGCACTAAAAAGGTTGAGTTCCACCTAGTTGAAACATTTAAGCATACAAGGCTTTGAGATGCAATCTTTGATTGTTCAACACACTATTTAAATTTTGCAAGTCTAGAGGGAGAAGATCTAACATCTCAAAGCATTATGAATAAATGCAATGGATGAATGCATATCTTTCAATTATTTATTAACAATTAAATTAAAGATGTGGGCACAACATCTAACATGCATAGAATCATCATCAAAATCAAACCATATGTTGTCTTCATTCTTTTCTTTAAATATGCTATTGCCATATTATCTGCACTAGCATTATCTACAGTTGCTACAAACATTCTTTCAATTCCCCAATCATTCAGGAAAATTTCTATATGCTTTCTAATTGGTTCCCCTTTATGATTAGGACTGAGGTAAAAATTTAGAATTCTATTTTGAATTTTTCAATCCTTATCAATAAAATGTGTAGTGAGTGCCATATAGCTTAAATTTTGAATTAATGTCCAACAATCAGTGGTGAGACTATCTTAGCACAATTTGACTATAACAAATTTCTAAGTTTTAGTTTCTTATCTAAATACAATTGGTGACAATCTCTAGCCACATTAAGATGGGAACAAATATGAAATCATGGCTACAATCTACTACAAAAGTACTTGAATCCATATCCTTGAACTACTTTAAATGGTTGTTCATTAGTTATAACAAAAATAGCTAAAGCTTTTCGATGCTCTTCAAGATCATACACTAGTGGTGCTTTTATCATATTATTTCCTCCATCATTTTCTTGGGTTTGAAACTAATCACATGTTGTTTAGGATCATTCACCAAAGCATGAGGATATTTAGGACATTTAGACAAGCAATTGACTAATTTTGAAGTATCGTGCATCTTAGGATTACATATGTACCTCTTTCTACTATAGTTACATTGAGCCATAAGTTCTAATGTATCTTATATTTTGATGAAGTGATCCCATTTTGCTAAATTTTTTTGAAATCCATTAGTAGGGAGCTTTCTTTTTTTGTAGCTTAAGGGGAGTGGCATTAGAATTTTTTGCACTAGCTGAAGCATCTACTTTGTCTATGCCTTTTGAATTGACTACCATTGGTTTTGTTGTAGATATTGTTGTCTCTTGCTCTTTTGAATTTGAGGAATGAATCCTAACTTGTCAAATACCCAAAACCAATCACATTAATTCATAGTCTTGTCTTCTTTATGCTCCTAAGAAGTTTCCAAACGGAGAATACAACTTTGAAATAAAAAATTTCCAAGTTTGTAATGTTATACAAGAAAATAATTGATAAAATTGGTATATTTTTAGTGCTCAAATTTATAATAGGTCACTTTGGTGTCATTTGATCCATGTAGTGGACCCCACTTAGTGAAAAAATATTTGGTCGTTGTTGTAGTTATATACATGTGGAGAAGTAGCTTTGGAATAGTGTGATGCTTAACTTGCTTTATGTCAATAGTGCACATGTTAATCTAGATCATTCTAAAGGATATGTAGTCTAATATAAATATAATATTTCATCAAGCTTTATATAAAACAATGTCCTTAAGAATAAGATATTGTTTATACATACATTGCGTGCTTTTCATCAAGAAATTGATAGATGAAGTATAGTCACAATAAGGGTTATTACTATGAACTTGGTTAAAAGAATCCTATAAATTTTAAGTGGTCTTAGCAACATATTAGACCCCTATGATCCTAGTTGGAGGCACATATAAGTATTGTAAAGCAAACCATTTCAAGTGTGATGACTCCAACACTATTAAACTAACATAAAGTGATACAATAAACCAAAACATCAACGTTATTAAGTTCTAATTTTCTTTCTTATTCCAACACTAATTACATAAAGTTAATGAAGAAACCCTATATCCTATGTGGTTTATCTCAATTAATAGCTTAAGCTCGAGTATAGTCAAAGCTATTAGAGGTCACATCTTCATCTAAGCATAAAAAAAACATGAAGATTGGAGATAAAGCAAAATGACATGCTTGATGATGTGAAAGAAATGAGTTAAGACCCATTGTTTCCTCCCCTATCAAGGGACTGGCGGATATTGAGTATAACTGAGTATTATAAATACTTGTAGCTCGAACAAATGCAAGGAATAATTAATCAATTCAAAAAATACAAATACTTATAGCTTAAGCAATAAATTTATCAACTAAAGCACATTTAGTTGCAGCATAATCTACTTAATCAAGGCTAACCATAGCTAGGGCTTTGAATGAAATTTAAGGACAAAGATGAGAAACTTACCTATGTTAGCTACTGGAGATAAGAATGAATAACTTTGGCTACTGTGGATGTGGAGGCTTCAGGCATAGATTGTGACCTGCTACTGAGGTTTGAGGTTTGTGTTTGTTAGGGCAAGACCGAGACGAGTGTGAGATAATTAGAGAACTGAGATTGAACTGTTGTGACTAGTGAGCAAGGAAAAAAAGGCAAGAGGGCACCAAAATGACATCATTCTCCAACCTACATATTTGTATTCGATCGGGTCAGGTTACACGATTTTGTTTTTCCCAAACTCGATCCGATTGACGTTACCCAAAATTTTACAAAACATTAACTCGTTCTTACCCATATACTTGATATGTTCCACTCAATGTTCTATCTTTTGGTTCGGTCCAAACAGTTTAATTTGTGCTATGTGCACCCTTAATTTTTAGGACATATATTTGAGAACAATTTGTATTTTATTAAATAACTATTTAAGAATAACTTTGTTAAGAATGGTGTAATTAAAAATTATGTGGATTTTTTCTTTTGAGTTATATTGATATTTTTAATGCTCTTAATTGTATTTTATATAGAAGATTTCATGTAAATGGGTAGAGAAAAATTATTATTTTAAATTTTTTTAGGTAAATAAGACTAGGTCTGTGGATTTGAGAATTCACTGGAGACCGAAATAAGTCTTGAATTTGCTATCTGTTCGGGTATAGGTTTGTGGGTGGGGTTAAAATTATTTTAGTGGGTCCAAGTTTGGATATTATAGTACCCTACCTATACCTTACCCAAGACCGTTCCTAATTGAGGATCTGGATATTAATATTTTCAATCAATGCTAGTACCAAACCCCTTTTTCCCCTATAACATCCTATCTGATGGAGTTAGAGTAGCTCATTCTATCAGTACGAAGCATAGGATTATATTCCCTTGTACTCCATGCTACCGATACTCTACCACTAGCAAGCATAGTCTCACTAAAAAAAATCACTAGAGGCTTATACTCCCTTATCAGGTCTATGTAATGTCAAAATTTCGAGGGATTGCTGAATCCTTGATAATTCTAACTTAATATATTGCTGAACCCTAAGAAGATTGATGAGGAAAAGCCTCCTTACCATCAACAAAATAAATATTCATAAAGTCAACTCTATCAGAATCTGCATCATTAGAGTGATCATTCTCCGTAATTTTGTCACAAGCATCAACATTAAATAATAGCATATTTGTATAAAACTAAGTACTATAAGATAAAATATTATTACCCACTATATTGATCATCCTACAACTAAAAACAAAAGATACTATCTTAATACTATTATTAACCAAAAGATTGTGCCATATTCGATTGATTTTCCTTTTCTTACTAGGTTCTAATTATCATATTTATATATTTCCCCTCTATATCTCTTCTTAAATTTTCTATTTCCTATTGCTACATTAGTATTAATAGAATCATCCATATGCCATAATATTCCCTCCCTATTAAACCAATAATCATATTTATGTCCTATCCAAAAATTAAAAATACCATTTCTAAAAGGTAAAACTAATAAAATAAAATTAAACCTTTGCTAGAGGCACCTCTGCTGATTATGGTATTGGGCCCATGAGACTGTAAAGAACCAATTTAAAGGTGTTAGTATATGAGGACCTAATACACAAGGTATATAAAGAAAACACCTATTTGAGTATCGCAATGTAAACACCCCTTAACCAGGTGTAGTAAACAATTCCTAGTTTACATAGTCTAGTCCACCATTATAGACATACATGCCTAATCCCTCATTTGGCCTCTATTGTCAATCCCTCATTAGAAAACATCTCAATCATCCTAGTAGAGATGGTAAACACTAGATCCCCTTCATTAACATCCTGTTCATTTTGCAATGAACTTAAAAGATCACCCCGTAATGGTTCTATATTCATATTAAAACCAAATTCCTCAGGCTCCTGACGTCTAGACCATTCATCTGCTGTAACATTTGAAGGAACCAAGTAACTACTTGCGACATATCTTGGAACATGACCATCCTCATACATTTATTCTACTATTGAAATTTGTATTCAAGATGATGATATGAACTTCCCACTTTAAATGAATATAGAAGGCTAGTAGTAGGTTGAAACTAGACATTAGTTGGATTATCATTACTTTTTGTATCTATTTTCTCATTTAATGAATTTTGTCCAACATTTTCAACTAGATTATCCTCATTGAACTGATGATCCCAATTATCATTACCTGTAAATCTTATTTAAGGGTTTTAGGAATATTTTTTCCATCTAAATTCAATTCCTCCACTGATTCAATACCAAAATCCATAAACTCAACATCCATGGCCGAATAGACTAGTTGCTTATTGTCATAAACAATTTTGACACATGTAGTTCTTTGTCTACTTTTAGTATTAAATGTTCTAGCCTCATTAACAAAATGAACCTGAAAAACATTAACAAAGTATTCAACATTGAATTATGCCATAATCCTCTGCATTTGATGTTGTAAAACCTATTGTTCTTGTATATAATCCCAATTACATATGTTAGAATAATGGCCCACTCTACGACAAGCAGTACTGAATGTGAACAAATGTTCATATTTGTACTGCCCCCAAATAAGTTGATCATTATCCAACCAAATCACAAATCTCATGACTAACGGTGCCCATATATCAACCAAATCTCTAGCACGCAAAAACCTTTTATTAGTTTGCAGATTTTCTATCCAATCCAATTCTTGAAACTATCCCCTAATCGAATCTAATAACTTCCCAACCTAAAGAATCTAGTATTCTAGAGGAAAACCCCAGAATTGTATACACAAGAGAAACCATAGGTGCTTATAAATTCTGAATAATATTTTTGTTCAATTTCATTCAATTCGTTTAAATATTGGTTAAATAATCAGATTTTGTACTACTATTTATTATATATAAATTTTTCTAAAAACTATAGTTGCATCAACTATATATTTCAATTGTATGGATCTCACTCTAGTTATTCCAAATTTGCAGGAGGAAAAAAAAATTAAATAAAGAGTAAACATATAAATTGATCTTTGAATTTATTAAGGCTATAATTTTTAGTTCATAAATTTACATAGTTACATAATTTACTCTATGAATTTACCAAACGTCAAATATTTAGGCATTTAGTCATTTCATTCTAAACTACCATTAAGAATAATATGGATGTAACTCGTTAAGTGCTTGTTTGGAAAGTTGAGTATAGTGTTGCATAGCACTTTAGCTTGCTGAGTCATCATTTTTAAAAAAAGAAGAAGCCAAATTGCTTTATTGGTCCCTTAATTTATATTTCCATTTCATTTTGATCCCTTAACTAAATAAATGTCTCTAAAACCCCATAACTTATAAATTTTTTTTACTTATACTCTAAACATTAAACTATAAATTTTAAACCTTGAAGCCCTAAATTCAAAATCCAAACCTCTAAATAATGAACCCTAAATTATAAAGTCTAAATTCTAAATCCAAAACTCCCAAACACCAAAACCATAAATTTTAAAAATGAAACCCTAAAACCCTATACCTCAAATGAAAAAACTATAAAACTTTAAACCCTAAACCTAAAACCCTAGAACCCTACACCTAAAACTTTAAACATTAGACCCCAAGCATAAAAAATCCAAAAACCCATTGCCTTAAAACCTAAACTTTAAAACTTAAAATCTTAAAATTGAAAACCCTAAAACATAAAACACCAAATCCAAATCTCATACCTTAAAACTCTAAAACCCAAACCCAAATGCCTTAAACCTCAAATATCAAATCCCTAGACACCTAACTCTAAAATCGCAAACCTAAAACCTCTGAAACCCAAAACCAAATTCCCAAAACCCCAAATTCAGACCTAAAAAACTAATGCCCTAAACCTCAAATCTCACCCCAAAACCTCAAAACCCCAAAACCTATACCTAACAAACCTAAACTCCAAAACCCCAATTTGCCAAAACCTATCACCTTAAACCTTAAATCTCAAAACCTAAACCTTAAACCCCCAACCCCAAACCCTAAGCCTTAAACCCTAAATGTTAAAGCTCTACATTTAATCCTAAATCCCTAAATCCTTAACCCCAAAATTAGAAACCCAAATACCCCTTAGAATACCAAATCCTAAACCCTAAACCTCAAACCCTAAAATCTCAAACTCTAAAATGTAAACCACAAACACTTCCGAAACCCAAATTGCAAACATCAAAACCTAAAACCTTAAACCCAAAACCTCCAAACCTTAAATTCCAAAATCTAAAACCCTAAAACCCAAACATCAAAAGCCAAACCTTAGATCCTTAACCCTAAAACCTCAAAACGCAAAATTCCCAAAGCCTTAAACCCCAAATCCTAAACCTCTAAACCCCAGAAACCATAAACTACAAAGGCCTAAACAATAAACATTAAAATTTATAACTCCAAAACACCAAACCCAAACCTCCAAAATCAAAACCCTAAACTCTAAACGCAAAACCCTAAACCATAAACATCAAACACTAAACCAAAAAACCACAAATGACAAACCCCAAACCTCAAAATCCTAAACCTTAAACTCTAAATCCCAAACTTCAAATGTCAAAATTTTAAAACCCAAAACCTTAAATCCCATTCCCTATGCATTAAAACCCTAAAACCCAAACATCAAATCCTAAAACTCCAAAGCCCTAGCCCCGAAAACTTAAACTCGAAACTCAAAACTTAAAACTCAAAAGTCTAAAGCTCTAAACTCCAAACCTTAAAACCTCAAAATCCAAATCCCTAAACCTCAATACATTAAACATTAAACCATAAAATCCTAAACCTCAATGGCCATAATTTCAAAACACCAAACCCCAAACCCAAACCTCAAAACCCCAAAATCCAAAGTGCTAAACCTTAAACACTAAACATCATACACCAAAGTATAAAACCACAAACCCTAAAACACAAAACCTTAAACTCTAAACCTTAAAGCCCTAAGCCTATAACCCTAAACACTAAACCTCAAAACCATAAATCCTAAACCTAAAACTCCAAACCTCAAAGTGCTCAATGCTAATCACTAAACCATAAAATCCTAAACCTTAAAGTCTATACTAAAAAAATAAAATAATAAAAATAGAAAATACACATTTGAGTTTTATTTTTTCTATTTAGGGTTTAGTATTTTAGGTTTTGATGTTTAGGGTTCGAGGATTAAGGTTTAGGGTTTAGAGCTTTAAATTTTAAAGTTTTTAGGTTTGTGATTTTTGGATTTGAGACTTTGGGTTTGGTTGTTTAAGATTTTGGGTTTAGAGTTTTGGGTTTTTCGTTTTGATGTTTGAACTTTGGGATTTTTGGGTTTTGAGTTTATGGTTTTGTTGTTTTAGAGTTTGACGTTTAGGGTTTAAAACTTTAGGTTTTCGGGTTTGGTATTTTGGAGTTGTGGCATTTAGGGTTTTAAGATTTATAGTTTGAAGTTTTGTAGTTTAGAGTTTTGAAAATTGGGCTTTGATGTTTATGGTTCAAGGGTTTGGGGTTTGCGGTTTAGTATTTGGGGTTTTTGGGTAGAGGGTTTGATCTTTGGTGCTTAAGGGTTTTAGGTTTTGGGTTTAAGGTTTAAACTTTTTGTTTTTTTAGACTTTGAGGTTTGGGGTTTATGATTTTAAGGTTTTGGTATTTAGAGTTTTGAGGTTTGAAATTTAAGGCTTTGGATATTGAGTGTTTGATGTTTGGGGTTTAGGTCTTAGTGGTTAGGGTTTGAGGTTTGGCATTTAGGGTTTCGAGGTTTAGGTTTCATTGTTTTTAGGTAACGGCACTAAAACTCGTTGACACACAAGTGCATGTATCATTTTCAAGTAATGAAAGTGAGTATTGAGTATCGTCCCACAATGATTGTGTACAAAGTTCCAAAATGAAACCGGAATCTAATTATTAGTATATTAACAATGAGAGAATAACCATAGAAAGTAATTTTGAAATATAACTAACAGATTACATATAAGTAAATTGTAGACATTCAAATGGAGAAAGCTTTAGAGATTCAATTTCACAATCATCACTTTGATTTGGTTTATTTGTAATTAACTAACTGATATTTATTCACTCTTCTTACTAACCAAGAACCCAAAATAATTTAATAGTCTATCTCGAGCATTAATAAAAATATTTCCTAATTAATAACTTAATATATTATTATGTGAACTGATTAATCAGAAATTCATTAAGATCTATGGTTCTATTTAATGGCTACACAAACCCATGAGGAATATTCTTATCCACATGCAGTCTATAGTTTTGACCTCCTAGCCTTAGACATATAATTCACCTCCCGTTCTCATTATGATTAGTATAGCATCTAATTAGTGGTTAGTTTATTAGAAGCATAAAGAATTGAGAAGAAAACACAAAAAAGAAGAAGAAATAAAAAATTAATTGTATAAATTCATCAAATCATTGTGACTAGGCTACATCTTCACTAAATAAATAGGGATTTAGTTTATAGGGAAAATATAAAAACAAAAGCTTAAAATAAGATTCATAATTGAGTATAACGAAGAAAGAAAATGAACATTGATTAGGAAGGAATCTCTAGTTGAATTGTTGCCAATGAAGGATCTTCTCTTCTACCTTGCCTCCTCCGCAAAAAATGTTTTAAAAGACCTGAAAAACTCCTATTTAAAACACCTATGTGGGCCCTAATCCTATTTGAAAATAAATTATATGCACATCTGGCTTAATTGTGTCATGATGTGTGCATACTTAAGCATAATTTTGGTATTTTTAAACTTAAATTTTGTTTGATTTAGGTAAAATTTGTTTAGGAATTAGCTTAGTTTTGTGTTTTGTTTGTAGGAGCAAAGGAAAAAGAAAAAAAGGAGAAAAAATAGAAGAAATTCATGAAAAAATGTTGAATTGTAGTGAGTCCAGACATTTTGGCACTAATTTGGCCAAACTCCATCATACAAGCTCCAATTGAAGTGATTTATGAGCTTATAGAAAGCTAAGACAATATGTTAGAACTTTTACGTTGACTTCCTTGTAAAATTCTAGAGAAATTAGAGCACTGAGGCTCTCGTAATTCAGTGATGCCTGCCATGTTGCTATGTAGTGAATCTTGACCTTTCATCACTTATTGGGCCATAACGTTCTCATAGGAGCTCTAATTAATGTGATTCCAAGGCGTGGAAAGCCAAGACACAGATCTATAACTTTCATGTTGACCACTTTGTTAAATTCTTGAAAGATCATAGCGACATAAAGAAGTTTGTAGCTCAATGGCGCTCATCACTGCAGAAAGCTTATTTTGCTCAGAAATCACCCCAAAATGTAGCCCAATGACTCAAAGATTGACCTAAAGAAATTTTAAGCCATTAGGGTTGTAAAAATATATAAGTAAGAGCCCAAGAAAGCATCAATAACACATTTTATCATCTAGAAATCATTATTTCTTCTTCTTTCATCTTCTTCTAGGTTTTCTTATGGCCCTACATGGCTAATTCTCTGTTGTTGGTTGAGAAGATTGAAACCTCATAGATTTTATACATTGTCAGATTTAAACAAGGTTTGATTGTTCAATTTTATTTAGGTATTGATTATTCATCTGTTCTTATTTTCATGATTATTTCAAATGATAACTAGGGTACAAACTAATGGTTTAGTTGTTTCAATTTACTACTGAATCATATATCATCAAAGTTTTAATCCCTTCAATTTAAGAGAAAAATATTATTAATAATTGTATAATTATAAATTATTTTCCTATAATGAGTAGTTAACTAGATTAAATATAGCTGATGTGTCTGTGTTATTTAGCTCTATCAGTTTTTCTAATTCTTCATGCTATTAATAAATTAAAATTTACCAATTTTTTAAAGTTGCTTATTAATTAGGGTTAGTTAAAGTGATTGTTATCAATTAACTAAACCTAAGAAGAAATAGGGATAACATCCCAATGGAAGATACTCAATATAGAATTGATTATATTATTAATGATTAATGTAATCCTTGATAGTGGATATCAACCAAGACCAACACGTTCATAATTGATTTCTCTCATATTGAGTTCATTGCGATTGTTTCTTTTTATATCTAATAGTTTATTTACAATTTTCAAAACCCTTCTTTTTATATTCATAAAAGGTAATACCAGTCTCTGTGGGATTAACCCTTACTCCCACTACTATAGGTAGTTATAAGGTAAGGTATTAATTATTTTTTGTTGTCCCTCGATAGTACTCACCAAATTTTGGTGCCATTGTTGGGGACTATGTCCATTATCTTTTGTGATTTTTACTTTCACTTATACCTGTTACTCGATCTTCTAACTCTCAAGAATTGCAGTATAATCTAAATATTGGAAAATTTGTATGCAGGTACAAAAGAAAATTAAAGAAGATATTGATTAGGAGAAGGTGCAAGTAGTCATGGCTAGACACATTACTCTAAAAGAGCTTAACGCTCCATATTTGCATCAACAACCCTTTTGCTTTACTTTCTCTAATCTTAATGAGAATGCTAATTTTGAATTAAAATCTAGATTGATTCATCTCTTACCCTATTTTCACGGTCTTATAGGTGAAGACCCTTATAAAAATTTAAAGGAATTCCAAGTGGTGTGTTCCAGCATAAAGCCCCTTTGAGTAACTAAAGAACAAATTAAACTTAGGACTTTTCTTTTCTCTTTAAAAGATAGTTATAAGGTAAGATATTAATTATTTTTTGTTGTCCCTTTATAGTACCCACCAAATTTTGGTGCCATTGTTGGGGACTATGTCCATTATCTTTTGTGATTTTTACTTTCACTTATACCTGTTACTCGATCTTCTAACTCTCCAGAACTGCAGTATAATCTAAATATTGGAAAATTTGTATGCAGGAACAAAAGAAAAATTGAAGAAGATATTGATTAGGAGAAGGTGCAAGTAGTCATAGCTAGACACCTTACTCTAAAAGAGATTAACGCTCCATATTTGCATCAGCAGCCCTTTTGCATTACTTTCTCTAATCTTAATAAGAATGCTAATTTTGAATTGAAATCTAGATTGATTCATCTCTTACCCTATTTTCACAGTCTTATAGGTGGAGACCCATATAAGCATTTAAAGGAATTCCAAGTGGTGTGTTCTAGCATAAAGCCCCTTTGAGTAACTAAAGAACAAATTAAACTTAGGGATTTTCTTTTCTCTTTAAGAGATTTAGCCAAAGATTGGCTATATTATTTACTATCTGGAACCATTACTACTTGGAATGAGATGAAAAAGTTACTTTTAGAAAGATATTTCCTTGCATTTAAATTCATAAATATAAGAAAAGAAATATGCGACATTAGGCAACAACATGGAGAGACCCTTTATGAATACTAGAAAAAAATTTAAAATTTTTTGTGTAAGCTACCCTCATCATCAAATTAGTGAGCAGCTACTAATTCAATATTTCTATGAGCATCTTTTGTAGGGTGACAGGAATACAATAGATGCAGCAAATTAAGGTGCATTGGTAGATAAAACTCTTGAAAAATTTAGAATCCTAATATCAAATATGGCTGCTAACTTTTAGTTGTTTGGCATTAAGCATGATCCCGTAGTCAGACATGCCCATGAGGTAAGTACTTATTCCTTTGAGCAATATATGGCTGAACTTACTTCTCTTGCACGTCATTTTGTTACAGGTGCAACCCAACCAATTAACGCATGTAGTATTTACTCAATGGTGGGGCATCCAACTAATATGTGCCCAACACTTCAAGAAAAACCCATAAAACAAGGTAATGTAGTAGGTGGTTTCCATGGACAACCAAGAAGGTATAATACCTCTTTTAATACTTATAATCCTGGATGGAGAGATTACCCTAATTTCAAGTATGACAATGCACAAAATCAGAAACCTTACCCTCTTAGATAAACCACAGCTCAAGACTCTAATTCTGGTATGTCTTTAAAGGAAGTTGTTAAATCTCTTACTAACTCTATGATTTAATTTCAACATGAGACAAGGGCCAATATTTACAACTTAGATAATCAAATAAGCCAATTAGCAACTGTAGTCAGTCGATTAAAGGCTTAGAATTCACGTAAGTTGCTTTCTTAAACTATGGTAAATCCAAGAAAAAATGTAAGTTCTATCATGCTAAGAAGTGATAAAGTGGTTGAGATTTTAGTGCAAGAGGTACATGCACCATCAGAGCAAGAGGAAGAAAAAATGATGCAACCATGGAAAGTGAATATGAACTAGTACCTCATTTCCTTGAATCTCTTCAAGAAAATAGAAAAATTAAAAAGAATTTTGACCCATATGAGACTTTCAAAAAGTGTGAGATAAATCTTCACCTTTTAGATCTTATCAAACAGGTGCCCCATTACGCCAAGTTCTTAAAGGAACTATGCACCCAAAAAAGGAAGCAAAAATTAAATAGGTGCAAGAAATTAAAAGTTCAGGAGTATGTTTCTACCATCATTCAAAGAAAACTCCCTGAAAAGTGCAAAGACCCAAGTATGTTTTATATACCCTTACAACATAGGCAACACTAAATTTGAAAATGCTATGTTAGATTTAGGAGAATTTATTAATGTCATGCTATACTCTGTTTATGCATCTTTAGCACTTAGACATTTAAAAGAAACGAGTGTTATAATTTAATTGACTTACAAATCCAACACCTTTTCTTAAGGGTATAGTTAAGAATGTTCTAGTGAAAGTTAATGCTATAATTTTTCCTACTGATTTTTAACGCTTAATATGGAGAATAATGATCAATCCCCTCCAATTTTGTTAGGGAGAACATTCTTAAAGACATCCAAAACTATAATAAATGTTTATAGAGACATACTAAAAATGGAATTTGAAGGTAAAATTATTAAGTTTAGTAATTGTAATGCCATGAAAGATCTTACTAATAATCATCCTATCTATGCTATTGACTTTGTGGGAATGGATGTTGTTATTAGGGAGCCCTATAATAAAACACCTATATCCTCTGTTTTGCAAGATCCTACACTAAGCTTGAAATCTCTTCTTAACCACCTAATGTACTTAGAAATTGGAGAGACACCACCTATCATAGTTGTCAAAAATATGGGTGCTCAAAAAGAAAAGATGTTAATAAATATTCTTTAGGAACAAGGAACTGCCATTGTGTTCGTGATGTTTATCTAATACCGCAAGTGCATTGCGTAGCTGTAGTTAGTCCGGCAAGTATTGGTCATATTCCACAGAGACCAATGTATCAATTACCAATATTTTACAAAGCAAACTATCTATATCAATGTAATTCGAGGGAAATAGTGAAAAGAAGATGAAATCAATCTAACTAGATGTATAATGAATTCAGTTATAAAAAGCCTAGGATTAGGGTTCTTCGACCTTATGGTATTCAACAATCAAGATAGACCTCTAATTATAGTTATCGAAGTAATCAAAGATGGTTTAACCTCAGTTCGTTAATAATCTCTTTCAAGCATTAATAACTATACCTAGATTAATCAAATTACCTACTTTCGTGGTTCTTAGTTTCATTTAATCCCATTAAGTTCTGTGCTAACCGAATGATTCAATTCATAGGGGATCTCATACCTACCAATTTATTCAATTCTTAGGGGGCTATTAACCTACTTTCATGACTAGAACATCCCTAATTAACTATTAAGTTCTGGCATTAACTTTCACCTTTCAGTCCATTAGTTAGTAACCTAAGATGTGATAAACATTGGCTAGACATTCATCAATACATACCAAGCATAATAGTTAATCCTGATTAACCACAAATAATCATAATTAAGGTTTTAACAATTCAATTTAATTCAGTATCATTATACCATAAGTGGGTTTCCCTAAACCCTAGATTAAAATCTACTCATGTATAATTGAAATAGAAATCATAATCAAATCCATTAAGTAAATCATAATCCAATACAAGCTCTGTAAAAGAGAAAGAGAATTAGAGATAGAAAGATGAAACCCAATTGAGACGCAATCCGATGAAATACAATCTTCAACTCTATGTAAAATCCAGTCTAAAGCATAAAGGAAACTCTAAATCTACTATAATACTTAACCATAGAATGTTTTCTAAGTCTAGAATAATTCTGAATGCCTCTGGATCTTCATCTCCCTTTATATATATACTCATTGGCTTATTAAAACCCTTGAAAATCATGAGCTGTACGGATACGAAGCATATCCATGCTTCAGGCTAGATTCTGGAAAGCTTCACCATCTTTTGCATAGAATATGGCCTGGGGCCGTGTTGAAGATTGCTGATGTCTGTTTTTGCCTATTCAAAGCATGTTTCTTCGATGTCTCTTCCTTGGCTTGTTCCTAGTCCAAAGAGCGCTCCAAATATGCACTTTTTCTTGATTCTCGAGCTCTCTTGCTCACCTAAAAATAGAAAATTCAAACGAAGTAGTATGAAGAGCAATCAAAATAAAATAGATAAAAAATAATCTAATAGTCACAAATTGACTATGAATTAAGGGATTAAAGATTAGCAAATAAACACAATTTTCCTTCTTATCACTTTGCAAGAACAATTGAAAACCTTAAAAGCATAGACCCAGTTGTAGAATTGCATTAGGCCCTATCTGTCAAAGGGACTAACCTCCATAAAGGTAAGACAAACTCCTCTTGGTTTGGACCCCTTGTTATTACTAATGGGTTTGCTTATAATGCAATAGAACTTTAAGGCTGAAATCATTCTTAGAAATTCCAAATTAAATTAGACATCAAGGATTCCTTCTGAATGAAATAGAGAGCTTTAAGTTAAGCCAACGATATTAAACAAAGGCACTTATTGGGAAGCAAACCAACATAATCTTCCTTAGAATTTAAAAAATAAAATAAAAAGAAGTGGTGAAAATTAGTCAAATTCAAAGTCTAGCAATGCAACACTCTAACCTTATCCCAAATTCATCTTTATTTTAGATTGAGGATAATGTAAAGTTTGAGTGTAGGGGTGGAAGTATATTTAACTAAATGATTGTGACCCCCTATTTGAGCATAATTTTTTTTTTATTTTCACTATCATTGTACTTTTATTAAGTTGAGTGACTGTGTGGATGTTTCAATTTATGTTTTGAGTTGTTAGGTCAAGCCAACAGCCAATGATTTAACTACCAGAATTTTTTCAACTCTTGAAAAATATAGAAAAATAATTTTTGCGTGCAATTTTAACTTTTTTGCAATTTATTTTTTATTTTAGAATCCTAAAACTTTTTTGCACAAAAATCTTGGGCATTTAATCTATCTTTTACTTAAAAAAGGTTTATGTAACTCAAAAATATTTTATGATCTCAAATGAATTCTAAAACTTATTTGAATGGCACTTGAGGTGAAATCCTAAGGTAATACTATTGTTTAGGATAAGATTTAAACATTCTTTGATAGATTAAGCCTTTCAAGAAAACCCTAATGTAATTATATATCCTTAATTCCTCTATTTAAACTTAATTGGCTTTTTATTCTATACCCACAAAAGTGCTTAAAGTTAAATTTTATGATAAATATCCTTATTTTTTACCCTATTCACTCACTCCATGATTATTCATATGAAATTTTATTTTATAGAGCTTTATTACTTAAAGGGAGGAAGGTGGAGTAAAGGAAACAAAAAAAATCTAAGAAAATTCAAAAGAAAAAATGAAAGCCTATGCAGTAGCTAAAAAATAAATAGAGAATCAAGGGAAAAAATGAATAAGTTCAGCTAGTGCTAGAAAATGAGCGTGGGGGAAATTCCCCTAAACTTAATATAGCTCAAAAATTTAGATATAATCATGTGGTCTTAGGTGATTAAATATAAAATTATATCATTTATCCCACCCTATACCTTGACCATATTATAAATTGAATAAAGTTCTATTGATCCTAAAGGTAGTTTAGTCTATATTAGTGGAGAGTGGCATGAAAAATAAGCTTATGAAACTCTTAAATCAATTAAAGATCCACACTCCAAATTTTGAAATATATAAACTCATCCGAGTAAAGACACATGCAAACACTCAATATTCAAGAAAATAAATTATGGACTGACTGCATTTGAATTAATCTTGTGCATGGATTTGATCTTTTTGAAAAACAATTTAGCATATTTTTATGTCACGAGGCAAATGTCTGGTAAACCTAACACTCACTACATACGTTAATTTTTGTTTTTTTCTTTAAAGATTATTTTGCTTGAGGACAAGCAAAATGTTGAGTGTGGGGATACTTTATGTGTACATAATTAAGCATAATTTTGACACCTTTAAACTTAATTTTTGTTTGATTTAGGTAAAATATGATTAATAATTATTTTATTTTTGTGATTTGGCTTGTAGGAGAAAGGAAGAAGAAAAACGGAAAAAAAGAAGAGAAGAAATTCATGAAAAAAAATGCTGAATTGCAGCAAGTCTAAACCTTTTGGAACTAATCAGGCTATAATTGATCATAAAAGCTTAAATTGAGTTGATTCAAGCTCATATGGAAAGCTAAGACAATAATCTACAAATTGTATGTTGACACTTTGACAAATTCTAGAGAAATTAGAGCACCAAGGCACCCACAATTCAATACTGCCTATAGCGATGCTATGTAGTGAATCTTGACTTTTCATCACTAATTAGAGCATAAATCTATCATATGAGCCCTGATTAAGGTTATTCTAATAGCTATGGAAAGCGAAGACACAGATCTACAATTTTTTTGTTAACAACTTTGGCTGAATTTGGAAAAAGCAAAGCACTGTGGTGCCCGCAATTTAGAGCTATAACACTATGCAAAGAAGTCTGTAGTGTTGCGGCTCTCCAAACGAAGGTTGTGGCCATCACCACTGTGGGAAGCTTATTTTGTCCTAAAATCACCCCAAAATGCCCAAAATGTAGCCTAATGACCCGAAACTTGACCTAAAGATCTATAAATAAGAGGTCAATAAAGCATCAAGAGCACATCGTATCATCTAGAAATCATTTTTTCTTCTTCTTTCATCTTCTCCTAGGTTTTCTTAGGGCTCTATGTGGCTAATTCTCTCATCTAGAAACCTCAAGGATTTTATGCATTATACGATTTGATTAAGGTTTGATTGTTCAATTTTATTTGGGTATTAATTATTCATCTATTCTTCTTCTCATGATTGTTTCAATTGATAGCTAGGATGCACATTAATGGTTTATTTGTTTTAATCTAATGCTAAATCATATATCAACAAAGTTTTGATCCATTTGATTCAAGAAAAAAATATGATTAATAATTATATAATTATGAATTGTTATCGTATTATGAGTAATTGACTAGATTAAATGCAGCCAATGTGTCTGTGTTGTTTAACTATATTAGTTTCTCTAATTTTTCATATGATTAATAAGTTAAATTTTATTTATTCACTAAAGTTGCTTATTAATTAAGGTTAATTGAAGCGATTGTTATTAATTAACTATACCTAAAAAAATAGGGATAACATCCCAATGGTAGATATTTAATATATAATTGATTATATTATTGATAATCAATGCAATCCTTGATGTGGATATCAATCAAGACCAACACTCTCATCATTGATTTTTCTCATATTTAGTTTATTGCAATTGTTTCTTTCTATATCTAATGGTTTATTTATATCTTTCAAAACCTCATTTTTATATTCACAAGAGGTAATACCAGTCTCTATGAGATCGACCCTTACTCCTATTAATACAAGTAGTTCTTAGGTAAGATATTAATTATATTTGATATATCCACCACAGTACCCACCACAGCACGACCTGCTTTTCCTTAGGTCGTGATGCGCTTTAGGCTTATTCGTGTTGTGACCTGCTTCTCCTTAGGTCATGACGCATCATATTATTGCATTGTGTCACAAACTAGTTTTGTGCGTGTCACAACACGCTTCCTTTAACTGATATGTAGGTCACGAGTTGTCTTCCTGGAGTCACAACTCATGCTTCTTTCTTTTCAAAATTTTCCTTTTCTCACCTAATTTCTTCCAAAATTATTTTCAAGCATATTTTTCTCCATTTCCTATATAAAAACATATTATAACCCATTAATCACCTAAGACCACTAGAAATCAACAAAATCTAAGTATCAAAGAGCCTTAAATAAGTGGTATAAATCCCACTTACTAGGCTCTCCTAAACTTAAGAATTTTCTTGTCCTTAACAGTAAAACTAGAAAAGATTTAAAATTATTCATTGAGTGCTAGGTTGTTTTGACTTATTAAATTTTTTGCCTAAGAGATTTTAAAGAATCTGTAGCTAAAGAAAATTTTCAGAAGTTATAATAATGTATAAACTCAAAGCAAATGCAATTTATATTTCACCTTTTGAATTATGAGTATGTGTTTGAATAATTTTGTGACACTTAACCTTTAGCACTAAGATAAGTTTATACAAACCAATACTTTAAAGGTAGATCTTTAGATAAATGAAGTTTAATATCTCCATAGCCTTATTTTTTTTATATCACTCTCTACTAATGTAAGCAAGGCACTACACCTAGGATTAACAAGGCTTCCTTAAGCTTGTAATGTGACTTAGGTTTAAGGTAGGATAAGGGATATTATATTAGGCTTAATTCACCTAATACACATGATCATTCTAAGTTTTTTTATAAAGCCTTTACTAATTTAACAGGAGATTCTCCTTATATTAACTATTTTATTCATATTTTTATTTTTCCTTCATCACTTTTTTTTTCACATATATCTTTTTCTTTTTTTGATTTTCTCTTCATTCACATATTTCTTCTTCATATATTTTTTTCGCAACTGTTTTTATTTTTAGCTTCCTTCTTTTTCTAATTCCATACCTTGCCCTTCCACCCTTTTAACAATATAACTCTTAATAAAACATTTCAATAATAATCATGCATACGAGTGAAAATGGTAAAGACAATGATATTTCTATTTTTCGGCTCAGTTTCTAATATGGGTACTAAATAGGGAGACTAAGGAGATAACAATTAATAGGTAAGTTTAAAAGGTTCAAACGATTCAAAAATGCCTAAATCATCCTTTACATGAGGTGTTAGCCTAAAATTTCACTTCAAGCAATAATCAAATAAATTCTAGAGTCCTGTGAGATCATAAATATAATATTTGAATCACATAAAATTTCTCTTAGTATTTAATTAGTCAAATGCCAAAGGTTTAGATGCTCAAAATTTTCAGGATTCTCAAGTAAAAATATAAAATTCAATAATAATTAAATTCACACATAAATATAATTTTTATTTATTTTTCAAAATCTATAAAAATTTAAAATCAATCAAATAATCGGCTTTTAGTGTTATCTAATCGAACAAGTCACTAAAAAACACAAAATCAAAACATGCAATCACACAAATCACATAACTTACTTAACACAATAAATGGTGCATGCATTAAGGAGAGTCAAAATATTTAATACGAAGCTTAATCATTCAAGCATTCATAAAGTTCACCCCAACTCCAAAGTTTACATTGTCTTTAATGTAAAAATAAAAAATAAGAATAAAAATTGAGTATTGAGGACTTCCCTAAATATTTGGGTTATGGGTGGTTGATTTTTTACTCTTTTCTTCTTCTTGTTTTTTTTAAATGCTCGGTTGCCTCCCAGTAAATGCTTGCTTTAACGTCTTCAGTCAAATGGTGATTTACTCTCAACTTCTGTCAAAGAGGTTGATGGAGGAATTTTGGGACTTTGTTTCTCCTTCAATCATATATTCTTTAAGCCTTAGCCATTCGACCTTAAGGTGCCAATTCTTGCTTTGTATTTTCACCTTAATATGGGGGGGTTGGAGTAGGGTTAGGATAATTTATACCTTTTTCAAGAGGCTTTAGTATTTCTACTCTCTCTTTCTTCTTTATATTAGATTTCTATCAGCCTTTATTTTTCACATATGATTTATAACTCTCATTTGGGTGCTTCTTAGAATTTGGTCTTTTAAGGATGCTTTGTGATTGTTATAACACTAGTAAGAATTTGTCATTTAGTGGGACATGCTCAAGCTTTTCTTCTTCAAATTTTTTAGGGGACCTTTTTGTAATTGCACGTGATTTAGATTCTGTCTGACTTTCTTTATTTCCTTCACTATCTATTAGCAGGTAATTTTTTACTTTAGTAGAATAATCTATAGCTTTGAAATATTAAATGTTACATGCTCTCCCTATACTATCAAACTTAGCTTTCCTTTTTGCACACAATTATTTCTTTTCCTGTACCTAAAAATGGTCGACCAAGAATAATAGGAATTGCTTGGTCTTCCTCAATATCAAGAACAATAAAATCTACATGGAGTATAAATTTATTGACTTTTACCAAAATATCTTCAACAGTTCCAAGTGGATGTTTAATGGATCTACCTACCATCTGTAGAGAGATAGTGGTCGGCTTTACTTCACTAATTCCCAGTTTTCTACAAATAGATAAAGGCTTAAATTAATAGAAGCACCCAAATCATTAAAATCTTTACCTATAAAAGATTCTCCTATAGTGCAAGGTATAGTAAAACTCCCTTAATCCTTAAGGTTAGAGGCTAGGTTCTTTGGAAAAATTACACTGCACTCCTCTATAAGTGTCACAGTCTTAAAGTCTTCTAGTTTTATTTTGTTGGAAAGGATGTCCTTCATAAATTTTTCATAACTGGACATTTAAGCTATAGCCTCTATAAATGGTATGTTAATGTGTAAGTTCTTAAATACCTCTAGAAATTTGAAAAACTATTTGTCTAGTTTTTGCTTCTAGAATGCTTGAGGGAAGGGAGATGAAGGCTTTATGAAACAATTTACTCTTGGGTTTCTCTATTTCCTCTATGGGCTTATTTTCGACAAGCTTAGTTGGCTTTTCAAGAGCAACTAATTTTTTACTCTTCTCCACCGTTTGCTTCGTTTCAAGTTCTTTCATTACTTTGCCACTTCTAAAATAAATGGCTTTAACTTATTCCTTGAGATTAGTCTCTATATTGATAGGCAAAGCACCTTTTTGCCTTGAGCTCAAAAAATTAGAGATTTTCCCTATTTGAACCTCCAAGTTTTTTTATTAAAGTTGCCTAATTCTGAAATAATGTGTTTGTTCTTGTCATGAATTGGGAAAAAACATCTTCAATAGAAGTCTTTGGTTGAGGCAGCTATTGAAGTAGATGAGGCAGTTATTAGTACCCTGATGGGTTCCCTATATTTTGAGAACTTTTTAAGAAAAAATTAGAGTGATTCCTTTAACCAAGATTGTAAGTATTACAGTAAGGATCACCTTGCATGTTGATATTTCTCATAAAATTTGCTTGTACATAAGATTAAGGCATATAATTCACAATTTGACAATTAAATGAACTATGTTCTCCTTGACAGAACTCTCAAATTATATATGAATGAATAGAATTTGCTCTAACTATCAAACTATACATCTTCTTCTCTAACTGGTCCGATTTAGAGAGATGGTAGTCATTGTGTTTACCTTATGTAACCCATATGTTCTCTTTACCAGTTCTTTCTCATAATGCCATTGGCACAAGTTTTAAGCCATGTCATCAAGCATAGCCATGGCCTCACCCTCATTCTTATTCATAAAATATACACTAGTAGTAGAATTCAGTAATGTCCTGCTAATTCCATTAAGCCCACCATAAAATATTTACATGAGCATCCACTCCAGAATGACATAGTGAAGGTACTTCTTGAGTAAACTTTTGAATCTAAGCTAGGTGTCTTATACTTCTTCATACTTGAGTGAGACAAAAGAAAAAGGAAAAGAATTCTTAAATCAAAGCGACCTTATCCTTTGTCTTAAGAACATTTTATCATAATTTTTAAAATACAAATCTCTTTTTGCTATGTATATCTTGACTAAGGGAGAGGAAGACAAGAACATGAGTTGTCTTTCCCCAAAAAACAACCAAGTGCATCCTAATTGTGATAAGGCAGACCTATGATCATGAAAGTTGAACCACTTAATAGTTTATTTAAGCAAAACCATCTTTATAACATTATAATTCCGTCCAAGTGAGGGAGAGAAAAAATAAAAGCAAGGTAGAGTGAGGAAATGAGAGAAAGAGAGGAGAAGAAAGGAAGGAAGAAGAATGAGAAGTCTAGAGCACTAAATACTCAAGATAAGCTAGCTTAATCTCCACTTGAATCCATCTTTTCTCTTTATCCTTGGGGTTCAAAAACTCACCCTCCTTCTCTTATTTAAGTTACTAGAAAATTTAAGGGAAGGGAGGAATTTTGCTACTTCCTTCAAGAGGAAACAAGAAAAAGAATTCACTAAGTGAGTTAGGGAGATCTTTAGATAGGTTAACAATATCACTTTTTGAAGAAAAGCTTTGAAATTTATAACATTTATATAGGATTTTGATCTTAAAACTTTGATGAAATTTACAATATTTGCTACTTTGATGATTGGTCATGGATGTTGATATATCATGTTACATGTTATTTTGCATATGATGGATGTTTTGAACATTTCAGTTGGTGGTGTGGAAAGTTCTGCATAGGTATGACTATGGGTGGTAAAATTTTATGATTTTTATGCTACTATTTTGTATATTTGAATGTGGTAAAAAATTGATGGAATATGATTAGATGTAAAGAAAATGGAAGAGGATGTAATACAATGATGAACTAAAACCTTAGGAAATGTTTGGTTAGGAAACTAGATTTCGGAGTAACTAGGGAAGTTTCTGTTTTTGAAATTCTGGGAAGAGTCGGTTAGGAATTAAAAGAAATGGTTAACATGAAAAATGTAGATATATGTCTCATGGATATTTAGCAACTAGAATCTCTTAATTTGGAATCCATATGAAAGAGATATTGCCCATATGTAAGATGTGGTCAAAAAACGGTTAACTAGGGAAAAATCTGTTAAGTATGCTTCGGTGTTTGAATTTTAGGGATAAATCTATAGGGAATTAAAATTAATTCTTAACATGATGAATGTAGATATATATGTATCACGAATTTAAAGCCACTAGAATCATTCAAATTGGAATCAATATGAAGAAGATATGATCAGATTAATAAGCAGAGGTCAAAAACTAGCTAACCAGGGAAGAATCTGTGAAGTATACTTCTGTATTTGAATTTTTGGGCAACATATGTATGGAATTAAAGAAAATTTTTAACATAATAAATATAGATATATGTATCACGGATCTATATGCTCTAAAAGCACTTAATGTGGAGTCCATATGAGAGAGATATGGCTTATTAATGAGTAAATGTCAGAATTAGTCTAAAATCCAGGGTGGTAAATGTAAGCCTTTTTGTTTTTTATTTTTTGGGAGTAATTAGTAAGGAATTTGAAGAACTGATAAACAAGAAAGTTGTATGTACGTGTCTTATCATTTTAGAGGTTTTGGAATTACTTCAATTGGAGTTCATATGCGAGAGATATGGTTTGATTGGTAAGTAGAGGTCTGAACCTACCCGAGATGAAATAACATTGAAATTGGAATTAATACGAGAGAGATATTGTCAGATTAATAAACAGAGGTCAAAAACTAGCTAACCAAGGAAGAATTTGTTAAGTATGCTTCTGTGTTTGAATTTTTGGGTAAAAGTTGTAGGTAATTAAAGGAAATTATTAACATAATATATATATATATATATATATATATATATATATATATATATATATATATATATATATATATATATATATATATATATATCACAGATCTATAGACTTTAAAATCATTTAATGTGGAGTCCATATGAGAAAGATATGACTGATTAATTAGTAAAGGTCAAAATCAATCTAGAATTTAGGGTGGTAAATGTCATTGTTTTTTATTTTTATTTTTTGGGAGTAATTAGTAAGGAATCTGAAGAAATGATAAACATGTAAGTTGTATATAAGTGTCTTAGCATTTTAGAGGCTTTGGAATCACCTCAATTGGAGTTTGTATAAGGGAGCTATGTTCCGATTAGTAAGTAGTGGTCTAAACCTACCCGAGAAGAAATAACATTGAATTTGAGGGAGTAGTAACACTACGATTATTTACGATTTCACTAAAATGTTCAACATAAGAATTTTAGAGGATTGTCTTATCTTTCAATTGACACCAAGATCACCTCAATTTGATTTAAAATGAGGGTGTTATCCTTTGTTTAGTGAGAGAGGATAATAATATTTTAAAAAAAAGAATCTTATAAATGAAAATAATAAATAACTAGTGTATGCTATAGCCATTTCCATTGAATGAACTCCTTACCATCTTAAGTGTGTAATTTTGACATGGAAATATTTTATAAAGTGATATTTGAAACGATTATGTTTATGGCATGATTATCAATGATTTTTGGTAATGATTATATTTTGATGAAAAATTATGGCATGTGAGTATAATGAACATACTTATTATTGAAATCATATTTTTAGCTATTAATATGAAAAGAAAAGAAATGAGCATGGTCACATGGCGGTCCGTGTGGTGCACCAGTAGAGAATGCCCTACCAATGGCTATGATTATGTTAATGAGAAAAGAAAGTGTACTATGTCGGACGGAGTAAAAAAAGCCTGTACCGAAAAGTAGAAAGTACTCACCCTAACCGAGGTCACTTGATATAAAAATAAGTTGATAGCCATCATATGATATTCTAAAAATAGTTATTCATGCCATATATGTCATAACTGTACGATTTTTATGTGCATAGATAAAGTGTATTCATGTGACTTAAAGATATTTGTTGTAATTTATACAGATGAACATGACATGATGAACTATATTGATGATAATTATGATTTATTGTTGAACCTACTGAGATTTAATTCTCACTATATTTTCATATCATGTTCAGAAAATTAAGTTATGCAGATATTCTCTATGACCGGCTTTTAGCGTACGTTAGGTTGAGTTGGCTAAGATTCCGGTGAAGGTGCAATCACCCGAACCCATATCTCCGAAACTGGTCAATATAGATGAATAAAATGTAGACTTATATGTGTTCGATTTTTGTACAGATGTTTTGATTAGTAATGTGTATGTAAACCCAGAATTGTATAAGTGTTAATGGTATTTCATAAACCTTAATTATGTTTGGTTAATTTAATTGAATGTTATTATGAGTTAAATAGTTAGAAGTAAAGAGGTAATAACTTCATAAAATGTTAGAAATATATACATATATATATCTAAAAAAATATGGAGTTGTTACATAATTAGTATCAGAGCAGGTCGATCCTAGATGGCTAGTAGGTGGATGGTTATCTGAATCGATCTTACAATGTCTTGAGTATGTTGTGGTTGTGCTATGTAAGGGATCAGTGATTTCATATAGGTAAGAAATTACTAGTGTTTCCTATCTATATGTCGAGGTAGTGTTATGATTGCTGTTAAATATTTTTGAAACTAACTATTGGGCTTGATCACTTCAATAGCAGCATAACTTTGTTTTTGCCACAGAAGAAAATAGCACCGCCAAGGAGGAATTCGACGAACAATGCAGAGGAAACCCTGTACAACCTTGCCACGGCAATTCGAAACCAAGTCACGACCACCAACCAAATTCTACAATACCTTCAGAATGCTAATAACCAGAACGGTGAGAATGGTGCTAATAACCGGATGGCATGGAATGATAACTGCATATCCGAGTTCCTAAGGACTAGACCACTTTCTTTTCAAGGTGGCTTTGACCCGATTGTAGCTAAAAGGTGGATAAGGGATCTGGAGAAAATCTTTAAAGTGATGGGTTGTACTGAGGAGCATTAAGTTATCTTCACTGCATATATGCTGAAAGATGAAGTAGAATGTTGGTGGCATGGAGCTAGAGAACTTTTAGCTCACTATAGAAGGCAGATCACCTGGCAGGTGTTCAAAGACACGTTTTAAAAAAAATACTTCCTAAGTACTGTGCGAGTGGAGAAGGAGATTGAATTACTCCAACTTAGGCAGGACAGTATGGCCGTAGACCAGTACATCGTGAGGATTAAGGAGTTATCTAAATTCTCCTCTTATCTGTGATTTACAATCGGGTCAAAGCTGAAATGATCTAAGGTACATGCTATATCTATGGATTTGCTCTTATGGTGTTGTTTGACTCTGGTGCTAGTCATTCATTTATATCGGAAGAATGTATTAGGGAGTTTCAGTATCCTATTTCTGAAATCCCCTATGAGCTATCTGTAGTAACTCCCACAGGGAAAAGGGTCTTAACTTCCTCTGTATGTAAAGACTGTTAGGTTACCATCCAAGAGAAAACTTTTTCTGTTGACCTTGTTTGTCTACCTTTAAGAAGTATTAATATCATTCTAGGGTTAGATTTGATGTCTAAAAATTAGGTCTTGCTAAATTGTTGCACTAAGACCGTTAAATTTCTACCTCCTACTTCAGAAAAGGAGATGCAATTATTAATGCTTAACGCCAATCAAGTCAATAAGGAGTTAAAGAATGAAGTACTTGGATACATTCTCTTGTTTTTATCAAACCTAGATGTCGAACCAAAACTTGATAAAATCCCAATAGCCAACGAGTTTCCTGAAGTATTTTCATAAGATATTCCAAGCTTACCTCCCAAGAGAGAGATAGAGTTATCTATTGATCTCTTACTTGGGACAGGGATTATCTCTATTGCACTTTATAGAATGGCCTCGAAGGAACTACAGGAACTCGAGAAATAATTGGAGGAATTGTTAGACAAGAAATTCATTAGACCAAGTGTATCACCTTGGGGAGCTCCTGTGTTGTTTGTTAAGAAGAAAGATGGGAGCTAGAGACTATGCATAGACTATAGATAGCTGAATAAGGCGACTGTCAAAAATAAGTATACTCTCCCTAGGATATATGATTTATTAGATCAACTGAAGGAAGCCTCTTTCTTTTCTAAAATTGACTTGAGATCAGCATACCATCATATTAGGATCAAGGAGGAGGATGTACCAAAAATAGCCTTCAGGACTAGGTATAGACATTATGAGTTTCTTGCAATATCCTTCGGGTTGACAAATGCACCTGCAATTTTCATGGATTACATGAATCGCATTTTTTGACCCTATCTAGATAAATTTGTGGTTGTATTTGTAACAAATTTTTTTTTCTTTTATTTATTATTATACAATATAAAGTTCACATATACATCATTAATCAAAACGTACGTACAACATTTCAAACACATAAATATCTACATCTTATTTATTCTGGTTGACCAATTCCGGAGATTCAGGTGCGGGTGGTTGCACCTTCACTGGGATCTGTGCCAACTTGCCCACAAACATTTTATTTAGGATCTGCCTATCATAGAATAACTCAATCCACTGTGCACTAAAAGCCAGAGCTATAGAAAATCTGCATAACTAATTTTCTGAACATGATATGGAAATATAGTGAGAATTAAATCCCAGTAAGTTCAACAATAAATCATCATCAATATAGCTCATCACGTCATGTTCAGCTGTATAAACTACAGAAAATATCTTTGGTCACATGAATGCATTATATCTATGCACATAAGAATCATACAGTAATGATATGAATGATAGGATTAACTATTTTTAAAATATTATATGATGGCCATCAACTTATTCTCATTTCAAGCTACTCCGGTCAGGGTGAATATCCTCTACTCTCTGGTACGGGCTTTTCTTGCTCCATCCGACATGGCACACTTTCTCTTTCTTTTCTCATAATCATAATCATAACCGTTGGTAGGGCATCCCCAACTGGTGCACCACACGGATTGCCATGTGACCGTGCTCATTTCTTTTCTTTTCACAATGATAGCCAAAAATATGCTTTCAATAACAAGTATGTTCATCAAAATATAACTATTACCATAAATCATTGGTAATCATGCCATGAACATAACCATTTCAAATATCACTTTATAAAAGATTTCCATGTCAGAATTTCACACTTAAGATGGTAAGAAGTTCATACAATGGCAATGGCTATGGCATATACTAGTCATTTATTATTTTCATTTATAAGACTCGTCTTCTTTTTTAAATATTAATTTCATCTCTTCATTTTCTTTATGCTTGGCCTTTAGTCAATTTCTTCTTATTTATATCATTTCTAACACACGTTCTTACAAATTTATAGATCATTTTTCTCCAATTTGATTTCTACTATTACCCTATAGTTAAAGAGGTTCATCTAGGGTAGAAAAATATTGAAAATAGGCTTCACTAGCTTCCAACACGGTCTGGCCATGTTCCAGGACACGGCCATGCTTTAAAAATACTTCCAATGTACTCAAAAATAGCCCCAAACACGGCTAACCCGTGCTTGAAGCAACCAAAACACGGCCTGGCTGTATTCTGTGACCTTTGCTCACTAATCAGAGCATAACTCCCTCATTTTAACTCCGATTGAGGTGCTCTTGGTGTCTATGGAAAGCTAAGACAATTATTTAAAACTATTATGTTAATCATATCAGCAAAATAGTAATAAATCTTGGTTTTATTACTCCCTTAAATTCAATATTATTTCTTCTCGGGTAGGTTCTAACCTTTACTTACTAATTGGACTATATCTCCCACATACGAATTCCAAATTAAGTGATTCCAGTGGCTAAATGATGAGTGAGTTTTATACTCATAAATTAAATATTTTTATCTTATCTTTTGCCATAATTAAGCATAAATCTCCCTTACTTGTCTTTAGTTTTGTGTCTTTCTTACAGATGGAGAGAAGAGTAGAAAATGGACTTAATTAGAGGAATCAGAGTTAAATTGTGGTTCTTTAGGAATGATGTCTATAAATCAAGCAGATAAAACAAATTCATTAAGGATGGCTGAGTAAGGAGCATTATCATATTGTCTCTTGAGACGCATCCTAATGGATATATGCACAAATTTATTCTTGATTTATGATCACATTTCCAAAAGAACTAAAACATAAAGATTCAAGGCAAAGCACCCAATGTTGAGAATATGTTTGCTGGTTGCAGTCCAACCCAACCTTGCTGTAGTACTTGGGCCATATCTCCGAAAATACATATCCAATATGTATGAAATTTGGTAGGTGTGTAGCTGACACAATTGGGTACAACTTTCATGTTCAAGTGGTCAAAAA
Organism: Gleditsia sinensis; assembly: GCA_037074535.1. NCBI lineage: Eukaryota > Viridiplantae > Streptophyta > Magnoliopsida > Fabales > Fabaceae > Gleditsia > Gleditsia sinensis. The sequence goes on from CM073464.1 coordinate 15,594,314, forward strand.
ATACGGACATTAAAAGGGCCAAAAGTGGGCTAGAAGAGAATCTAATTACTGCTGCAGTCCAGCCCAACTTTGCTCTAGTATTTTGACCATAACTCACACATTACGTATCCAATTTGTTCATAATTTGTCTTGACGGAAAGCTAATGAAATTGTCTACAACTTTTGTGTTGATGAAGTCAAAAAATTCGGCGGCTTTCAAGACGATATTCAAGGATCACTTTCAGTGCACATGATGGAATTCAAATTGTCAACTTTGTACAACTTCCTACCTAACAATTTTGACAATTACCACACCAACTACACTTAATTGTATCTATAAATAGAGGGCTTAAGGGGTGCGTTAAGGAGTTTTTGGAGAGCTTTGGATAGAGCTTGGGAAAGCTTTGTTGGAATTCTACGAACTTGTAATGTTATTCTCTCTTTAGACATCTTGTATTTTTCATTTTCTTTCGTAATATTATCATGTTTCTTCATCTTTCATTTCACTTGCTTGCCTTGATTATGGAGAACTAATCTCCTAATGCTAAGGTGAAAGGGTGAAACTCTTGGTATGAGAATAATAATTTATCTAACTCTTAATCTTAATGTTTATCTTTGATATTGTATTTACCTTCCTATTTCTTTTCTCATAATTATTTCTTAATGGCTGGTTTTATCATACCGCCGATTTCTTGTTATGTTATTGGCTAGTTTTATTAGACCGCCTATCTCTTATTATTTTCATGGTTGGCTTTGCCACATACTTTATTTTATTTTACTATTGGTTGGCTTTGCCACATATTCTATTTCATTTTATTTTGTTATGTTAATTAATTTCTACCTTTCATTTTTTGCATAAGTTAATCTTGTAAAATGTGAATTTTGATATATTGTAGACAATATAATGATTGGCACAATTTATGCTTGAATCCATTTACAAGTTATCTTTTGCATCTTTGTATTTTTAATCTTGTGAAGTGTGAACCTTGATACATTGTAGACAATTTTTGGCACAATAAATACTTGAATCACTCTTGATTTATTGTAGACAATATGTTGATTGGCACAATGTACACTTGAATCCATTTTACAAGAATGTTTTAATTATTAGAAAGGAGGTAAATATAATTCATGTATAAACAAAGTTGAGCTCAAATTAACATATCATCCGATTAGAACTTTATTCGTGTAAAGATTCTAATTGAGTAATAAAAGAGTTAAATTTATTTTTATTCGATATACCAAGAGTGGATCTCCTAACCTTAGCATGCTTCTTTACCTTGAATACATCTTCATTTAATTTCAATATATTAGTTCTTTGCATATTTTGTTCAATATTCTTCTCACAAAACGAGACATCGGGAACTAGGTTAGAAGTATTTATTTCGGATCTATATTATAATTTTCTCTCAATTGGCAATCTCTGTGGGATCGACCTTGCATACCACTAAATCTATACTTCAATAGATTCGTGCACTTTCGAGTTTTAATTAAAACAACAAGTTTTTGGCGCCGTTGCCGGGGATTGCGACGGAAAAGCTATTTGGATCCAGGTAAGTACTTTTCTTCCACTAGTTATAGCTAGAAAATTTGTTTATTTTGTGTATAGAAATTGTTCTTTATAATTGTTTCTTAAAAATTGGTGTAGTAATTTGGGTGTATAAAATTGGTGGATTCTGTCAACAAGGCTCAAAGTACCTAAGAAATATGGGTTTTAAGTGAAACCATTGTGATTCCTCCATATTTTCCTGGGAAGTCTACCGATTAAATACTACCCATTATTACTAACACTTTGAAAAAAAAAGAGTTTGTATAATTTTGTGATTTTTTTGTGGTATTTGCATTTTGTTGCCGTTGTGTAGTTAGATTCTTTTTTCCATAATTAAAAATCATTTTTTTTAGTTTATGCGTGCTTGAAAACGTGATAAAGATAAGCAGTTGGTTAGGAAAAGTTTAGGGTCAACCATTGATTGTGCAATAGAGACATTAGATTCTGCTGGGTCACCATTAAAAATGGAAGAGCAAGTTGTGCATAATAAAACTCTTATGGAGTACTTCTCACCTGTCCTAGCCAATACCCCATCTTGCATAGTTTTGCCACAAACTAATGCAACTCATTTTGAAATCAAACCATCCATACTCCAACTTTTACCATCATTTTATGGTTTGGAAAGAGAAGATCCATACATGCACATTAAAGAGTTTCTTGAAATCTGCTCGACATTTCGCTTCCAAAATTTTAATGATGAGTCAATCAGGCTCAGAATGTTTCCATTTTCATTGAAAGATAAAGCTAAATCCTGGTTGAACTGCCTTCCTACAGGAACTATCACTAGTTGGAACCAATTAGTAAATAAGTTTCTGACAAAATTTTTCCCTATGTCTAAAATTGATGCCCTTCGGAGAGAAATTTTTTATTTTTGTCAAAAAGAGGGTGAACAATTTTTTGAATGTTGGGAAAGATTTAATGATCTTCTTCTGAAATGTCCTCATCATGGTTTTGAAACTTGGAGATTGGTGAAATATTTCTATGATGGCTTAACTTCATCAAACCGTCAAATGATCCAAAGCATGCATGGTGGGAGATTTTTACAATTGAATGAGGGGGAAGCTTGGGAATCCTTAGGATCTTTATCTGAAAATTCTCAGCATTGGAACTGTATAGATCCCAGGGATAAGAAGTCTCAAATACAAAAAAAGGGAGGAATTTACAAAGTGAGTGATGACACAGATGTGAGAATTGTCTTAGATAGCCTGACTAGAAAGGTAGAAGCTTTAACTTTAAGTCATACTCTGAACCCTTCTACCAATACTAGGATAGAGGCATGTGCCTTATGTTCTAGTACATCTCACATTGCACAATTTTGTCCATCCATACCAGCTTACCAAGAAGCATTTTCTGAGCAAGCTAATTCTCTTCAGTCTTATGAAAAATCATCAGATAGTCCATTTGCACCCACATATAATCCAAATTGGAGGAATCATGCAAATTTTTCATGGAGGCAAAATCAACCTGCAATGAATCAAAATGGGCAACAATTTGCCTCTTCCAATTCATACCCTCACGTTTCTCAACATGCTCCTCCTTTCGGGGTATCTCAACAAAGAAAACCTTCTTTGGAGGATACCTTGCAACAATTCATGCAATCGACCCAACAAGTCCTGCAATCTCACACTCAAGCTATTTCAAAGCTTGAAACACAATTAGGTCAATTAGCCAATGCTGTAGGAGAGAGAGAAAAAGGAAAATTTCCCAGTCAACCTATTCCTAATCCTAAGGGTCAATTTGAAGTAGGATCATCAGCAAAACCTAAGGAAGAAGTAAAATCTGTGACAACCCTTAGATCTGGAAAGGTTATTGATAATCATGTTCATATGCCAGAAAATGAGGAGCAGAGTCAACATTAGTCTTAAACCAATGACTCAAGTGAAAAGAAAAGTGAACAGATTTCTTATGCCCCCAAAGCTCCTTTCCCTCAAAGACTTGCATCAAATAAGAAAGGTACTCAATATAGTGACATTTTAGAGGTCTTTAAGCAAGTAAGCATTAACATCCCTTTTCTTGATGCTATCAAACAAGTACCTGCTTACTCAAAATTTCTGAAAGATCTTTGCACGGTGAAAAGAAAAACTAATGTTCCAAAAAAGGCATTCTTGACTGAACAAGTAAGTTCTATAATTCAGCAAAAAGCTCCTGTCAAGTACAAAGATCCAGGTTGTCCTGCAATTTCTTGTATTATAGGTGACCATGTGATTAACCGAGCCTTACTTGATCTAGGAGCAAGTGTGAATCTGCTGCCTTACTCTGTGTATGAGAAACTTGGGTTAGGAAAACTGAAACCTACACCAGTGACCCTTCAGTTAGCTGATAGGTCTACAAAAATTCCTAGAGGTGTCATAGAGGATGTGCTCATTAAGGTTGATAAATTCTACTTTTCAGTAGATTTCATTGTTCTTGACACTGAACCTGTTTAGAATACAGAGACACAAATTCCAGTCATTTTGGGTAGACCATTTCTGGTAACATCCAATGCAATCATTAATTGTCGAAATGGAATTTTGAATTTATCTTTTGGAAATATAACTGTGGAATTAAATATTTTTAATGTCTCTCATCAACCTGTGGACATGGATGATTTATGTGAGGTCAACCTAATTGAAAGTGCCATTTCTGATTCATTTTTAGACTCCTTTAGTAATGATCATCTAGAAAAATATTTGATTCATTTCGATAAGGATAAAAATAAGGATTATCTAGTTCGTGAAGTAGACTCTTTGTTAGAGACAACTCCACTAATGGATACTGATAAATGGAAAGCCAAAAAAGAAAAAGTCTCACCTTTTGAGTCAGTTCCACTGCCATCTATTGTTCATACTGTTTACCCACATGGTGCAGTAAAGATTGAAAATCCCAAGAACGGTGATGTGTTTAAAGTAAATGGTCAAAGATTGGAAGCATTTTTGGAATTACCAAATTCGGAGATAGAGGAGACACCTTTGCGTGATCCTGTCTACAAGGATTGATCTGCTTCTGTTGTTAAACATTACCGTGCACGTTATCTAGGTAAGATCTTTCTTTATTTAACTTGCATTAATTTTTCCCTTCAGTGTTATCTTCTTTTAAATTTCTATTGTTTTCCCTCCCTTTGTTGCTTTTGCTTTTTCAAAAAAAGAAAAAAAAAGAAAAGAGAAAAGAACAATCGAGTTGATAATGGAGGACATTCTCGCATAATTGAAAAATCATTTTCCTTCACTTCCACCCAATGCATTGACAAAAAATTTACAAAGCACGGGTTGAAAGATTAAGGTTAATGATGATCATGGGAATACCTGCTCATATTCGTTGGCTAATTGAAGCTAAGGTACGGTTATCAGGTGAGTCTGCAAATGATTTCATCTCTTACATGCCTGGTTTAGGAAAAAGTAGTTTTGCTAAAAAGCGCAGAGCTAAACGAATGGGTGTTTGTCACAAATGTGGACGTGAAACTTGTAACAAACGTTGTCGTTCTTTGGGTTGGGTGTTTGTAAATCGGGAAGACAAAATTAAGTTCATTAAGGATGGCTTGAGTAAGGAGTCATTGGATGATGACTTTCATCCAACGTCTCTTGAGACACATCCTAGTGGATCTGTGCATATCGGTATTGTCAGTTTATGGCCCCATTTTAAAAAAAAGAACATAAACGGTACAGTCTTGGGAATCTGACGTTAAAAGACCCTGTTTGCCAATTTATAAGAAAATTGGATGGGAAGCATATCCTCGACCCATAGAGGGCGTTTACTCCGTTACTGGACGTAAAACCAGAGGAAGATGTGAGCCACAATCACAACTACTGTACATATGCATGCGTGCCGTCATTTTTGAATTTTTCACCTTTGATTTAGCTAACATTCGCTGGCCTACTCTTATAGCTATTGAAATTATGCCATCGGCCTATTCACATAGCTATTACAAGTATGCCCTTATTTGAGTCTTATAAATGCGCACCTCATTATCTTCATCTTCATAATCAAAGTTAAGGTGAGTGCAGATATGGAAGGAACCGCAGTTCGTCACTTTCGAAATATTTGTGTCTTTTGTGGTTCTAGTCTTGGGAAAACTGGAGAATATGTAAAAGTAGCACAAACTTTGGGTATGATACTAGCCAAGAGAAAGATTCATTTAGTGTATAGTGGAGGTTGTCGAGGGTTAATGGGGAGTGTGTCTGGATCTGCATATCTAGGAGGATGCCAAGTTCTAGGTATTATCCCTACTGCTCTAGCTGCATCAAACATCGTAGGAAAAACAATTGGGGAAGAATGTAGGGTATCCTCCATGCATGAACGAATTGCTAAAATGATGTGCAACGTTGACGCCTTCATTGCCTTACCTGGAGGTTTTGGTACTTTAAAGCAAATTTTTCAAGTCGTCTCTTGGGCACAACTGAACATGCACCATAAACCCATTGGTTTGTTGAATGTTAACAATTTCTTTGATGGTTTGTTGTCTTTTCTTGATCATGCTGTAGAACAAAAGTTTATCTCGCACTCAGCACGTCGGATTCTCATCTCGGCCTCAAATGCTGACGAGCTGATTGATGCGTTACAAGCATTTGTTCATGTACCTGATCCAGTTATAGCTCAAATAGATTGGACAATAGAACACCGCAGAAAGCGCAAACTGGACTTAAATCTTTATTTGTAATACCTTTTATTTGCTTGAGTAAATTTGTATTTTCTGTTTAGTTTGTTGCAGGTTCATCTTTTCTTAGATCTCCTTCCAGGTAATATCTCTTTTAATCTTTATTGTTTATTTTGTGTTTCTTCATCTTTCAAAAATAAAAAATTTTTGAGTGATGTTTTGGTATTAGGCAAAGCTAGCACCAATGATGAAAATGGTTTAAAATGCTTGTAACCTTAGAATTCTGATATCTTTCTTGGTTACACATTTTAGATCCTTGAGAAATGCTTAGTAAGTCAAAAACAATTCATCACTCACTCATCATTTGAATTTTGAAGTTTGTGTGTTTTGCTTGAGGACAAGTAAAAGATTAAGTCTGGGGGTATTTGATGAGTGAGTTTTATACTCATAAATTAAATATTTTCATCTTATCTTTTGCCATAATTAAGCATAAATCTCCCTTACTTATATTTAGTTTTGTGTCTTTCTTACAGATGGAAAGAAGAGTAGAAAATGGACTTAATTAGAGGAATCATAGTTAAATTGTGGTTCTTTAGGAATGATGTCTATAAATCAAGCAGATAAAACAAATTCATTAAGGATGGCTGAGTAAGGAGCATTATCATATTGTCTCTTGAGACGCATCCTAATGGATATATGCACAAATTTAATCTTGATTTATGATCACATTTCCAAAAGAACTAAAACATAAAGATTCAAGGCAAAGCACCCAATGTTGAGAATATGTTTGCTGGTTGCAGTCCAACCCAACCTTGATGTAGTACTTGGGCTATATCTCCGAAAATCCATAACCAATATGTATGAAATTTGGTAGGTGTGTAGCTGACACAATGGGGTACAACTTTCATGTTCAAGTGGTCAAAAAATACGGACATTAAAAGGGCCAAAAGTGGGCTAGAAGAGAATCTAATTACTGCTGCAGTCCAGCCCGACTTTGCTCTAGTATTTTGACCATAACTCACACATTACGTATCCAATTTGTCCATAATTTGTCTTGACGGAAAGCTAATGAAATTGTCTACAACTTTCGTGTTGATGAAGTCAGAAAATTCGGCGGCTTTCAAGACGATATTCAAGGATCACTTTCAATGCACATGATGGAATTCAAATTGTCAACTTTGTACAACTTCCTACCTAACAATTTTGACAATTACCACACCAACTACACTTAATTGTATCTATAAATAGAGGGCTTGAGGGGTGAGTTAAGGAGTTTTCGGAGAGCTTTGGATAGAGCTTGGGAAAGCTTTGTTGGAATTCTACGAACTTGTAATGTTATTCTCTCTTTAGACATCTTGTATTTTTCATTTTCTTTCGTAATATTATCATGTTTCTTCATCTTTCATTTCACTTGCTTGCCTTGATTATGGAGAACTAATCTCCTAATGCTAAGGTGAAAGGGTGAAACTCTTGGTATGAGAATAATAATTTATCTAACTCTTAATCTTAATGTTTATCTTTGATATTGTATTTACCTTCCTATTTCTTTTCTCATAATTATTTCTTAATGGCTGGTTTTATCATACCACCGATTTCTTGTTATGTTATTGGCTAGTTTTATTAGACCGCCTATCTCTTATTATTTTCATGGTTGGCTTTGCCACCTACTTTATTTTATTTTACTATTGGTTGGCTTTGCCACATATTCTATTTCATTTTATTTTGTTATGTTAATTAATTTCTACCTTTCATTTTTTGCATAAGTTAATCTTGTAAAATGTGAATTTTGATCTATTGTAGACAATATAATGATTGGCACAATTTATGCTTGAATCCATTTACAAGTTATCTTTTGCATCTTTGTATTTTTAATCTTGTGAAGTGTGAACCTTGATACATTGTAGACAATTTTTGGCACAATAAATACTTGAATCACTCTTGATTTATTGTAGACAATATGTTGATTGGCACAATGTACGCTTGAATCCATTTTACAAGAATGTTTTAATTATTAGAAAGGAGGTAAATATAATTCATGTATAAACAAAGTTGAGCTTAAATTAACATATCATCCGATTAGAACTTTATTCATGTAAAGATTCTAATTGAGTAATAAAAGAGTTAAATTTATTTTTATTCGATATACCAAGAGTGGATCGCCTAACCTTAGCATGCTTCTTTACCTTGAATACATCTTCATTTAATTTCAATATATTAGTTCTTTGCATATTTTGTTCAATATTCCTCTCACAAAACGAGACATCGGGAACTAGGTTAGAAGTATTTATTTCGGATCTATATTAGAATTTTCTCTCAATTGGCAATCTCTGTGGGATCGACCTTGCATACCACTAAATCTATACTCCAATAGATTCGTGCACTTGTGAGTTTTAATTAAAACAACAACACTAAACATCCATGACACATAAATATATAATTCATATGTTAACCATTTATTTTAATTCCTTATAGAATTTTCGCAAAAATTAAAACATCGAATCTATCCTAACATATTCTTCCATGATTAACCATTTTCTGACCTTTGTTTACTAATCGGAACATATCTACCTAATATAAACTTTAAATTGAATAATTCCAGTGGCTAAAAATCCGTGATACATATATCTATAATTCATATGTTAGCTATTTATTTTAATTCCTTATAAATTGTTCCCAAAAATTAAAACACCGAAGCTATTCTAACATATTCTTCCCTAATTAACCATTTTCTGACCTTTGTTTACTAATCAGACCATATCTACCTCATATGGACTCCAAATTGAATTATTCCAGTGGCTAAAAATCCGTCACACATATATCTTTAATTCTTATGTTAACCATTTATTTTAATTCCCTATAGATAATTCTCAGAAATTATAAAACAGAAGCTAAAAATTTTGCCACCCATAGCCATACCTATGCAGAACTTTTTATACCAGTCTAAGTATTCAAACATACATCACATGCAAGATCAATATGTAACATGATATAGCAACATCATGACCAATCATGAAAGTTCTAAGATCAAAATCTCATATAAATATTGTAAGTTTCAAAATTTTTCTTCAAAAAGAAATATTGTTAAACTTACCTAAGAATCTCCCTAGCTTACTTAGTGAATTGGTTTTCTTATTTCCTTTTGAAAGAAGTAGCAAGATTCCTCCCTTCCCTTAGCTTTTCTAGCAGCTTATGTAAGAGCAGGAGGGTGAATTTTTGAACATCAAGGATGAAGAAGAAAAATGGATTCAAGTGGAGATTAAGGTAACTTACCTTGAGTACTTAGCCTTCTAAACTTCTCCTTCTTCTTCCTTCCTTTTTTCTCCTCTCTTTTTCTCCTTTCCTCACTCTACCTTGCTTCTATTTCTCTCTCTTCCTCACTTGGATGAAATTAAAATGTTGTAGGGGTGGGTTTTGCTTAAATAGACCACCAAATAATACACATTTCATGATCATGGGTCTACCTTATCACAATTAGGATACACTTTATTGAATTTTTGGAAAACAAACAACTTATGTTCTTGTCTTCCTCTTCCTTAGTCAAGATATGCATAGGAAAAAGGGATTTGTATTTTGAAAATTATGATGATATGTTCTTAAGATAAGGGACAAGGTCCCTTTGATTTAGGGATTCATTTCCATTTTCTTTTGTCTTAAACAAGTATGATAGGTTTGCCTTTTTAGGTGGCAGATTTCTAGCCCTTGAATCTCCATTATTTGGTTGATATTATTTGTGTGGGATAGGAATGTTTTGTCCTAATGCCATGTATTATCATACCACTTGCTAAAATTATGAGTGTAGGATATAGATGTTTTTGTCCTAAAGCCTTGTATTATCATGCCACTTGCCAAAATGATGAATGTAGAATCACACCACTTGCTAAATTTTTGTCTTAATGCCATGTAACCTAATCTTTATTATTATTACATTATTATATCATCACCTAATTTATTTTATTTAATTTTTCCTCTTGGATTTGGGCTTATTCCTACCCATTTACTTTGCTTTGGATAAATTCTACCTTTCTTGGAGGGCTTGGTCACATTTTCATAATTTTTGGGCTATTGGTCCAATTACTATATCCTAGTCCAAATCTATGTTTTATTTCTTGCTTAGGTTATCCAATGGGCTTGCTAGAAACTTATATGAAGTGGAAAAACTCTATATGAAGTGTCCATAGGTAAAAGCTCAATGTATGGGTAAAGATTTTAAACTTAGTAACTCTAGTTCTTGAATTAGGAAAAATTACCATAATCCAATGTTCATGAAATTTTAAGACCTTTACTTGTTTCTAAAAATTTATCTTCCTTATCCAAGAATTTTGCATCTCTTTAGTATGTTATTTCTAATTTTTTTCCTATTAGGTTTTTCCTCTTTATTTGTTCTCTTAATGTTAGAAACATTTTCTATGCATATACATAAGGTGAAGAATATCTAAGGATTATATTTCCTTAGATATCTAAAATATTGTCTAATAAATTTTATTTCCTTAATTAAATATTATGTACTTTTATCAATAAAAGAAACGAAATTAGGGATATTACAGTATTCATTGATGACATCTTGACATATTCTAAGAATGAGAAAGAACATAAACAACATCTCCAAATCATGCTGCAATTGCTGAAAGAGAAAAAGTTGTATGCCAAATTGGAGAAGTGTGAATTTTGGCTATTAGAGGTAAAATTTCTCGGACATGTCATTTCCAATAAAGGGATAGCCATAGACCCTAGCAAGAGGGAAGTAGTGATTTAGTGGGAAAGACCAAAGACAATTACAAAAGTTAGAAATTTTTTGGGTTTGGGAAGATACTATAACAAGTTTATACAAAAATTTTCTCGTATAGCCTTGCCATTGTCTAAATTGACTAGGAAAGGAAGTCTTTTCAAATGGACTGATTAATATGAAACTAGTTTTCAGAAGTTTAAGACAAGATTGACTACTCCTGTTTTAATTATTCCAGACTCCACAAGACATTTTGAAGTGTATAGTGACACTTCAAAGAAAGGGGTAGGGTGTGTGCTGATGGAAGAGAAGAGATTAGTTTCTTACTCCTCTAGGCAACTGAGACCCCACGAAGGAAACTATCCAACCCATGATCTTGAATTGACGGCGATGGTGTTTGCCTTAAAATTTTGGCAACACTATTTATACAGAGCGACATTTGTAGTATATTGTGATCATAAGAGTCTTAAATACCTTTTTGACCAAAAGGAATTAAATATAAGGCAACGAAGATGGGTAGAATTCCTCAATGACTATAAGTTTGAGATAAAGTATCATATAGGAAAGGCGAATGTTGCGACTGATGCCTTGAGTCAGAAATCTCTGCACATAGGTCAAATGATAGTGTATGAGATGTAGATGCTAAGAGTTTCAAAATTTGAAGCTGGACACTACTTTTACCCCCAAAGAAGCTAATCACCAATGGGTTGAGTATAGAGTGTGACCTTAGAGTCTAAATTAAAAGGCTCAAGTTCACGACCAATACTTACGGGATTATAATGATTAGGGTATTTTTTGTCTCAGAAGATAGAGTAATCATATATCAAGGAAGGGTCTGTGTTCCTCAAGAACGAGAGTTGAGGACTAAGATCCTGCAGGAAGCACATCAGAGTAAATAGAAGCAAGGTAGACTAAAGAAAGGAGAGAAAGAGAAGAGAAGAAAGGAAGGAAGAAGAATGAGAAGTTTAGAGCACTAAGTACTCAAGGTAAGTTAGTTTAATCTCCACTTGAATTCATATTTTCTCTTCATCCTTGGGGTTCAAAAACTCACCCTCCTTCTCTTATTTAAGCTGTTAGAAAAGTTAAGGGAAGGGAGGAATCTTGCTACTTCCTTCAAGAGGAAATAAGAAAAAGAATTCACTAAGTGAGTTAGGGAGATCTTTAGGTATGTTAACAATATCACTTTTTGAAGAAAAACTTTGAAATTTGTAACATTTATATGAGATTTTGATCTTAAAAATTTGATGAAATTTACTATATTTGCTACTTTGATGATTGGTCATGGATGTTGCTATATCATGTTACATGTTATTTTGCATATGATAGATGTTTTGAACATTTCGGTTAGTGTGAAAAGTTCTGCATAGGTATGGCTATGGGTGGTAAAATTTTATGATTTTTATGCTGTTATTTTGTATATTTGAATGTGGTGAAAAATTGATGGAATATGATTAGATGTAAAGAAAATGGAAAAGGATGTAATATAATAATGAAGTAAAACCTTAGGAAAGGTTTGGTTAGGAAACTATATTTCGGAGTAACCAGGAAAGTTTCTATTTTTGAAATTCTGGAAAGACATGGTTAATATGAAAAATGTAGATCTATATCTCACGAATTTTTAGCCACTGGAATCACTTAATTTGGAGTTCAGATGAGGGAGATATTGCCCATATGTAAGTAGTGATACGAAAATGGTTAATTAGGAAAGAATATGTTAGGTATGCTTCTGTGTTTGAATTTCTGGGATAAATCTGTAGAGAATTAAAAGTAATGCTTAACATGATAAACGTAGATATATGTTTCACAAATTTTTACCCACTACAATCATTCAAATTGGAATTAATACGAGAGAGATATTGTCAGATTAATAAGCAGAGGTCAAAAACTAGCTAACTAAGGAAGAATCTGTTAAGTATGCTTCTGTGTTTGAATTTTTGGGTAAAAGTTGTAGGTAATTAAAGAAAATTATTAACATAATATATATATATATATATATATATGTATGTATGTATGTATCACGGATCTATAGGCTCTAAAATCATTTAATGTGGAGTCCATATGAGAAAGATATGGTTGATTAATTAGTAAAGGTCAAAATCAGTCTAGAATTCAGGGTGGTAAATGTCAGTGTTTTTATTTTTTATTTTCTGGGAGTAATTAGTAAGGAATCTGAAGAAATGATAAATATGTAAGTTGTATATAAGTGTCTTAGCGTTTTAGAGGCTTTGGAATCACCTCAATTGGAGTTTGTATAAGGGAGCTATGTTCCGATTAGTAAGTAGTGGTTTGAACCTACCCGAGAAGAAATAACATTGAATTTGAGGGAGTAGTAACACTACGATTACTTAAGATTTCACTAAAATGTTTAACATAAGAATTTTAGAAGATTGTCTTATCTTTCAATTGACACCAAGATCGCCTCAATTTGATTTAAAATGAGGGTGTTATGCCTTGTTTAGTGAGAGAGGATAATAATATTTAAAAACAAAGAATCTTATAAATGAAAATAATAAATGATTAGTGTATGCCATAGCCATTGTCATTGCATAAACTCCTTACCATCTTAAGTGTGTAATTTTGACATAGAAATATTTTATAAAGTAATATTTGAAACGATTATGTTTATGGCATAATTACCAATTATTTTTAGTAATGATTATATTTTGATGAAAAATTATGGCATGTGAGTATAATGAATTTGTTATTAAAATCATATTTTTTGCTATTAATATGAAAAGAAAAGAAAAGAAATGAGCACGGTCACATGGTGGTCCGTGTGGTGCACCAGTAGGGGACGCCCTACCAATGGCTATGATTATGTTAATGAGACATGTTGGACAGAGCGAAAAAATCACGTACCAGAGAGTATAAGGTACTCACCCTGACCAATGTCACTTGATATGAAAATAAATTGATAGCCATCATATAATATTCTGAAAATAGTTATTCATGCCATACATGTCATAATTGTACGATTTTCATGTGCATAGATAAAATGCATTCATGTGACCTAAAGATATTTGTTGTAGTTTATATAGATAAACATGGCATGATGAGCTATATTGATGATAATTATGATTTATTGTTGAACCTACTGAGATTTAATTCTCACTATATTTTCATATCATGTTCAGAAAATTAAGTTATGCAGATATTTTCTATGACCGACTTTTAACGTACGTTGGGTTGAGTTGGCTAAGATCTCAATGAAGGTGCAATCATCCACACCTATATCTTCGGAACTGATCAATATGGACGAATAAAATGTAGACTTATATGTGTTTGATTTTTGTACAGATGTTTTGATTAATAATGTGTATATAAACCCAAAATTGTATAAGTGTTAATGGTATTTCATAAATCTTAATTATGTTTGGTTAATTTAATTGAATATTATTATGAGTTAAATAGTTAGAAGTAAAGAGGTAATGATTTCATGAAATTTTAGAAATATATATATATATATATATATATATATATATATATATATATATATATATATATATATATGTGTGTGTGTGTGTGTGTGTGTGTGTGTGTGTGTGTGTGTGTAAAAAATATGGAGTTGTTACAATATTCCTATGTGAATTGATTAATTAGAAATTTATTAAGATCTATGGTTCTCTTTAATGGCTACATAAACCCATGAGGTATATTCCTATCTACATACAATCTATGGTTTTAATTTCCTAGCCCTAGACACACCATTCATCTCCGGATCTCATTATGATTAGTATATCATTTAATTAGTTGTCAGTTAATTAGAAGCATGAAGAATTGAGAAGAAAATACAAAAGAAAATAAGAAATCATAAATTTATTGTATAAATTCACCAAACCATTATGACTAGACTACATCTTCACCATAAAAATAGAGATTTAGTTCATAGAAAAAATATATAAAAAAAACTCAAAATAAGATTCATAATTAAGGTTAACAAAGAAAGAAAAAGAACACTGATTGGGAAGGAATCTCTGGTTAAATCTTTGCCAGCGGATGATCTTCTCCTCTACCTCGCCTCCATCACAAAGTGTTTTGAAAGACCTAAAAAAACTCTTATTTATAACACCCAAGTGGGCCCTATTCCTATTTGAAAAGAACTTATGCATGCATTCTAGTGTAATTGCATCATGACCTGCTCTTAGGTCGTGATGTGGCACATAACTGCTTTGCATTATGGCCTAGTCTTGTGCGAGTTGTGTCGCGCTTCCTTCAATTCATATGTAGGTCGCAACTTAGCCTCCTTGAGTTGTAAGCCATGCTTCTTTCTTTTCAAAATTTGCCCTTTTTTTTACCTAATTTCTTCCATAATTGTTTTCAAGCATACTTTTCTCCATTCTCTTGCATAAAAACACATTATAACTTATTAATCACCTAAAAACATTGAGAATAAAAAAAATCTAAGTATAAAAAAGCCTTAAATAAGTGGTATAAATGTCATTATCAGGTTTAGAGTTTAAGACTTTAGGTTTTAAGGTTTTGAGATTTTTATTTTAGGATTTGGGGTTTTGGATTTTAGGGTTTAGGGGTTTGGGTTTTAGAGTTTGGATTTTTAGGGTTTCACCTTTAGGGTTTGGGGTTTTAAGATGTTACTATTTATGATTTTGGGGGTTTGATGTTTGGGGTTTAGGATCTAAAGTTTAAGGTTTTGAGGTTTAGAGTTTAAGGCTTGAGGTTTGGAGTTTAAGGTTTGAGTTTTGAGATTTGAGATTTTGGATTTGAAGTGTTGGGTTTTGGCATGTTGGGGTTTAGTGTTTTAAGCTTTGGGTTTTAGGGTTTTTAGCTTTAGGGTGTTAGAGTTTTGAGATTTAAGGTTTAAGGTTTTGAGAATTAGGTTTTGGGGTTTTAATGTTTAGAGTTTTGAGTTTGGACTTTAGGGTTTTGAGTTTTTAGGTTTATATTTAGGGTTTAGAGTTTTGAAGTTTTGAGATTTGAAATTTGAAATTTTTTATTTTAGGTATTAGGATTTGGGATTTAAGGTTTTAGGATTTTAAGGTTTGAAGTTTTTGGTTTAAGGATTTGATGTTTAGATTTTTGAATTTTTGTTTTAAAGTCTTGAGGTATGAGATTTGAATTTAGGGTTTAGAGTTGTGTTTCAAGTTTAGAATTTTATGTTTGAGGTATGGAGTATAGGATTTTAGGGTTTTAATTTTAAAATTTTACAATTTTGGTTATGGTATAAGGTTTATAATTTAAAGTTTACTCAATGGTAATTTTTGATAAGTTAAGAAGTTTTAGAAATAAATCAATATTTTTTAAAAGAATAATTAAGAATAAAATGATGAAAGGATTAAATTATTATTGAGAGATTAAATTATCTAATTAAACACCAATTTTATAATTTAAGATTTATTTTTAAGGTTTTACTTTTAGGTTTTTGAATTTTAAAATTTAAAGTTTATGATTTATAGTATAAATGATAACTTTTAATAAGTTAAAAAATTTTAAAAATAAATTAATATTTTTTTAAGAATAATTAAGGGTGAAACAAAGACTAAATTATCTAATTAGGCACCAATATTTTACTCTTAAATAAAAAGTAAACTTTTCTACGAGAGAGAATTTCTGAAGTGAAAAATGGCGGCAACCAGTGACGAAGAAATGGATTCACTGCTCTCTGTTTTCGATCAGATCTACGAGGTATTCCCCACCTTCACCTTCCAATGCAGTTTTGACTTTAGTTTTCATCTACGTTTAGCTTCTGGGAAACGAAGAAAGAAATCGGAAGAAAATTTTCGTTGCTTATGTCTAATTTCAAAATTAATTACCAATTCTAAAGCACCGCTAGCGAGCTCATTCCCATACATTTTCTAAGGTATCAGATTCAGTTCACCTAAAAAACCAATTATTGGTCATTTTTGTTAGCTGCGAAAAATCTGAGCCAGGGCGAAATTGAGTACAATGCATTGAGTCTTACTTCTTGTTTACTGGTTCTTTTCGTTTTTTCACGTTTTGTTAGCTGCGAATTTCTGAAATTAATTGAATCGTTTATGCCTGGTTCAGGATGTAAAGAGCAGCATTGCAGAGATCCAGTTGCTGCAATCTAACTACAGTGCCGAATTTAAGAAGCGAGAATCTCTCGAAATCAAAATCAATAGTCTGAGAAGAGGTTAATTGTCATCGAGTACCGTCTTATGTTAAAATTTCTTCTTAATGCTCGCACTGGGCATGTTGCTGATTGCTTTTACTCCTATCTTCGTTGCCTTCCTTTATTGCATTGTTAATGAATTCTTAAAGGTTTTTTAAATTTGAAGACGTTATAGGAGTGGCTACTGATTCCCCCAAAAAAAAAATGTTAACAGAATATATTGGAGACATGACTCTTAGAAATCTTAAATTTGCAAATGCTGTTCTGTTAGTTAAATCATCATCAAATTTCTCTGTAGTTTTTTATATTAGTTCTTTTACATAAGAGTTTTGGCGTATGTCAGAATGATATATATGGAATTTAATTTGATTCGGACACTAAGGAGTTTTCAGGTCTTAAATCAAGCTTGTCCCTTAGAGTAACACGTTTAAAACCTGACGCCAACACAAACACATCTGTTATACACCACCAGTTTCTAAAACTTGCATCATATGTCTCAGACTAATTTAATTAGATTGTAAATGTTGCAGAAAATGAGCAGCAAGCAAATCTATACAGAGAGTCTTTCAAAAACCTGGCTGATCAGGTACTTCAATGATATGTTGAGCAATAACCCTTTCCCAGTTTTCAATCCCTTGACATTGAGTTTTCTATTTGAGTAAAACACTGAGAGGATGAACTTTCCTATTGATTATCTTGGACTCATTATTTAATCATTTCCTGACCTTGTTAATTTAATTAATTAACATTGTCACATCCAGCTTGACTTCCGTACCAAATGCCTGAACTTGAAAGAGGAACTAGAAAGAGCAAGTAATGAACTTCTCTACAAAGAAGATGTGAGTTACTTTCACGCTTATGTAATTAGTCCATATGATTGGCCCACATTGTTCAAGGTGTACATTAATGCTGATGAAATACCTCTGCCATATAATCTGAAGATGAAAGATTACTAAGATGTTGCATGTTCCTCTGAATAATACATGACAGTTCAGACCTCAGGTTTACACTTTTGAGCAGGGACATAGGAAGGCTATGGAATTGCTTAAGCAAGACTATGAAAAAAAGATTGGAACTTTAGAAGCTGAAGTTAAGTGAGTTTTGATCAATAGGTTCAGTAGAAATATTTTCTTATTGCAGTTTTCTTCTTTTGGTGACTGTTGATCTCAAATTATATCAGGGTGTCACTACGTGAGAAAAGAACATGTGAAGCAACCATAAGTAAACTCCACCAAGATCTGGCAGCACATAAAAATCATATGCAGCTTTTAGCCAGCAGGTTGGACCAACTTCATTTTGAAGTGGAATCAAAATGTAAGGCCTTTTTTTTTCTTCATACAGTGAATGTTTGTATATTTATTTTCACAATTTTGTGATACCAATCTGTGAGGGAGGATATCTGAAGGTCTCTTTTAATTTGACAGATAGTGTAGAGGTTCAGGATTTGAAAGAATGTCTTCTGATTGAGCAGGAAGAAAAAAATGAGTTAAATAAGAAGGTCAAACATTTGGAAAAGGAATGTAAGTGGTGATTGCTTTCCCTGTCCTCTCTTTTTTCTATCCATGCATGTTAATTTCATATTGCTTTATCTTGGGACTGAGATTTACTAGATACTTTAATTGAACCTCCCTTCCCACAACCTTCAGTAACGAATAAAGTCCAATTTTACTTCTTGCGTTCCAAGTTCTACACAAATCAAATTTATTGTTTTGTGGTAGCATTTTCGTATTCTATAATATTTTACTTATTAATAAGCAGGCAACTTTTCTGTGGCCTGTAGTGCTGATTTGTAAAACAAAGCTGGTTGACCAGCAGCAGGATATGACATCGAATTGGCATGTGGAAACACTTAAGCAGAAGATCATGAAGTTGAGGAAGGAGAACGAGGTCCTGAAAAGGAAGTTCTCTCATTCAGAAGAGGACTAGTGAATGGCTTCTAAACGAAATTGACTAAGTTTGAGCCATACCACTCGGGATACTACAAATTCCACAACTTGAGTTTCTCATCAGAACGCTGTATCTGATATTAGCATGCTAATCCACTCTCCAAGCTATGTAACCTAGTTATCTACAGGAAAAATCACGGGATTGAATACTTGTTTATAATTAGCGGAAAATAGAATACTTAATTACAGCAGCGACTGAGAGTATGTCCGCTCAATGTGTTTGGCAAGAATTATAAATATATGCGTAAAGGGACTATTTCTTTGAACAAAAATTCTGTTTTGGTCTTTAGAAAAATGGCTTTGTTACCCATTTTTTGCATCACTTTTGTACCCCGAGAGTATAATTTCATTCCATTTCATCCAATGCAGTGTATAAAATTGATAGCAATATTATTCTTGAAGGACACAAGTAGGACTTATTCGTTTAGTTTCCAAACTTATCTGCTTGGTAGATTGACATATCTGAAGTGTATCAGAAACAGCTAAAAGATGCTAGTTGGGTATGGTGCCCGGAATCTGCATCCTTCCTTAAGATAAAATTATCATTTACAAATTATGTAAGGTTCCAAGTGCATTAATCAAATCTTCTTGAACTGTGTTATCTCTTACGCTTATTCTGAAGTGAATATGGATAAAAAGAAAAGGAAAGATGAAGCATTCGCTGTAATGTAATGCATGTTGGAATAATGAACCTGGAAAATTAGGAATACTCTGAACGTGTTTTAGTTACTTGGGAGCAGTATTCTTGCAGTTTCTAGTTCAGAGCAGTAACTTGAATATTGGCAGTTCCAATTTCAAGATTTAGTGTAGTTTTCTTTGCTGATAGTCCTGCAAGTATGATACTATTTGTTGTAACAGTGTCAAGACTTCTGCTAGAAACTTATTTGATGTTTTTGTTAGATGTCATTGATTAACCAGTTCAGATATCAAATCTGGTCTGCCATCTTTTGTTGAAGGAACGTTTAAGTTGGTAGGAGTGAGCTTAGGAAAAGCTAGTGAGAGTATTTGGTAACTTGTATTAATCAAATAAAAAGTTTGGATTGTAATGCAATTTATATGAATGAATGAAGCTCCCCAGTTTTCAGAAAACTCCCGAAACTTCTCTACACTATTAACTGACACAAATGATTCTTAACAACGTTTGAATATTTTATAATATGTTTTTTATACACAGGACTCGTAAAAAAAAAAGGTTTATATATGTATAACACTAGATAATATTGGCCGTAACTAGATCTTCAGTATGGGTGTAGAGCACAGTGGAGAACAACTTATCTTGGTGGTTGGATGATTGATTTGTCAAGCAAACGCAGGTTAGCACCACTCCACCATGGACTTTAATGATCAAATTAGTTAGGCCAGCAATGATAATAGCAACTCCCCAAATATAATAACTATTGCAATGTCCTCCATAATTTATAAATAAATAGTATTTAAAGTAACACAAATACTTATATCTATTATTTTAATAATTTTAGTCAAATTGTTATTTGTTTTCTTAATTTATTTTAAATTTTATTTTGATTCCTTAAATAAAAATAATTTTTTTGAAATCCCTTACTTTTTAAATAATATCATTTATATCATAAAATATAGTTTAAATAGAACAAAAAATAAAAAAAACTTCTAAATTCTAAACGCTAAAATCATAAATCTTAAACTCAAAAGCCAAAAATCATAAAACTTAAATGTAACATTCCGTAAGAAAATAAATTTATTAGACAATTTTTAAATATTTAAAGAAATATAATTCTTAAAAATTCTTCACCTTACGTGTATGCATAGAAATGTTCTAACATTAATGAAATAGGTAAAGAGAGAAAATTTAAGAGGAAAAATTAGAAATAAATATACTAAAGAACGGTAAAATTTTTAGGTAAGGAAGATAAATTTTTGTGAAGTAAATAGAGGTATTAAAATTTCAAGAAGATTGGATTAGGATAATTTTTTTTAATTTAAGAGTTAAAGTTACTAAGTTTAGTATCTCCACCCATAAATTGGGCTTTCATCTATGGACACTTCATATAGAGTTTTTCTACTTCACATGAATTTTTAGCAAGCCAATAGGATAGTCCAAGGAAGAAATAAAACATAGATTTGGATTAGGATATATAAATTGGACCGGTAGCCAAACAATCATGAAAATGTGATTAAGCCCATTATGAAATGTAAAATTTTATCTAAAGTAAAGAAAATGGGCAAGAATGAGCCCAAACCTAAGAGGAAAAATAAAAACAAAATAAAATAAAGTGACAAAATAATAGTATAATCAAGATTAGGTGACATGACATTAAAACAAAAATTTAGCAAGTGGCCTGATATCCTACATTCATAATTTTAGTAAGTTGTATGATAATACATGGCATTAGGACAAAACATCTATATCCTACACTCATAATTTTAGCAAAT
The DNA here is from genome assembly GCA_037074535.1 of Gleditsia sinensis. Lineage (NCBI taxonomy): Eukaryota > Viridiplantae > Streptophyta > Magnoliopsida > Fabales > Fabaceae > Gleditsia > Gleditsia sinensis. The sequence continues at coordinate 15,615,578 of CM073464.1, forward strand.
GGGTAATAATACATAGCATTATGACAAAACATCATTATCCTATACAAATAATTTTAGTTAAGCAAAGAAGATTTAAGGGTTGAAAATTTGCCACCTAAAAAGGCAAACCTATCATAATTGATTAAGACAAAAGAAAAAGAAATGAATCCCTAAATCAAAGGGACATTGTCCCTTATCTTAGAAACATATTATCATAATTTTCAAAATACAAATCTCATTTTGCTATGCATATCTTGACTAAGGAAGAGGAAGACAAGAATATAAGTTGTTTGTTTTCCAAAAATTCAACCAAGTGTATCCTAATTGTGATAAGGTAGACCCATGATCATGAAAGATAAATTATTTGGTGGTCTATTTAAGCAAAACTCACCCCTATAACATTAAAAATTTTGTCCAAGTGAGGGAAAAGAAAAATAGAAGCAAGGTAGAGTGAGGAAAGGTGAAGAAAAAAGGAAGAAAGAGGAAGGAGAAATTTAGAGAACTAAGTACTTAAGGTAATTTTAACAATATTTTTTTGAAGAAAAGTTTTGAAACTTATAATATTGATATGGGATTTTGATTTTAGAACTTTAATGATTGGTCATGGATGTTGCTATATCATGTTACATATTATGTATGTTGAATATTTAGGTTGGTGTAGAAAGTTCTGCATGGATATTGCTATGGGTAGTAGAATTTTCAGCTTCTGTTTTTTAAAATTCTGGGAAGAATCGGTAAGGAATTTAAAGAAATGGATAACATGAAAAATGTAGATTTATGTCTCACGGATTGTTCGCCACTGAAATCACTCAATTTGAAGTCTATATGAGGTAGATATGGTTTGATTAGTAGTCAAAGGTCGGAAAATGGTTAATTAGAGAAGAATATGTTAGGATAGCTTCTGTGTTTTAATTTCTGAGAATTATCTGTAGGGAATTAAAATAAATAGTTAACATAAAAATTATAGATATATGTGTCACAGATTTTTAGCCACTGAAATCACTCAATTTGGAGTCCATATGTGGTAGATATGGTCTGATTAGTAAGCAGTGGTCAGAAAATGGTTAATCAAGGAAGAATATGTTAGAGTAGCTTCTGTGTTTTAATTTCTGAGAGTTATCTATAGGGAATTAAAATAAATGTTTAACATAATAATTATAGATATATGTGTCACGGATTTTTAACCACTGTAATCACTCAATTTGGAGTCCATATGTGGTAGATATGGTCCGATTCATATGCAGTGGTTAGAAAGTAGTTAATCAGGGAAGAATATTTTAGGATAGCTTTTGTGTTTTAATTTCTGGAAACATTCTATAGAGAATTAAAATAAATGATTAACATAAAAAGTATTTCTATATGTGTTATGGATTTTTAGCCACTGGAATAACTTAATTTGAAATTCTTATGAGAGAGATATGGACAAATTAGCAGGTAGAGGTTAGAACCTATCCGAGAAGAAATAACCTGTACATCGAGGGAGTAATATCACCTTGATTTTTTAATATTTCGCTAAACTGTTCAACATAATAGTTTTAGATAATTGTTTTATCTTGAAATTGACATCAAGATCACCTACATCGAAATTAAAATGAGGGATTTATGATCTGATTAGTAAGAGAAGGATAGATAGGATGAAAACCTGCATCAAGAAAATAAAGAAATAAAATTAATATTTAAAAAAGAAGAAGAATCTTATAAATAAAAATAATAAATGACTAATATATGCCACAGTCATTGCCATTGTATGAACTTCTTATCATCTTAAATGTGAAATTTTGATATGGAAATATTTTATAAAGTGATATTTGAAATAGTTATGTTCATGGCATGATTACCAATGATTTTTTATAATAGTTATATTTTGATGAACAAACTTGTTATTGAAAGCATATTTTTGGCTATCATTGTGAAAAGAAAAGAAATGAGCACGGTCACATGGCAATCCGTGTGGTGCACCAGTAGGGGACGCCCTACCAACGGTTATAAATATAATAATGAGAAAAGAAAGAAAAAGTGTGCCATGTCAGACAGAGCGAGAAAATTCTGTACTGGAGAGTACAAAATACTCACCCTGACCGGGGTAGCTTAATATGAGAATAAATTGATAGTCATGATATGATATTCTGAAAATAATTAATCCTGTCATACATGTCATTACTGTACGATTCTCATGTGCATAGATATAGTGCATTTATGTGACCAAAGATATTTACTGTAGTTTATACAGCTGAACATGACGTGATGAGCTATATTAATGATGATTTATTGTTGAATTTATTGGGATTTAATTCTCACTATATTTTCATATCATGTTCAGAAAATTAGTTATGCAGATTTTTCTATGGCTCTGACTTTTAGTGTACGTTGGATCGAGTTACTTTATGTTGGGCAGATCCCAGAATCAAATAATATGTTTGTGGTCTAGTTGGTTTAGATTCCGGTGAAGGTGCAACCACCTGCACCTATATCTCCAGAATTGGTCAACCAGAATAATTAAGATGTAGTTATTTATGTGTTTGATTTTGTTGTACATATGTTTTAATTAATGACGTATATGTGAACTCTATATTGTATAATAAATAATAAAGAAAATAAGGTTGTTATATAATTGGTATCAGAGTAGGTCGATCCTAGATGGCCAATGGGTGGTTGGTTATTTGAATCGATCTTATAGTATCTTAAGTATGTTGTGGTAGTGCTGTGTAGGAGATCAGTGATTTCATATAGGTAAAAAATTACTAATGTTTCCTATCTATATGCCGAGGTGGTGTTATGACTACTGTTAAATATTTTTTTGAAACTAACTATTGGGTTTGATCACCTCAATAGCAGCATAACTTTATTTTTACCACAGTAGGAAATGGCACCACCAAGGAGGAATCCGACAAACAATGCGGAGGAAACCCTGCACAACATTGCCACGGCAATTCGAGAATTTGATATTGATTTACTCCTTAGAACTCAACTAGTATCTATATCTCTATATAGAATGATATCGATTGAATTAAAAAAAATTAGGTACAAGACTTGTTAGACAAGGTATTTAAATGCCCTAGTACTTTTATTTGGAGAGCTCCAGTTCTATCTTTGAAAAAGAAAGATGGATCACTATGACTATGCATAGATTATAAACAGTTGAATAAGGTGACAGTGTAGAATAAAAACCCATTACCTCGTATAGATTACCTGTTTGACCAGTTACAAGGTGTTCAATAATTTTTTTCTAAAAAATTGATTTGGGATATGAGTAACATTAATTAAGGATAAGAGAAGAGGATGTAAGAAAATTTTCTTTTAGGATTCATTATGGGTATTATGAGTTCTTGGTGATGTCATTTAATTTGACAAATGTCCTAGCTGCATTCATAGATTTAATGAATAGTAATTAGGTCATCTCTGGATCAGTTTGTTTTTATTGATGATATACTAGAATATTTCAAAAGTTCAAAGGATTATAAGCAACATTAAAAGATAGTTTTACCAACTCTAAGGGAGTATGGTTGGTAAAGATGGTATCCAAGTAGACTCTAAGAAAGTAAAAGTAGTACAACAATGGTTACGTTTTACTACATCTAAAGATGAAGATCCAAATCTAATTTGCGCTTCTTGCAGTTATCTGCCGTCCATTCTATTTAAGCCATAGTTGGATCAGGTACATGAACATATGCTTGTAAAGTATCAATCAACTCCTTAGCATTTGAAGCTAAGATGAGAATTCGTCGTGCTGAGTATGAGATGAACCTTTGTTCCACAGCATAATCAAGAAAAGACAATAGACCATCAAAGAAGTGATTAACATTTAACAAACCTATCGATTTGTGATGCATATTCAGTTGTGCCCAAGAAATTATTTGAAAAATCTCTTCTAAAGTACCAAAACCACCTGGTTAGGCAATGAAGACATCAGCATTGCTCATCATTCTAGCCATGCGTTCATGTATGGAAGCTTCCCTAAACTCTTCCCCAATTGTCTTTCCTACGATGTTAGATGCAACTAGAGCTGTAGGAATCATTGTACCAAAAAAAAAAAAAAAAGAACTTGGCATCCTCCTACATAGGCAGCTGTAGACACACACCCCATTAACCCACAGTTACCTCCACCATAGACTAAATGAATTTTTCTTCTGACCAGTATCATACCCAGGTTTTGTGTAGCTTTCACATACTCTCCATCCTTTCCAGGACTAGAACCCCAAAAGACACAAATATTTTGAAATTGATGAAATGCGATTCCCTCCATAGCTGCACACACCTTAACTTGGAGTATGAAAGTAAAGATATTAACATGTGCATTTATAGAACTAAAAGAATAGCATATTTATGATAGCTATGCGAATAGGCTGGGAATAATTAAAACAGTTATGTGAGTGATTGTTGGATATCAGCTAAATTGAAGGTAAAATTTTCTAAAATGATGGCAAGCATGTTTATGTATAGTAGTTGTGATAGTCGCTTATATTAAGCATATAAAGAGAATAAAGTTAAGATATCATCAGAAATTTGTCTTTGTTATCTTTGATGAAACCTTGATATCTTGATTCTTGTATAGAAATTGTAGATGATAGGCGTAATTGAAAACCAAAAGAAAGTGAAAATGTAAACAAGTTAGTTGCTAAAGAAGGACAATCAAATGATTTATTTTGTTTTCCCAATATTTTTTTGCCAGTTGACTATTGTTATTATTAAGTCGACTAGCTATTTTGAGAAATTTTAATTTGAACTGGTTATTTTACAGTTGATTGATTACATCTATTTTGAAGCAATTAACTGCATCCTACTAGTTAACAACGTATGCTTTGATTTTCACATACTTTTATAAGCTCAAAAATGTTTTTTTTTTCATGTGATATATTTCCACCGAATACCAACAGATTTAAAGTAGATTTTAGCACATATATTCAAACATTGCGGCCACCGATTTTTGCCGATATAACAGTTAAATTTTTGTTTTCAGATTTTCAAGAATTACGGCCACCGATTTTAACTCTCTCTAATGTTTTGTCCAAACTTTTGACTTTCTATTTTAGCATCGTTCTTTATTATGTTTTTCGTCTGTTCTACTGCATTTTCCTACATTAATATTTGGCATTAAATGCAAGATTATTTTCCCATATTACAAGAAAAGTTAATTAATTAATTTATTATTATTATTATATTTGAAACTCAACTATTATGGTGTTTTGACAAATGTAATCAAGAGAATTATTGGTGTTGAAGTTCTTGAGGAATAAAATATGGGAAGTAGGATTTAAATTAATCTTTAAACTCTTCATTTGGAAATATGGAGAATATTTTGAGAACCATGTCCAAAAATAATGTAAGTAATCAAGATATTTGTATTAAAGGTTTATATCATGCTAAATTGAGTCTAGTATCTAGGATGTGAATTATGTTTGAATTAATAATTCATGTATGAGTAATTGTTAGGAAAAATCTTCTTGAAATGATTGGGTGAATTAAATGGGATTGACATAAGTTAGAATGAGGTGCTTTTGGATATGATAGAAGAAATAATTAAAAAATTTGGCAATGAGTTTAATGGTGTTAATAAGATGGTATAAAATTACTGTGATGAGGTAAGTTGGAATTATTAGACATGTGTCAATGGTACATAAATGTTATAAAAGGTTTTGTGGATTTATTGCTATGTATGTTTAACATATTGATTAAATGATTTTAGGATAAAAATAGATGATAGACATAAGATGATGATATTCATGGGATGATGTTGATATATGAAAACCAAAAAAAAAAATTGACTTGGTAGAAGTTTAGAATAAGAAAAGATAGTTACCCAATATAAAGGTGAATATGTTTCTTTATGTGTGTGTTTTCTAATATCGACCCATAGATATATCCATGCGAGTTAGAGGATATAAAGTGAAGAACTTATGGATGAAAAAAATCCTTATGATTAAGTTATATGGCAAAATCACTCTAGTGAATAGATATATTAAAAAGTAAAGATGATATACAGAAAAGATATCCCTAATTATTTGGGTAATAAAGTTGGTAACTCTGAATTGTGCTTTAATTTCATTCCCTACATGTGGTAGGATGGGTTGAAATTCGGGGACCGAATTTCTTAAGGGGGGAAGAATGTAACATTCCGTAAGAAAATAAAATTTATTAGACAATTTTTAGATATTTAAGGAAATATAATCCTTAAAAATTCTTCACCTTACGTGCATGCATAGAAATGTTCTAACATTAATGAAATAGGTAAAGAGAGAAAATCTAAGAGGAAAAATTAAAAATAAATATAATAAAAAAATGTAAAATTCTTAGGTAAGGAAGATAAATTTTTGTGAAGTAAATAGAGGTATTAAAATTTCAAAAAGTTTGGATTAGGGTAATTTTTTCTAATTTAAAAGTTAAAGTTACTAAGTTTAGTATCTCTACCCATAAATTGGTCTTTCACCTATGGACACTTCATATAGAGTTTTTCTACTTCACATGAATTTTTAGCAAGCCAATAGGATAGCCCAAGGAAGAAATAAAACATAGACTTGGACTAAGATATAGAAATTGGACCAGTAGCCAAACAATAATGAAAATGTGACTAAGCCCATTATGAAAGGTAGAATTTTATCCAAAGTAAAGAAAATGGGCAAGAATGAGTCCAAACCCAAGAGGAAAAATAAAAACAAAAATAAAATAAAGTGACAAAATAATGGTGTAATCAAGATTAGGTGACATGACATTAAGGCAAAAATTTAACAAGTGGTGTGATATCCTACATTCATAATTTTAGCAAGTGGTATGATAATACATGGCATTAGGACAAAACATCTATATCCTACACTCATAATTTTAGCAAGTGGGTAATAATACATAGCATTATGACAAAATATCATTATCCTACACAAATAATTTTAGTTAAGCAAGGAAGATTTAAGGGTTGAAAATTTGTCACCTAAAAAGGCAAACATATCATAATTGATTAAGACAAAAAAATGAATCCCTAAATCAAAGGGACCTTGTCCCTTATCTTAGAAACATATTATCATAATTTTCAAAATACAAATCTCCTTTTGCTATGCATATCTTGACTAAGGAAGAGGAAGACAAGAACATAAGTTGTTTGTTTTTCAAAAATTCAACCAAGTGTATTCTAATTGTGATAAGGTAGACCCATGATCATGAAAGATAAATTATTTGGTGGTCTATTTAAACAAAAACCCCTATAACATTAGAATTTTCGTCCAAGTGAGGGAAAAGAAAAATGGAAGCAAGGTAGAGTGAGGAAAGGAGAGGAAGAAAGGAAGAAAGAGGAAGGAGAAGTTTAGAGGACTAAGTACTTAAGGTAAGTTTAACAATATTTTTTTTGAAGAAAAGTTTTGAAACTTGTAATATTGATATGGAATTTTGATTTTAGAACTTTAATGATTGGTCATGGATGTTGCTATATCATGTTACATATTATGTATGTTGAATACTTAGGTTGGTGTAGAAAGTTCTGCATGGATATGGCTATGGGTGGTAGAATTTTAAGCTTCTGTTTTTTAAAATTTAGAGAAGAATCGGTAAGGTATTTAAAGAAATGGATAACATGAAAAATTTAGATTTATGTCTCACGGATTTTTATCCACTGAAATCACTCAATTTGGAGTCTATATGAGGTAGATATGGTTTGATTAGTACTCAAAGGTCGGAAAATGGTTAATTAGATAAGAATATGTTAGGATAGCTTCTGTGTTTTAATTTCTGAGAATTATCTGTAGGAAATTAAAATAAATAGTTAACATAAAAATTATAGATATATGTGTCACAGATTTTTAGCCACTGGAATTACTCAATTTGGAGTCCATATGTGCTAGATATGGTCTGATTAGTAAGCAGTGGTCAGAAAATGGTTAATCAAAGAAGAATATGTTAGAGTAGCTTCTGTGTTTTAATTTCTGAGAGTTATCTGTAGGGAATTAAAATAAATGTTTAACATAAGAATTATAGATATATGTGTCACGTAGTTTTAGCCACTGTAATCACTCAATTTGGAGTCCATATGTGGTAGATATGGTCCGATTAGTATGCAGTGTCAGAAAGTGGTTAATCAAGGAAGAATATTTTAGGATTGCTTCTGTGTTTGAATTTCTGGAAACATTCTATAGGGAATTAAAATAAATGATTAACATAAAAATTATTTCTATATGTGTCATGGATTTTTAGCCACTGAAATAACTTAATTTGGAATTCTTATGAGAGAGATATGGACAGATTAGTAGGTAGAGCTTAGAACCTATCCAAGAAGAAATAACCTGTACTTCGAGGGAGTAATATCACCTTGATTTCTTAATATTTCACTAAACTGTTCAACATAATAGTTTTAGATAATTGTGTTATCTTGAAATTGACATCAAGATCACCTACATCGGAGTTAAAATGAGGGCGTTATGATCTGATTAGTAAAAGAAAGTTAGATAGGGTGAAAATCTACATTAAAAAAATAAAGAAATAAAATTAATATTTAAAAAAGAAGGAGAATCTTATAAATAAAAATAATAAATAACTAATATATGCACATCCATTGCCATTGTATGAACTTCTTACCATCTTAAGTGTGAAATTTTGACATGAAAATATTTTATAAAGTGATATTTGAAATGGTTATGTTCATGGCATGATTACCAATGATTTATGGTAATAGTTATATTTTGATGAACAAAATCATTATTGAAAGCATATTTTTGGCTATCATTGTGATAAGAAAAGAAATAAGCACGGTCACATGGCAATCCATGTGGTGCACCAATAAGGGACGCCCTACCAACGGTTATGAATATGTTAATGAGAAAAGAAAGAAAAAGTGTGCCATGTCAGACGGAGCGAGAAAAGCCTGTACCGGAGATTACAAAATACTTACCTTGACCGGGGTAGCTTGATATGAGAATAAATTGATAGTCATTATATGATATTCTGAAAATAATTAATCATGTCATACATGTCATTACTCTACGATTCTCATGTGCATAGATATAGTGCATTCATGTGACCAAAGATATTTACTGTAATTTATACAGCTGAACATGACATGATGAGTTATATTGATGATGATTTATTGTTGAACTTACTGAGATTTAATTCTCACTATATTTCCATATCATGTTCATAAAATTAGTTATGCAGATTTTTCTATGGCTCTGGCTTTTAGTGTACGTTGGATCGAGTTACTTTATATTGAGCAGATCCCAGAATCAAATAATATGTTTGTGGTCGAGTTGGTTCAAATTCCGGTGAAGGTGCAACCACCTGCACCTATATCTCTGGAATTGGTCAACCAGAATAAATAAGATGTAGTTATTTATGTGTTTGATTTTGTTGTACGTATGTTTTGATTAATGACATGTATGTGAACTCTATATTGTATAATAAATAATAGAAAAAATAAGGTTGTTACATCGAAACCCTAAACGATAAACTAAAAAATATAAAATCCTAATCCATAAATTTTAAACTCTAAACCACAAATTCCAAACTTTAAAAACTTAAAACCCAACTTCCAATGCTTCACACTCCAAAACCCCAAACTTCAAAATTCAAACCTCAAATACAATCTTCAAACCCTAAATCTCAAATCCCAAAAGCCCAAAACTTCAAAAACTTAAACCCAAAATTTCAAACCCTAAACCTTAAACTTAAAAATACCAAACCCCAAATTGCCAACTAGAAACTCCAAATCTTAAAACTCGATACTCTAAACCCTAAACCTTAAATTTTCAAACTCCAAACTTCAAACCTTATTTCTAAACTCCAAACATTAAGACCCTAAAAGTCTAAATCTCAAATAACAAAAACTAAAATTCTAAAGCCCAAACCCCAAAACCCAAATCCTCAAACAACAAAAACCTAAACTCCAAACACCAAAAATATAAACTACAAACTCTAAACCCTAAACTTTAAACCTCCAAACTCCAAATGTCAAACCTTAAACCTCTAAAATTCAAAGCTTAAATCCTAACTTTAAACTCCAAACAACATGACCTTAAAACCTCAAACCTCAAATACCAAACTCAAAACCTTGAACTCTCAAACCAAAAAAATTCAAACCTTAAATCCAAAATCTCAAACTCTAAACACTAAAATATCAAACTCTAAATCCTAAACCCCAAACCTCAACTCTCAAAAGTTGAACCTTAACCACAACTCTAAACACCAAAAACTATGGATTTGGGATTTGGGGTTGTGGGGTTTGGTGTTTGGATTTTTAGGCTTAGGTGTTTGAGGATTTTTGGTTTGAGGTTATGAGATTTGAGATTTGGAATTTTTGGGATTTTAGTTTATTTTTCTAGGCTTGAAGGTGTAAGGTTTTGGTATTTGGGGTTTGAGGTTTGGCATTTTGGCCTTTTTGATTTGGGACTTTTCAAAATTGGATGTTTAGGGTTTAAGTTTTGAGATTTTATGATTTTGGTGTCTAGGGTTTAGGATTTAAGGTTTTGGGGTTTAGGATATGGACATTTTGCATTTGAGGTTTAGATATTGGAGTTTAAGGTTCAGGGCTTTGGATTTTGGTGTTTAAAATAAGGTCTTGATTATTGGAGTTTAAAGTTGGGGTTTGGATATTTGGAATTTGAGATTTAGAGTTTGGAGGCTTGAGATTTAGGGTTTAGAGTTTGAAGTTTTGAGTTTAGTGTTTTGGGGTTTTGGGTTTTGGGCTTTTATGTTTGGTGTTTGGTGTTTTAGTTTTTGTTGTTAGAGATTAAGTGTTTTAAAATCTTGATATTTAGAGTTTAAAGTTGGGGTTTGAGGATTGAGGTTTTGGGTCAGGGATTTTAGAGTTTTGGGTTTTTAAGTTTTAGATTGTTGGAGTTTGAGGTTTAGAGTTTGAATATTGCATTTGGGATTTAAAGTTTGAGATTTTGAGACTTATGGTTTTAGAGTTTGGAATATTGGGAGTTAGGATTTGGGATTTTAGAATTTGAAATTTGTGATTTGGAGATTTGAGGTTTGAAATTTTACAGTTTAGCATTTATAGTTTAGAGTTAAAGTTATTGCGATTTGGAGTTTGATGTTAAGGATTTTGTGGTTTTTATGTTTGAGTTTTAGGGTTTGAGATTTTATGATTTAAGTTTTAGAATTTAGAGTTTTTGGTTTTAGGATTTTACGCTTTTGGGTTGAAGATTTTTTGGTTTAAACTTTAGGTTTAAGAATTTAGGGTTTAGGATTTTATAATTTTAAACTTTTGAGTTTATAGTTTAAAGTTTTATAATTTTTGGCATTTGAGTTTAGATTTTATGGTTTTAGAGTTTAAGATTTAGAATTTTTTTTGTTCTATTTAAACTATAGTTAAGGATATAAATGATTATTTTTCTAAAGTTAAGGTATTTTATAAAAAATCTATTTTTAGTTCATGAATCAAAATGAAATTAAAAATAAATTAGGGGAGCAAATAACAATTTGGCCAAAGTTTTTAGAATAAGGTAGAAGAATATTTGTGTCACTTTAAATGCTATTTGCAATATATTTATAAATTAGGAGAGACATTGCAATAATTATTAAATTTGAGAAAAAATTGTAATTCATATTATAGATGAGAGTGAGTAAATATTTTTCCCCCTTATTGTAAGTTTGTTGCATTAATTAATATGTAACATATATGAGAATATAACGAAATATTATTATATTTTTTAAAATAAGAAATAAGTAATGTCTCTCTGTACATAAATGTTGACTTGGTTTTTTAATTTCTTTGAACTTAATTTATTTTTACTAAAACACCCTAAGACAAAATAATAATAAAGGAAAAGTTACGAGACTGCAAAAATATATGGAACTGCTACATTAGAAATCGTGTTAAAGCTTATAGCAATTTCAAATTGCAGTCAGTTTTTATATATTCCAGACTACCTTTTAGTAATCAGCCAAAATTACATCGCTTAAAGTTATGGTACTATGTTAGACCTGTTTATAAGCATTAATCAGTTAGCAACTCCCAGAACTAATACTTGAATTTTCTACTATTTACACTGTCAAAAAGTGGAGGCCAAGAGGATAAGAATTTTTTTTAAAAAAAAAAAAACGGAGGAAATTTAGAAGCACAAGCAAAGAGAAATTCCTTGTTTCTAACCAAAAGAAGGATAAACAAAAGTAAATATATTAAAGCAACCCCACCAACTCATCTGCAATAATGACATTAAGAGTGGCAGCGGTGGAGTCTTTTAAAGGCAAAAGCTAAAGATCTATAATGATAGAAAAAGGATGATTTATCCTCTAGTTCTTAAATTTCCTTGCAAATTTAAGAGCAGACAGTGTTATGCATTATTAAAATTTCCCCCAAGAATGAGCATTTAAAGGTGACGAGAGGAGCAAAAAGTGGCAAAGAAGAATCTAGTACTATCTCTTGATAGAAGTGATGGGTTTTGCTCTGGCAAATTATAGAGAATCCATGTTGGTGGAGAACTTGAAAAGGTGAGCCATAGAGAGAGAGAGAGATAGGAGGTGTTTGTGTCAGCTTGATAGGGCATGCGTTCTTCAAACTTCGAAGGAACTTGTTTGTTCGTTTGTTGCAAATGACATTAGGAAAATTTTAGTGGCCATTTGCTTCTTTCCCTTTGGCGTTTTCCCATGTTCCCTTAAGCCTGGTCTTATTCTGTTCTTTGCGCGCTCTCTGTCTCTGTCTCTCTCTCTCTATTATTTTACGTCCTGTGCAGTCTTTGAATATGAACACTCAATTCTATAAACTAAAGTTTTCTCTTATTATGTCCCTTTAGTGAGAAACTTTTCTTTCTCTTTTTTTTTTTTTTTATATATAGTAAATTACATTTATCTTTTTTAAAATTTGTGAAAACTACATGTACTCTCTTTAGTTTCAAATTAAGACAAAAATATTTCTTTAAATTTATAAAACATACACTTACATTCTCTCAAATTTTACAAAAACTACGTTAATATTTTTTTCTTGAGTTTTTTTTTATATATTAATCTGGCTTTTTGATAATTTATACTATATTGAATTAGAATATTTATAAGTTTTTAAGAAAATAATATATCAAGTACAATTTTTATTAATAATTTTGTGAATGAAAGTGAAGTTTCCATAGAAATGAATATAATTTACTATTTTTTTCTGAGTTTGTGATAATTAAAGTGATGTGAGAGCCCGTTTGTGAACACTTTAAGCTCAATTAATTTACCTCCACGATTTGATCAAAAATAGATCATTCATGCAGACACTTAAAAAGTTTAGGAAAAAAAATTTAATACATGACTAGAGGATTCACACATATTTTGATTTTGTAATTTTTGCATGCCCTAGATTATGAAAGAACAGAGAAGGGATAGAGTGTTAAGTTGGCAGCAATATTTTTGAAGACATAAAAAATATAAAGATACGAAAAAGCTTTTTTCGATTCGATCCACAACCCAATGATTTAAATACACAGACCAGCTGTATTATTCTGAAGAAAGAGGGTCCAAAACAAAGGGTGTTAAAAGTGAAGAAAGCTTTTTGACTATAATAGTGGTGTGTACACTAGCAACTTTTTATTCTTAATCTAATTTTTTGATCACTGCTAAGCTTTAGCCCCTTTTTATTTTTGGTTTTGTTGGGGGATTTGAGAGGAGCTTTTGTCTCAGTTATATTGCGTACATAAAAGTGCTGCAAGCCAATCTGGCCCATAACTACTCGAGGCTCCTTTTTTTATCTCTGACTAGACATCCTTTGAAGCATTGTTAATTGTGCTTTTGATATCGGAGTCGTAGTAGACAGATTACACTTCAAATTAACACTAACTAAACACCCAACGTGCAATGAACTGATCTTCTCATACTTGGTAAAAGCTATATAGGTCATGGTGTAAACAAGTCTCACAATTCAAATATAAAGAGAGTTGCTAACATAAATTGGTTTAGTTGATAAGGACCAAAGTATCTTGCTTGCAAGGCATAGTCACTTTTAATAAATAATCTGTAAGTATCACTCTTTACTCTCGCTGAAATTTATGACATGTTTTAACTTTGGAATAAAGTGACCTTCCATTATTCTAAATTTCTCATCACCAAAAGAGAGAAAAAGAGAGAGAGTTGATGAATGTAATTAATCTTTGATCCGTCTACCACCAATCTCCTCCACTACACCCTTGTCAGGATTAAACATTTATCATTAAATAAAAAATTATAGTTCTATAGCTAATACCATGATACATATACAAATTTATTTCCTTAACTCAAGATAAAGCAAATATTAAATGTCATAATTTTAACACGAGAGGGGATGCAAACAACTTTCGATCTTCTAACAAGAAACTTCTTAGTTTTGTCAGAGGCTGTTACTTTTGCATTACACAAACGTAATGTGAAAAACTTGAGTTTCCTTCTACCCTTTTTTAAGCCAAAAGAATAAAAAAATAGAGCGAGCGAGAACCAAGGGGAGAAGGGTTTGAAGTTTTGACAAAAGGGTAAGACAGAAAACTTGACAACTACATCAGCTCTCAAATTGTTGTCGATGTCAACCAAATGTCCCAGATGTATGAGACAGGTTTCAGGGTCCATTTTTTTTGCTTCAGTGAAATGAAATAATTTGGAGACATTCATGCGCTGTGCATTGCTTACACATTCTTATTCTCCGCTGCAATATTCATTATATGGAATCTTTGAGGGATTTCATTTCTATCCTCTATCCTCTATACTTTTCTCTTGTATTCTTCTGCCCCACTTTCATTTCAAGTTTTTGGATTGAAATGAAATAAAGTTAGAAATGCTAGCCTTTTGTGGTACATATGCAATGGGAGTTGGACATTATTGTTTTCCCTTCACGTCTCACAAATATTTCTTTATTTAATAATTTATTTATTTTTGCTAGTATCCAGTTTGTGTTGAGAATTAGGGTTTATTAGCTTTGCTCAAGAGCTGAAAGTGTATATGAGTTTCTTTGAATAGACCGAAATGATAGGTGAATAATCATGATTCGTGAACTTTTGATGATCAAAATTATTTGATAATTAAGTATAGTCTCTAATTAAAACCAAATGGGACCTTGGACTTTATCCTATAGCGTTCTAAATAAGGCATAAATAAATGACAAATGGATACATAGATATATAAGATATATATGTATTTCACAAAATGTCTATATCTCACTAATTTAATGCATGTATACATACAAATAGTTTTGAATTTTTCGGTGATTAGAGGATATGAATTTTATTAATTCGACCATTGAATTGAAAGTAATTATTATGTTAATTTTTATGTCAAATTATAAAAAATATATAACAATAAATATATAATCAAAGAGTTAACTTTTATACTTAAAAATTATATTATATATTAATTTTAGGATAAATTGATGAAGTACATAATATTGGATTAATGTAACATTTTGTGAGTATAATATTATTAAAACTTTTAATGTAACGCTAGATTTTGTGAGAAACTTATGTTATAAAAAATTATTCAATAATGTAAATTAATTTTGATTGAAATGGGTTTCTAATGGATTCTATAAGCACTCCACGATTCCGTGAGTTTGGTGTAGATGTAGATGAATTGGTCAATTCTCTCAAAATTGGAGTTTATAATTTACATGTAATTCTTCTATACTAAACAGTCCTCATTCCCTGTGAAAGACAGGAATAAAAAAACTGTCTTGCACTGTGAAGAATGTGAATGAAAGCGATCAGACAAAGTGACAAGATAAAGAGCAGGAATTGCTTTCCCATTCCCAGCACATCCTAACCTTAGTAATAGTGAACCAATGAGTGATATTCAATGATACTGGATGTCTTATAATTAAATTTTTTTTCATATACAAGCAGAGACAGACCCTAAAGGAGCATAGCATCACCAATATTCGCAAAAACTACAAAACTGGCAACCTTTGTAATTGGATTACAAAATCAAATGCTGTGGTAAATGAGATAAAAGTAGCAAACTGTATTTAGAGTTAATTGCCATTTTTGTTCTCAAGATATACTTTTTTTAATTTGAATATTCCTCAGCATTTTATTTTCTTATTTCAATTTTTTTTAAACATCTCTTTTTTAAAAAATATTTTCACATTAAGCATTAACATATATTTAACATATGTATTTCACTAACAAAATCAACAGCTAACCTAAACTATGATAAATATACAAATTTTTTAAATTCTTTTTAATAGAGTTAATTCTTTGAAAGATTGAAATAAAAAAAATAATTAAAAGTAAAACTTTGAAAAATTAAATTAAGAAAATTTTTATATTTAAAAAATTGGTTAATTACAATTTATCTTTGTGTGGTTTGGCTCAAAAGATCAATTTCTCCCTTGTGATTTAAAGAGTATTATTTGACTTCCTTGTAATTTGTTATGTAATCAGTTAACTACTATGTAGTATTTTTTCTTTAAATTTTAATAAAAATAATTAAGTGAATATTAAAATGATGAATAATTTTATTATTAATTATATATTTCACTTACAATTTGTATAATTTTATAGTGTTATATGGTTATTATTAAGATTAAGCTAACCATCAATTCAAATTTCATATATCATTTTTTATTTCAACAATGACTTTAAAAGACTATTAAATTTTCTAAAGTATAAGTGAAATATATTTTAATAATAAAATTATTCATCATTTTTATATTCATAAATTATACTGTTAAAATTTAAATTTAAAAAATACTACAAGATAATTAAATGATTACATAATATAAAACACAAGGGAACAAATCGTAATTTGCACTTCAATAATTGAAACAACAATTCACTCTTGTATTTGGACGAAAATACTTTGCAATGTACTGTGCATCAATATTAATTTATTCAGAGTAATTTTATAGAGAGTTCAACCTCTAAAGAATTTAAAATACCCCAACATTAGATGCATCTCCGGGGATTAGTATTAATTTTTAAATTCATAATTCAATCAAGAATGTTTGTATACATCTAATTATTAAAAAACAATTTTTTAAGAAATTGAGCTCTCCATAAAATTACTGTGCAAATGCAACGAGGAAGACCAAACCCAGAGTGATAGGTGTGTTGCACTGCCATAACCAGCATCATTCACTGAAAAGAACCAAAAAGCATTCTGAAAGGAAGAACATATTGTACATGCATGCTGTGCACAACATCCACCCGCAGAGTTTCTTGAAAGGTCAATTTCCAAATACCCAGCACGCAGAGACACTCACAGACGGAGACTTTGTTTGTTCTGAGTTGTAATGATCATTATTGGCTCGATTAATTCCTGTTTCTAATCACCGTTGTAACATTCCTAATTTTGTTTCTTTTATTGATAAAAGTACATAAATATTTAATTAAAAAAATAAAATTTATTAGACAATATTTTAGATATTTAAGAAAATATAATTCTTAGAAATTCTTCACCTTATGTATATGCATAGAAAATGTTTCTAACATTAAGAGAACAAATAAAGAGGAAAAACCTAATAGGAAAGAAATTAGAAATAACATACTAAAGAGATACAAAATTCTTGGATAAAGAAGATAAATTTTTAGAAACAAGTAAATGTCTTAAAATTTCAAGAACATTGGATTAGAGTAATTTTTCCTAATTTAAGAACTAGAGTTACTAAGTTTAACATCTTTACCCATACATTGGGCTTTTATCTATGGACACTTCATATAGAGTTTTTCCACTTCACATAAGTTTCTAGCAAACCCATTGGATAACCTAGGCAAGAAATAAAACATAGACTTGGACTAGGATATAGTAATTGGATCGATAGCCTAAAAATTATGAAAATGTGACCAAACCGTCCAAGAAAGGTAGAATTTTATCCAAACTAAAGAAAATGGGTAGGAATAAGCCCATAATGGGTAGGAATAAGCCCAAATCCAAGAGAAAAAATAAAATAAAATAAATTAGGTGATGATATAATAATGTAATAATAATAAAGATTAGGTTACATAGCATTAAGATAAAAATTTAGCAAGTGGTGTGATTCTACATTCATAATTTTGGCAAGTGGCATGATAATACAAGGCTTTAGGACAAAAACATCTATATCCTATACTCATAATTTTAGCAAGTGGTATGATAATACATGGCATTAGGACAAAACATTACTATCCCACACAAATAATATCAACCAAATAATGGAGATTCAAAGGCTAAAAATTTGCCACCTAAAAAGGCAAACCTATCATACTTGTTTAAGACAAAAGAAAATGGAAATGAATCCCTAAATCAAAGGGACTTTGTCCCTTACCTTAAAAACATATCATCATAATTTTCAAAATACAAATCTCCTTTTCCTATGCATATCTTGACTAAGGAAGAGAAAGACAAGAACATAAGTTGTTTGTTTTTCAAAAATTCAACAAAGTGTATCCTTATTGTGATAAGGTAGACATATGATCATGAAAGGTGTATTATTTGGTGGTCTATTTAAGCAAAACCCACCCTTACAACATTTTAATTTCGTCCAAGTAAGGAAGAGAGAGAAATAGAAGCAAGGTAGAATGAGGAAAGGAGAGAAAGAGAGGAGAAAAAAGGAAGGAAGAAGAAGGAGAAATTTAGAAGGCTAAGTACTTAAGGTAAATTACCTTAATCTCCACTTGAATCCATTTTTCTTCTTCATCCTTGATGTTCAAAAACTCACCCTCCTTCTCTTACTTAAGCTGCTAGAAAAGTTAAGGGAAGGGAGGAATCTTGCTACTTCTTTCAAGAGAAAACAAGAAAACCAATTCACTAAGTGAGTTATGGAGATTCTTAGGTAAATTTAACAATATTTCTTTTTGAAAAAAAATTTTGAAACTTATAATATTTATATGAGATTTTGATCTTAGAACTTTGATGATTGGTCATAATGTTGCTATATCATGTTACATATTGATCTTGCATGTGATGTATGTTTGAATACTTAGATTGGTATAGAAAGTTATGCATAGGTATGGCTATGGGTGGCAAAATTTTTAGCTTCTGTGTTTTAATTTCTGAGAATTATCTATAGGGAATTAAAATAAATGGTTAACATAAGAATTAAAGAAATATGTGTCACGGATTTTTAGCCACTGGAATCATTCAATTTGGAGTCCATATGAGGTAGATATGGTCCGATTAGTAATCAAAGGTCAGAAAATGGTTTATCAGGGAAGAATATGTTAGGATAGTTTCTGTGTTTTAATTTCTGGGAATTATCTGTAGGGAATTAAAATAAATGGTTAACATACGAATTAAAGATATATGTGTCACGGATTTTCAGCCACTGAAATCATTCAATTTTGAGTCCATATGAGGTAGATATGGTCCGATTAGTAGTCAAAGGTCAGAAAATGGTTCATAAGGGAAGAATATGTTAGGATAGCTTCTGTATTTTAATTTTTGAGAATTATCTGTATGGAATTAAAATAAATGGTTAACATAAGAATTATAGCTATGTGTGTCACGGATTTTTAGCCACTGGAATCATTCAATTTGGAGTCCATATGAGGAAGTTATGGTCTGATTAGTAGTCAAAAGTCAGAAAATAGTTTATCAGGGAAGAATATGTTAGGATAGCTTCTGTATTTTAATTTCTGAGAATTATCTGTATGGAATTAAAATAAATGGTTAACATAAGAATTATAGTTGTGTGTGTCATGGAGTTTTAGCCACTAGAATCATTCAATTTGGAGTCCATATGAGGAAGATATGAGCTGATTAGTAGTCAAAAGTCAGAAAATAGTTCATTAGGGAAGAATATGTTAGGATAGCTTCTGTATTTTAATTTTTGAAAATTATTTGTATGGAATTAAAATAAATGGTTAACATATGAATTATAGATATGTGTGTCATGGATTATTAGCCACTGGAATCACTCAAGTTGGAGTCCATATGAGGTAGATATGGTCCGATTAGTAGGTAGAAGTCATAACCTATCCGAGAAGAAATAACATGTACATTTAGGGAGTAATATTACCTTGATTTATTAATATTTCGCTACAATGTTCAACATAATAGTTTTAGATAATTGTCTTATCTTGAAATTGACACCAAGATCACTTACATCGGAGTTCAATTGAGGGAGTTATGCTCTGATTAGTAAGAGAAGATTAAATATGATGAAAACCTGCATCAAGAAAATAAAGAAATAAAATTAATATTTACAAAAGAAGACGAATCTTATAAATGACTAGTATATGCCATAGCCATTGCCATTGTATGAACTTCTTACCATATTAAGTGTAAAATTCTGACATGAAAATATTTTATAAAGTGATATTTGAAATGGTTATGTTCATGGCATGATTACCAATGATTTATGGTAATAGTTATATTTTGATGAACATACTTATTATTGAAAGCATATTTTTGACTATCATTGTGAAAAGAAAAGAAATGAGCACGGTCACATGGCAATCCGTGTGATGCATCAGTAGGGGACGCCCTACTAACAGTTATGATTATGATTATGAGAAAAGAAAGAGAAAGTGTGACATGTCGGACGGAGCAAGAAAAGTTCGTACCGGAGAGTAGAGGATACTCACTCTGACCGAGGTAGCTTGAAATGAGAATAAGTTGATGGTCATCATATGATATTCTGAAAATAGTTAATCCTGTCATACATATCATTACTGTATGATTCTTATGTGCATAGATATAATGCATTCATGTGACCAAAGATATTTTCAGTAGATTATACAGCTGAACATGACATGATGAACTATATTGATGGTAAATTATGATTTATTGTTGAATCTACTGGAATTTAATTCTCACTATATTTCCATATTATGTTCAGAAGAATAATGCAGATTTTCTCAATGACACTTATTATTTCCGTACGTTGGATCGAGGTGCCTTACCTTGAGCAACTACCAGTTATATCAGATGTATCTGTAGTAGATGTGATTGAGATTTTGGTGGAGGTGCCACCCGCACCAGTGTCCTCGGAAGTAGTGACATAGATGATTAGAACTAATATGTATCTTTGTACAAATATTTGTAAAATAATGGTGTGTAGTTTGTAAAATAATGGTGTGTATAGAACTCAGTATTATATCACTGTTAATAACAATTATACTTGGTTAAAGTGATTATTATTACGAGTTAAGTGGTTAGAATCAAAGTAGTAATAACTTCATGGAATTTTACAAATATAAAAAAAAAAAAAAATTGTTACATTTATATAAATAGAGTTGTTACAACCGTGATCTCTCAATTTCAATGATCTAATAGTTACGGAGATATGTTTTCTATTTTAATTATTAGAATTTGAACTTTAAAACCTGCTTGTGTTCAAGAGAATTTATTTTTTAAAATATATTAAGTTAACGTTAGAAGTATACAAATACTTCAAAAGACAAAATCTAATCTTATTTGATGCTCAAGGTATCTAGAAGATACCATTGCTGTATAATATTAAAAAAATCACTGCGATCTCCCAGTAGGTTTTTGTCATAATGTTATTGGTTGTGACATTCGGTTTGGTATGTGCTTCTTGAGATTCTGGCATATCATCATGACGTCCATTGTAATGCTCCATTATTTCGTTGTAAGAAAGCTGTGTTTCCTCTGCGCGCAGCACAGCGTTTTGTTGTTTTTCTTATGCTATTGTTTTGCTATAATTAATAATTATCTACTGTCAGACCCAAACGATGCAAAATAGCTAAAGGAATACCATAAAATTCGACCAAATAGTGGAGATGCAGGGCATCGAATCTTGTACCTAACATGCAAAGGAAGCGCTCTACCATTTGAGCTACATCTTGATTTCAAGTCATTAATAATGGCATAAAACTACTTCTTTAGAAAAATAAAATTATGCATGGCTATAAATATATAATTGTGATTTTCTGTAGTTCTTCTGCACACTTCTGTGGCTTATACATTAGTTTGAGTCTACCATGCATAGAATTTGTAAGTGCAAACTTGACTAGTAGTATATATATGCATTAAGTTGAATTTGTGAATAAAATGTTTATTGAATAAATAACAGTTTATTTTTTTGTAGTTTGGTTCAAAATTATTTTTCCTTCCTTTGATTTAAATTATGTCCTTGAAAATCACTTTAATTTATTCTTTTACCACTTAATCATTTTATAGCTTTTTAAATTAAAATTTTAAGGAAACAGTCAAGTAAATATTAAAACAGCTAACAACAATTTCGTTGTTAAAAGTTTACTTCATGTTTTTATATTTTGAACAATTTAATGTCGTATTGCTATTAGGCTATTGTTAGGACTAAATGAACAGTTTCAATATCCATAATTAATTCTAAGAATGACCATAGATAGAAGATGAAATGAATTAGTGCATGTATAAATAAAACATACTTTCGACAATATAAAACTGTTCAATGTCTTCACTTTTTTTAATTTCTATAAAATTAAGACGAAAGTTATCATATGACGACTAATTGGTAATAAAATAAATTTAATGACATACTTTCAAACAAAGTTTCAGAATAAATCACAAGAAAATAAGTTGTAGTGTAGCTTTTTTATTTAATTATTTATTTAATATTGAAAGACGTAGATACAATATGGAAAGTAATCTTAGAGCCATATATCTAGGTGTGTATCTCACCGAGAAATTCTTATTCTTTCTACTCTTGTTCCGGGACAGCTTTTCTTGTCTCGTTAACTATATACTTTTCCTTTTTTCGATTTACATTTATTTATTTATGGCCATATCCTTTGTTGGCTTGTTTATTTAGTTATGGCCATACCCTTTAATTTGTTAATATTTTAATTAATATTCCAATGTGAGTGTGTGAGAAAGGGAGCTAGGTGCATGACATTTTTATGGGGATTAGTGAACAAAGAGAGAGTGGCAGCAATGATGGGATGGGTTGTCATTGTTTTGCATGCAATATAGAAAGATGGGAAGAAAGAAAGAAAGGAACACACTTTCATAACTCTTTCTTTTCTGTTTTTCCTTTCACTTTCTTTGCTTTACGATCACCCTCTTTAATCAGTCTCTTAGATTTCAGTAACAAAAGCTTCCTCCTCCTCTTCTTTTCCCTTACCCACTTTTACTCTTTCCTTTGATCTGTCTGGTTTCTACTGCAATTTCACTGTGTATTGCATGCTTTAAACTTAATTAGATTTGATTCGAAAGCAAGCATGTGAATGAATTATGTACAAACAAGTGCTTTATCAAGATGACCCCCCCCCCTAAAAAGTGCTTTATGTATCATCTCATCCTGTTAGATAAATAATTATTTAATCAGATGCCAAAAAAGAAAAAAAAGAAACAAACAATAGAAATTTTTTTCAAATAGGGATCATTCTATGATTATATTAAACTAAAATTATTATCTATAAGAATCAAATTAATAATCATATAATGTGGTTATTCATTTCAAATTAAAATTAAAATTGAAGTGAATAGTCATATACTCACATTACATGAGTGACTATATATATTGTGTGTGTGGGGGAGGGGGGGTTGAGGTCAATCAACATTTTGTAGATTTTTTCTAGTCTTTTTTCCCGTTCCCTCTATCATTTATGGCTGAGTTTTTATGTCAACAAATAATATATTACAAAGATGTATCATAATTTAATTTAGACATGTAAATGAGTTTTTTTCCTCAAAGTTAAAACTAAAAGATATAGAGGAAGATACAACGTTGAAATGCATTAAATAGACAAGAGAAAGCATTCAATATAAATAATCTCAGGAGATTGGTCTAACGGGAAATGTAAGCATGTGATATATGATTAATTAAGTGCAGTGTAACATGTTTGAATTTTAGCTGTGTTAATTTCTTGAGATGGGCATAAATAATCTTCCTTTATCTAGAACAAGAAGGTAGATTAATGGAGGTGTGTGTAAATTGACCCAGACATCATCTATTAACCACAATAAATAAAAAATTGTTGTTAACCTAAAATGCTTAAGTTATTTACCATTTATTTACATGCATGATTATAAGGAACGTACATAACTACATGATTATAATGAAAAAATGATATGAAAAATAAGGAGAAAAGAACTTCGAAACTCCCTGTTCCCGAAATGATTATACTCTTTAAATTATTTAAGTATTTATATAATCTCACACAAGCATTTTCAATTGTCATGAACTCATGATCAGATAATAATTTGGAGAATGATTTATACCGTGATGAGAATCATGCATGTACAAGTTTTTTTTTTTGGAATGTGAATATGATCATCATTGTATCACATGACATGTACGAACTTGAAATGCAATAGGAAAATTCAAATGGAATTTACATTTGAAAAAAAAAACAGATGACAATAGGGAATAATGGGTACAAGTACTGGACAACTAATTTTTGTATCATGGAGATCAATTTTACCATTTTTTTTTTTGTTGAAATTAGGGATATATAGATATCGGATCATCGGCCAAAACAAAAAAAGAATAGATCGGATCTTTCTTTTAGGGCATGTTAGATAGGTAAAAAAAGACAATGAGTTCAAAGAAAGTAAAAAGAAAGAAAGGGGAAGGTTATTTCCCTTCCCCGTGTTAAGATGATTAAAACTGACAAGGTAATAAATTAAAATATTCCAATAAAAGAAAACAAATAATTATAATTTAGCTAATTTTTTACAAGTTTATATTCCATTAAAATGATTAATTATAAGATTTTGGCTTAACGATATGCATTTTAAAGAAATAATGAATAATATAATATTGAGTAAATACACAATTAATCTTTAAATTTATTATGTCATTATTCTTTAATATCTGAATTTAAGTCATTGCACAGTTTAATCTTCGAATTTACCAAATGTCAGATAATTTAGTCATTTTATTATCTCTACACTAACTGCTTGCTGACGTGGTCTGTTAAGTGTTTATGTGACACGTTAAATATCAACTAATCATATCACATCAAATTGACTCAACTTAAAAAAGAGAGTAAATATACAATTTAATCCTTAAATTTATTAGGTCCTTACAATTTAATCATTGAATTAAATCATTGTACAATTTTATCTTTGAATTTATCAAAGGTCAAACATTTTAATCCTTCTATTATTTTCACACTAATTACTTATAATATAGCTCATTATATTAATGTTAACTTAGTTTAATAAAAAAAACTTTAAAATACTTCGTTTTTCACTCTATTTTTCTCTTTCTCATATAAAAAATCATATTTTATGTCTTCAACTGACAATGCCATAAAACACCCCTTTATTACGAAATTATTCTAATAAGTTTCTGATGACTAAAAATAAAAAAATTATTCTAAAATTTGTGATATCAACAATTATAGATAGTTAATTTGACACTTTACATATTTTTGACTATAAGAAGGGGTCATGATTTCAATGTTCTTAATCCCTTCTTGTTCAATGTTGTGTTAGTTTTTATAATTTTTGCTCTAATTCAAGTATTTTAATGCTGAAATTTTTCTAGTTAATATTTATTAGTTAGCCCTTATGATTGTGTTTGAATATTGTTGTATATTTTAATAAGATACTTCTCTATTTGCAAATCTTTTTACTTGAGATATATCATTTTTTCTTTTAAAGACAGAGAAAAATGTACACTACAAGAAAAGTGCGGAATAACGACGGAGACATAACAACGGTCAACTACAACCGTTGCTAAATCCAAGTTTAACGTCGGTTACATAACCGTCGTTAAAATTGTTATTTTCACGACGGTTATCCTTTAACCGTCATTAAATAGCGATGGTTTATCTCTAACCGTCATAATATGTCGCAAAAAAGGATGAAAGTAATCGTTCACAGGGAAGAGTAAGGTTTAACGACAATTTAGTTCTAACCGTCATTAAATAACGACGGTTGAAATTGAACCGTCGTTATATAACGACGATTATAAAAATCGGCGTGTATCTGTAATATTTAGAATTTTGATTATTTATCGGGATAGGTGTGGTTTAACGACGATTTGAAAAAAATTGTAGTTGAACCTAGAGTATAACGACGGTTACAGATCAAAACCGCCATGATGTTGGTTTGACGACAGTTAGTTAACCGTTATCAATAGGTTTAACGATGGTTTTAAAACTATCTTTAAACCACTTCCTTCTATAAATCAATTTTCTCCTTTCATTTTCATTACGAACACTTTAACCTACAGTCTTTGCTTACAAAATACATTAATTGACGTATTGTGGTGTGCTGTGCGAGTTTTTTTTTATCTTACCTAAGGTATGTCATGTAATGATATAAATATAACTGAGTATTTTTAAAAAAATATTGTATGTTCAAAAAATTGTTATATTAATTTTTATTTGTTTTTGTGAAGAACTTGTGATAGTCTATTGATTTTCACGTGTCATTTCTTTGGAATCACTTTGATGGTATGAAATTTAATTTTTTTTTATTTTGGAGAAATTTATTTTAATATATTGCATGTTAAAATGCGATAATAATAGATATTTTTTGTACTTCATATTTATTTTAAAAATATAGTTTACATTGTGATGTACATGTATGAATAAAATTTAAAATTGTGTCACTTTTGCAATATTTATGATGTTAAATATTATAATATATTATGTGCATTGAAAATATTTAAGAGGTCATTTTTTTTAGAGTAATGCTGAAATATTAGATTTGATTATTTATGAAGTAAAACAAACGTAATTAGTATTAGAAAGAATATATATAAATTAAAAATAGAGGACATGATGCGGAGTTGATGGAATAATATGATAAAATTACTAAATACACGTAGTTAAAAATAAAATGTTATTAAAAAATACAAGTATTTTGAAAAAAATAAAAATAAATATATATAATAACATAAATTTAGTAGAGGAATTGAAGTGCAGTTGATGAGGTAAAATAATAAATTTTAGTAAATAGACGAAGTTAATATTAGGAATTATTTTTAAAAACTACAACACTAATTTAAAAATATACGTAGTTTTTAAAAAAGGAAAACAAATATATATAATAACATAAATTTAGTAGAAAATAATAGTGAATTTAGTTTTAAATATAATTTAATTAGTGTTAAAAAAATTTAATTAAAATTAATGCAGATGAATCAAAAATAGTTATTATATTAATAAACATGTTTAAATAATATACATAAAATAGTAATAATAGAGTTGAAGTACAGTTGATGCAGTGAAACAAGAAAGTTACTAAATATATTTAGTTAGTATTATAGAATGTTTGTAAAAAATTAAAATATTAATGCAATTGATGAGGTAAAATAATAAATTTTAGTAAATAGACGGAATTAGTATTATGAATTGTTTTAAAAAAATTAGAACACTAATTTAAAAATACATGTAGTTTTTAAAAAATGAAAAAAAATATAATAACATAAATTTAGTAAAAAATGATAGTGAATTTAGTTTTAAATATAAGTTAATTAGTGTTAAAATATTTTAATTAAAATTGATGCAGATGAATCGAAAATAATTATTATATTGATAACATAAATTTTGTTGCTTGATCACTTAGTTTAGATCAAGTGTGGGACACAAGAATCATAACTGCTTTTTATTAGGTGTACACAGTAACATTTATCTTTCTTGGTGTTTTTTTAATGTATTATTTTCTTATACTAGATTCTCTAGTACCTAACAATATTTTAGGTGTAACTGTGTAGAACTATTCTTGAATATATGGCCTTTATATGGGTCACTGGCATTACTTTTTCTCATGGACATTGAAATTTTAATTCCCTATCTGAATTCCAACGGAACTTTACTATGTAAAAACTATAATTGAAATCGTAGCGGTAAATACAAAATCATATTTCAATCTTTTGCTGCTAGTGGTTATCCATGCCAAGACGATGTGATCTATCATAATCAATCATGAAACTCAGCTTTAAATTAATGACATTAAGAGAAGGAAATAAAATTGTCATATTACTAAAAAATTTCTCAATGGCACTGTTTAAAATGTTAGAAAATTTCTTCCTGGATTCTTAGACATTTGTCAAGTGTTTTATTTCATATTATGCAAGCTAATGGCATCAGTTATCCCACTTTGATAAGGTACGAAAAGTCTTGCCGATGAAATCTATAACTTTTATGCATCTAAGTTTGCATCATAAGCTTTTTACGATCAAGTAACTAGCTCATTTCTCTCTTTTTAACTCTCTTTAATATCTCTCTTAAACTCTTTAGGATCAAGATTCTTTATTTCTATCGAACCAATGAGGAGGTGTTGACAAAAAATGCTATAATTTCACGATTATTTGTTGCTTCATTGAATGTCAATGATCACTTTCCATCATAAAGTGTGTTAAATATTTTTTTTTCACTTAATGCATTTTAAAGCTCTTCAAAATGTGACATGGTTTATGCACAATTAACTGCAAATGCCTTCCCATGCAAAATTGTAGTGTTTTCATTTTAGAGTAAGAGTTATTTAGGTTAATTGCTATCTAAATTCATAATAGTTTCAGATATGGATAAGTCTTGGATCCATAAACCTCGACAATCAAGAGAGTACCTAAATGGTTTAGACAGCTTTTTGAAATTTGCAAATGCCAACTCTGGTGTTGAAGGTAGAATAATATGCCCATGCCTAAAGTGTAGATTCAAGAAATGACAACTCATAAAGGTCGTGTGCCAATACTTGATCGTCAAACCATATCTGAAGGGATACAATTTTTGGAGTATGCACGGGAAAATGATTACAGAAAATCCTACTGTAGGACATCATATAATGCCAATAGAGGTTGCAGAACCCATTGTTCGGGATGATCCTGTGCAGAACATAGTTCGTGATGCATTTGGGGTTCACCGCGAAAATGAAAGCATCGATTCTGTGGATATTCCTATTCCACCATCAACATAAAGGATGGACGATAGTGTGAAATATTTTTATGAGTTACTGAAAGATGGTCAACAACCACTATACGAAGGGTGTGAGAAGTATTCCAAATTGTCTTTCTTGGTAAAGTTGTATCACATCAATTGTTTGTGCGGGATAAGCGAAAAAGCCATGTTGATGATACTTGAGTTACTGGTCGATGTCTTCCCATATGCAAAGATACCACCTTTATTTTACGAGGTTAAAAAAGTCATTAATAAGATGAGGTTGAATTAAAAGAAAATCCATGCATGTCAGAACGATTGCATGTTATACTCGGGTGAGCCTGAAAGTAGAGAAACTTGTAGTAAGTGCTCCGCACCAAGGTGAAAACCGAAACAGAAGGGGGAGAAGTAGAAAAAGATGTCTAATAAAATTCTCAGATACTTTCCACTTTAGTCAAGGTTGCACATGTTGTTCATGTCTTTTAAGATTGCTGAATTTATGAGATGTCATTCTGAAACAAAATTTATGACGGCATGATAAGGCATCCGAAGGATTCTGAGGCATGGAAGATATTTGATCTTCTGAATCCTCAATTTGTATTAGATCCGAGAAATGTTTATTTGGCGCTTGCAACCAATGGTTTCAATCCATTTGGAAACCTATCTACAAGTTACAGCATATAGCCAGTTGTGTTGATTCTATACAATCTCCCTCCTTGGATGTCTATCAAACAAAGTTCATTCATGTTGTTAATGATAATTTTAGGGAGAAAAGCACTGAAAAATTATATAGATGTATTTTTACAACCACTAATTGAGGATTTGAAGGAGTTATGGGTTGAAAGTGTTAAGACATATGATGCATTCAGCAAAGAAATGTTTAACATACATGTAGCTCTTTTGTGGACAATAAGCGATTTCCCTAACCTTGGATGTTGTATAGACACTTGGGTAAGTTTAAGTCTTTCGTGCGAAATAGAGCAAGGCCAGAAGATTCAATAGCAGAGTCGTACATTGTAGGAGAAGTTTTAGTATTCTGTTCTAAGTACATAGATGGTGTTAAGACTGTCTTTAATTGTCCTACTCATGTGAATGATCGACCTAATGTTGAGATGTCTAACAGGAGTTTGTTCCTACCAATAGAAAGATCAGTTGGTGGGTTTGAATATTTCACGCTTTCTCCCCAGTAAAAATTACAGGCCCATCGGCATGTCTTAATAAATTGCAAGAAAGTTGATCCTTACTTACAGTAAGTTAACTCATACTTAGCTACATTTGTTTACAATTTTGAATGCTATGTAGCATTAAGTGTATCTATATTAATTACTTAACAGAGAATTTAGAGACTATGTAAGGCATAGTTTAAGAAGTTAGACTATGATAGGCGAGATCGGACAAGTGACGTCTAAGCAGTTGATTGTCTACGACATATGGGCGCGAAGGTGGTTGTCCAATTCAACGACAACCACTAGCCTATCGAAGACAGTGATAGTTTGCTTGGTGTCTTTCTCGGCACCATCAATGATAACTTTCATATCTTCTCGATCTCCTATAGGGACTAGAGGAGCATTCCTCAGTAGTATAAGACGAACGTGTTCATAAATAACATTCAGATATGAAAATATATATCTTGTAACTAATTTTATTTATTTATTATTTATGTGTAACTAAATTTTTTACTTTTTTTTGTAGACACACTTTAATGTGACAGGCCTACATCAGAAATTGATCATACAGTCGCTGGGAGCGAAGTGGAGAGCTGCACGGTATAATTTATTCTGGTTGGTGTATGATGGTACGAAGACCATATATCAGTTGCAGAATGAAGTCTCAACTAGCATTCCACCTGATCAGTAGGTGACTTTCATAGACTGTCGCACTCACACAAAGTCTAGGGTAAATTGCTTATATTAATATGTTTATATATTTTAAATTTTACATATTGTGACTAATTAATTTCTCTATGTGATTAGTTAAGATGTGACTGCGAAAAATAGACAGAATAGAATATGTCAGACAATGCCACACACTACTAGCTCCAAGAGCCTTGTGCGTAAGAAGGCTGAGATGGTTAGTTTAAATCTATGAATATCTTCTTTTAATTTTAAGAACACATTAATTTATATCATCAAAAATTGATTAATTATTTCAAATTTCAGGAGGCTGAGGTTGGTGGTTCGTTGACTTGCAGTGATGTATGGACGACGGCTCATAAAAGAGCTAATGGATCATACATCAATGACGAAACTCGAGTAGTTGCTGTAAGTATAAAAATTTTATTAGTACCATACATAGGTAATTATTTGATTTTTGGATAATTTTTAATATTATTTATTATCTGTTATTCGATTTTGCAAGAAAAAATTGCTTTGATCCAATAGGAGGATAGCTCGTCCCAAAAACTCTCAACGGCTAATTCACTTGTGAGAGCTCTAGGTATTAGGGAGCACTCCGGTTGCGTTCGAGGATTTGGGTTGGGTGTTTGCCCAAGCCAAGTCTTCGGTCGTGGCTCAGTTAGGTTGAGCTCGTAGTCTGGTCTATTATACCATGAGTTATAGACTGAGGTTGAGTGCCTGAAAGCAGCTATAGAGGAGCGAGACGTCGAGCAGCAGCAACGAGAGGCTGAACAAACAGCGCGTGACATTGACTTTGCATCACGGTAGCAATAGATGGAAGCTTCAATGGCATTCCTACTACAAAAATTTCAAGGTCACCTTCCGCTTAAGATTGCACTTTTTCATAATCCTAAGTTTAGGGTAATTTCTCAATACATAACAATAACATAATATTATACAAAATTGTTGGTATAATTTTGTTTAATTTGAAAACGCTCAAAACTCTAACCCAATGAATTTTTTTTTCAAGACCCTAGTGACCGTAGTAGTGGACATCAGCCTGATCAGCACCCTCAGGGTCCGAGAACATGATTTGATTATTTATAATTATATAGTTTGTACAATGTAATTTTATTTTTCTCGTGACTATTAATTTTTGTGTATACATTTTTCATTGATATATATATATATATATATATATATATATATATATATATATATATATATATATATATATATATATATCATTTGCATTCAATAATTTACGTATATTCAACATGTTGATAAATATTGATAATTTTTAAAATAAATTATTATATTATAAAATAATTTGCACGCATAATTGTGATATAATAAAAAAAATTATCCAAATTAGTCTTCTGAATAATAAAAATATAAAATAATTCAAACACATAATTGTTAAGTAATAAAAAAAATTAATCCAAATTAATTTTATGAATAGCAGAAATATAAAATTCAACATTAAAATAATTTAAAAAATATTGGTATCTGTTTTAACGAGGATTTTTTAATCGTCGTTATGACGAGTCCTAACGACAGTTTGAAAATCGTTGTTAGGACTCGTCATAACGACGGTTAAAAAACTATTTTTAGAGCTCGTCAAAATGACGCCTTTCCCTTAGTTGACCTGAACCGTCGTTATACCCATGATTCCACGACAGTTTTTTCGATCGTCGTTAAATGATTTAGCGACCGTTAAAACCGTCGCTAAAGCCACTTAAAAACCACCACTAAATATCGTTTTTATTGTAGTGGTACTTTAACTTGTGAAATATATTGTTACTATACTACTAAATAGTTAATAAAATGAAGAAATTTTACATTGAATTGTAAATTCATACATTAAAATATAATGAAATAGTAAATTCAGTAAATAAATTGTGTATTTACTCTTTTTTTAAAAATAAAATTGAGTCAGCATTGATGTATTGAGTTACATTACAAGTAATTAATATGAAAAATAATATAAGGATTAAATTGTTTAACCCTTGGTAAATTCGAAGGTTAAATTGTACAATGACTTAATTCAAGAATTAAATTGTAAGGACCTAATAAAGTTATAGACTAAATTGTGTATTTACTCAGCTTTGATGTGGCATAATTAGTTAGCATTTAACATGCCATGTCAGCACCTAACGAGCCACGTCAGCAAGCAGTTAGTATAGGGATAACAAAGGACTAAATTGTTTGGGATTTAGTAAAATTGGGGACTAAACTGTGTAATGACTTAAATTCAGGAATTAAAATATAATAACATAATAAATTTAGGGATTAAATTGTGTATTTACTCTATAATATTCAAAACTTTGGCTTTTGTCTAAAATCTCTCAAATCAGAGTGTAACACCCCTAAAATTTAGTAATTTTCATTTATGCATAGATTATTAAAAGAAATAAAGGAGTAGGGATGTAATTGAAAGGTTTTAAGGATGAAAATAAAAACTTATTAATATTTTTGGGTCAAATTATAATTTTCTAAAAGTTTAGGGGTCAAAATATAAATAATGAAATTTGCAAGGACTTCCTCTAACAATTAGCAAATTGCTAATTGGTCCTCCATCATTTATTAAAGAAAAAAGAAACGAAAAGCTTTCGGACAAATAAATAGTGAAGAATAAATAGTATTTTTTTTCTCTCTCTAGATCTACAATATTTTCGAGCATCCGATCTCAAAACTGAGGGTACCATTAGATTTAAGACGGAGAGTACTACAATTTTGGCCGAACAATTTTTCAAATTGACCGTAGAATCACCGCAGATCGAAAGTAGAAAATCTTAAAAAAAGATAAATTTTAAAACTCTTACTTAAAGTCTTCAAATTGAAAATTTGACATCGTAGATGGATTCAGAAGATAGATAAACCTCAGGATATGAAATTTTTCAGTCATTTAATTTTTTTTTTGTGCGTCGTGAGTAGTAAATCCGGCCGGTATGAATAGTAATTTCTTGTAGTGAATAGTAAATTCGACCGTGAATAGTATCCATTAGTTGACCAGTGTTGACCAAACTTTCGGAGGTTAAATTTCACGATTCTAGAGTCATTTTCTTGGTTTTTGTACCTTTCGAACTCATTTTTAAGGTATATTTGATCAAATTTGAATTAAAAAATATGTTTTAAGGCTGTCCAACATAGAGCCTTATCTTGTGAGTAGATAATTCTTTCTATGACTTATCCTATACTCTTTTTAAACATTAAATGGATAATTGATTATATTTACAAGTTATTTATACTTTTATACGTCTTTGAACTAGATTAAATTATCTGAATTGTTACAATTTGGTATATAGTTCAAGAAGAGTATGGTTTTGAAAATGAAGTTTCAAACTCATTGAATATATGATTTTAAATTGTATTTCTCATTATATGGTAAAGAAAATATATTGTGCATGTGACATTGATATGTAAAACTATAAGATTGCCTTAGAAATGAACATGTATATGTGATTACACTGATTAGAAAGTTTCTGATAGAGGAATTGTACTGAGATTGAAAATTTGTATTATACTAAAACTTCTGTTTTGAACGATATATCATATATGCAAATATAGTTTTCGTGGAGGAATCCTTTTAGAGACACTGTTTGCTTAAGTAGGCGATGTTAGCCTTGGTGCACCTTGATACTTCAACTAGTAAGGGTGGTGCTAGCCTCGTGTGACGGCTAACACATGGGATATGATATGTGAAAGAGAGCGAGATGCCTCCTATCTGGGCGAGATGCCGACTATATGATATGTTATGTGCCCTCCCTTGTTGTGTGGTTGGGAAATTACCTATCTTAAAGTCCTTTCGCATATCCTCTTGAATGGTGGTAAGGCAAACCTTAGCTGAAATGTTGAATTTAGGTAAATCCTACACCACCAAAGTACGGAAGAATTTGAACTCTAATATGGTGGTTCTGATATAGGATCCTCCTAATGTTTTTATGTGAAATATTTTGATGCATAACAACATTTGTTTAATGATCATACAGTATAGTATATGGCTTTGGATATCTAAATATCCTTTGATTTAAGAATATTTGAAATACATATCCCATATGGATGCACTTCCGAATTATAATTTTTTACGTGATAAATTTTAAAATATGAGTACATCCATATGTTAACTTAAGAGGTCATATGAGTTATTATCTAGTCATTGAGTTATCAAACTCACTACATGATATCTATATTTTTTTTTGGATAAGAGTATAGAGTTTGGTAATTTTCCTTTAAATAGGTGATCAGTTAGGCGACATATTCTTTAGTGTGCCTATTTTGTTTCTAGGGCTCGTAGATTTTAATTTATAATGTACTTTGTACTCTAGAATATGCTCTGAACGCCACAAGTAAGATCTTTGTTTTTACTGTTACTCTTTTATTTACAGACTTGGTATGTATATTGTGTATACATGGGAATATATATGTAAATGCTTTCAATGATAAAGGAATGTATTATACATGTTATGGTAAATATATATTTGTAAAGCATGTGTTTCACATTCCCTTAAATTGGGGGTGTGACAAGTTGTTATCAGAATATTAGGTTTTCCTGTGGCTATCGGACCAAAGGATTCTATAGTAAGACTTTGAGTATGGGTATGTAACCGCATACATATTTATACTCACGGTGCTGCTGTGGAATTCTATAAGGTGTCATCATTTTCTTCCTTTTGAATCTTATCCTTAGGTATGCAATGTTTAAACAGTGATGCGTATATCCTAGACGGTGCCTGTTAAGTGTGGACTACCAGTTCAACTTTTGAACTTGTTTTGATGAACAATGATAAAGAGAACCCTCTTGGGTACAAAGAAAAAGAATTAGTTGAAAATAAAAAGAATCCATTCGAACATAAAGGCAATGGCTTGTTTGGATGACAATAAGGTTTGAATTGGTTGTTTGATTTGCTTATGTGAAATAATATGACGAATGACTAATAAAATATTAATAGTGGGTTATGATGTGATCGAGGTTGTTAACTCCAAAATAACGGTTTGTAATAAAGTGAGTTTTTGAAAATAGATATAAATCTCTTTTTGGATAGATGAGTTAGAACCTATATATATAAATAGATTTGGCAAGCTGTGGGGTGGATTGAATTTGGGAGCAGGGAATCTATGAAGATAATGCTTTCAATGATAGATTTTGTTGATATAAAAAATTTGAAGACAATTTGGTTTTCAATAGTATTATGTATAAGCATTATGAGAAAAAAAGGTTCGCCTATGGAAATTTAAAATTTGAGATATGCAAAATGGGTCATTCATGTGAAAGGCACTTAGATAGACATAAACTTTTCATGATTGATTGTTAAGACATTGCATAAGCATGTTAAAGAATAAAGTCAAAATGCGTTGACCTTATTTAAGTGTTTTGAAGTGCGTTCTAACTGATATAGTATGAAGATGCCATCAATAACATAAAAGGTTAATAAAAGAGTTGCAAATAGTGAACAATTAGTGGAAGAATGTACCAAGTAATTTAATTTCAGCTTTAGCAACCCATAAGTTATTACAAAAAGGGTGTCAAGGATATTTGACAGTGGTGAGAGATGTTGATACAAAGTATACCAATATAGATCAGGTTCTAGTGGTTAGAAAATTTTTTGATGTATTTATAGAAAAATTGCCTTGATTACTTCCAAAATGAGAAATATAATTTGATATTGATTTACTTCCTGAAACCCAACTAGTATATGTACCCCTATATCGAATAATATCGATTGAACTTAAGGAAAAAAATTAATTTGAGATCTAAGTATCATTAATTGAGAATAAAAAAAAGGATATTTTAAAAAAACTGTTTTCAGGATTTGGTATGAGTATTATTAGTTCTTAGTAATGCCATTTGATTTAACAAATGCCCCAACTACATTCATAGATTTAATGAATAGAGTATTTAAATATTTTTTAGATTAATTTGTTATTGTGTTCATAGATGATATTCGGGTATATTCAAAGAGTTTTGACAAGCATGAACAACATTTAAGGATAGATTTGCAAACCCTAAGAGAACACCAGTTGTACGTAAAATTTTCAAAATGTAAATTTTGCCTTAATAATGTTACTTTCCTAGGGCATGTGGTTACTAAGAATAATATTCAAGTCGATACTAAAAAAGTAAAAGCAGTACAACAATGGCCATGCCCTAATGCAATTATAGATATTTGTAGTTTTCTTGGTTTGACAAGTTATTACTGTAGATCTATTAAAGATTTTTCAAAAAATTGCTACTCCTTTGATGAGATTAACAAAGAAGGAAATAAAGTTTGACTAGTCAGATGAATGTGAGAATTTTTTTTTTAAATTTAAAGAATGTTTGACTCAGGTGCCAGTAATGTCTATTCCCTCAGGTACTGGAGGATACATAGTATATTGTGATGTATTGAGAATTGTATTAGAGTGTGTATTGATACAACATGGTCGAGACATTGCATATGCATCTAAACAGCTTAAACCACATGATCAAAATTATTCGACTTATGATTTAAAAATGAAAACAGTAATTTTTGCTCTCAAAATTTGGAGGCATTATCTGTATGGTGATACATGTGAAATCTATATAAATCATAAAAGTCTCAAATACATTTTCCAACAAAAGATCTTAACTTAAGACAAAGACAATGAATGAAATTACTTAAAGATTATGACTGTACAATATTATATCATCTAGGTAAGGCCAATATAGTAACTGATGCATTAAGCAGAAAGTCAATGAATAGTTTGACTCATATTACAATAGTAAGGAGACCGTTAATTAAAGAAATACATAAGTTGAAAAGTCATGGGGTAATATTGGAAGTAAAGGAGTTTGGAATATTATTGGCCATATACAGTTTCAATCATTTTTAGTTGAGCAGGTGAAAAAGGCAAAGGAAGATGATGCCTATTTATGTAAAAAAATTTAAGAGGTGAAGAATGACATTGATATTGAATTTACTATAGACTCTGAAGGAATTTTGAGATTAAACAAGCGGTTGTGTGTACCTAATAAAGAAGAACTCAAGAAAGAGATTCTAGGAGAAGCCCATCAATCTATGTATACCATTCATCCTGAATCAACTAAAATGTATCAAGATTTAAAAGAAATTTATTGGTGGGATAGTATGAAAAAAGATATAGCTGATTATGTTTCTCAGTGTTTAACATATCAACAAGTAAAGGAAAAACATCAAATGCCTGTGGGGTTACATTAACAAATAGAAATACCTAAATAGAAATGGGAGAGAATAACTATGAATTTTGTTACAGGGCTACTGCAGACACCAAAAAAAGTTTGACTCAAGTGATTATTGATAAGTTGATTAAATCAACATAGTGAAAACCACATATAACATAACTCAGTATGTAAATTTGTATTTGAATAAAATAGTGAGACTTCATAATGTACTGATATCAATTATTTCTGATCAATGACCACAGTTTACAACTTGTTTTTAGAGAGTCTTCTAAGAAGTTTTGGGCACGAAGTAAAATCTCAGTACTGCTTTCAATCCTTAAACAAATGGATATTTTGAGTGAACTATCTAAATATTGGAAGACATGTTTCGGATATGTGTGCTTGATTTTCAAGGTAGCTAGAAGAGATTCTTGCCTGTAGCTGAATTTACTTATAATAATAGCTACTAAGCCAGTATACAAATGAAACACTATTTGAGATTTTACATGAAACAGCATAGGTTTCCTAATAGGTGAGTGAGTAAATGACATAAATTATGGCATAGAGAAAGGAATTATAATTTGTCTCTAAATTTATAAATTGTATAATATGGTTATGTAATGTAAACTTATGACTATTTTCGTATGTCGAGATTGTGACTTAAGTGATGTTTGAGATTTGGATAGTATGTCACTAAAATATATGAATGTGTGAGAAATGAATTGAGATGGGTAGGTAGTAGACATATTAGGAGTCGTGAAAGTAAGATATGTGAGGATTGCTTAAAGATTAGTTAGTGATGGGAAAGTGTCATAAGAGAAAGATTTGAGCATATTGAGTTTACTTGAGGATGGATAAAAAAAAATTAGGAAATTTGCAATTTCAATTTGTTGGAAGTGATTAATGGAGGAAATCTTGGAGAAAATTAGGCATTTAACTTTTCATGATATAAGGAAGTGAATTTGGGTATCATAATACATAAAAAGGTTCACTTGAGAATAACTAATTGATGAATGCCTTATAGTGTTTTAAGAAGTGTAATCAAGTGAGTTAGTGGTATCGAAGTTTCTTGAGGAATAAAAATATGAGAAGTAGAATTTAAATTAATCTTTGGCCTATTAAATTGAAAATTTATGTATGAGTAATTGTTGGAAAAAAAAATCTTCTTGAAATAAATGGGTGAATTAAACAAGATTGATATGAGTTAGAATGAGGTACTTTTAGATATGATAGAAGAAAGGCTTGAAATTTTTAATAATGAGTTTATTTGTGTTAATAAGAGGGTATAGAGTTACTGTGATGAGGTAAGTTGGAATTGTTAGACGTGTGTCAATAGTGCCTAAACGTTATAAAAGGTTTAGTGGATTTATTGCTACGTATGTTTAACATATTGCTTAATGGATTTTAAGATAAAAATAGATGATAGATTAAGACAATGAGATTCATGAGAGGATGTTGACATGTGAGAATCAAAAATGACTTTATAAAAGTTTAGAATAAGAAAAGTTGGTTACCCAATATAGATGTGTATATGTTTTTTTATGTGTATGGTTCCTAATTATATCGACTTATAGATATAAATATGCAAATTTGAAGATAGTTCAAATATTAGTGAAGATGATATATAAAAAAGATATCTCCAATAACTTGAGTAGTAAGGTTAATAACTATAATTTATACTTTGACTTCATTCTTTACTTGTGATAGGATGGTTTAAAATTTGGAAATCGAATTTCTTAAGAGGGGAAGAATGTAATACCCCTAAAATTTAGTAATTTTCATTTATGCATGAATTATTAAAAGAAATAAAGGAGTAGGGATATAATTGAAAGGTTTTAGGGATGCAAATGAAAATTTATTAATATTTTTTGGATCAAATTATCATTTTCTAAAAGTTTAGGGTTCAAAATGTAAATAATAAAATTTGCAAAGATTTCCTCTGACAATTAGCAAATTGCTAATTGGTCCTCTATCACTTATTAAAAAAGAAAAGAAAGAAAGAAGAGATAGAAAGCTTTCAGATGAATGAATAGTGAAGAATAAATTCAACCGTGAATAAATTTCGCGATTCTGGAGTTATTTTTTAGGTTTTTGAACCCTTCAGACTCGTTTTTTAAAATATATTTGATCAAATTTAAATTGGAAAAGTATGTTTTAGGGCTGTCCAACCTAGAGCTTTACCTTATGAGTAGATAATTCTTTCTATAACTTACCCTATGCTCTTCTTGAATTTTAAATGGATAATTGATTATGTTTACAAGTTATTTATACTTTTATATATCTCTAAACTGAATTAAATTATCTGAATTGTTACAATCTGGTATATAGTTCAAAAAGAGTATGATTTTAAAAATGGAGTTTTAAATTCATTGAATATGTGATTTTAAATTGTATTTCTTATTATATGGTAAAGAAAATATATTGTGCATGTGGCATTGATATGTAAAGTTATAACATGGCTTTGAAAATGGGCATGTATATGTGATTACTCTGATTGAAAAGTTTCTGACAGAGGAATTGTACTGAAATTGAAAATTTTGTATTATACTAGAACTTTTGTTTTGAACGATATGACATATATGCAAATATAATTTTTGTGGAGGAATCCTTTTGGAAAAAATATTTGTTAATAGCAGGTAATGTTAACCCTAGTGCACCTTGATACCTCAGCTAGCAGGAGTGGTGCTAACCTCGTGTGACAGCCAACACACGGGATATGATATGTGAAGGAGAGCGGGATGCCTCCTATCTGGGCGAGATGTCGACTATATGATATGTGATTTGTCATCTCTTGTTGTGTGTTTGGAAAATTGCCTATATTAAAGTCCCTTTGCATGTCCTCTTAAATGGTGGTAGGGCAAACTTTAACTGAAATACTGAGTTTAGGTAAATCTTACACCACCAAAGTACAGAAGGACTTGAACTCTGATATGGTATTTTGATATGGGATCCTCCTAATGTTTTCATATGAAATATTTTGATGCATAACAACATTTATTTAATGATCATACAATACAGTATATGGTTTTAGATATCTGAGTATCTTTTGATTTGAGAATATTTAAAATACAGGTCCCATATGGATGCACTTCCAAATTATAATTTTTTACATGATAAATTTTAAAATATGAGTACATTCATATGTTAACTTAAGAGGTCATATAATGTATTATTTGCTAACTGAGTTGTCAAATTCACTACACGATATCTATATTTTTTTTCAGATAAGAGTACATAGTTTGGTCATTTCTTTTCAGATAGATGATTAGTTAGGTGACATATTCTTTGGTGAGTCTATTTTGTTTCTAGGGCTTATAGATTTTGATTTGTAATGTATTTGTACTTTAGAGTATGCTCTGAACGCCACATGCATAATTTTTGTTTCTGTTGTTATTTTGATATTTATAAACTTAGTCTGTATATTGTGTATCTATAGAAATATATATGTAAATTTTTTCAATGTTAAAGGAGTGTATTATACATATTATGATAAATATATGTTTGTAAAGTATGTGTTTCACGTTCCCTTAAATTGAGGGTGTGACACAGAGGAACTTAAAATTACAAAGGAGGGAGGGAGTTTGGAGGATTTTGGAAGAATATTAGTTAAAAATTCTTCATTTTCCTCCTCTTCTTGTAACAGCAAACTCTCAAACAATGGGAAGCCTTCACTTCTCTTTCCCTTCATTTTTCCCCATCCAACCATTCCCTTAAACAGAATATATAGGGAATTAGATTACTTCATTTGTTCTATCTTTATTTGCCTTGACATAGTTTATTTAATTTTATATAAAATTTAAAAGTGAAGTTCATCATGCATGATTAGGAATGATGGCATTATAACCTCAATTAACTACATCCTTTACTATTCAATCTTTGTTCTTTTTTCCAAGGCCCTATACTTTATTAGTAGTGAAAAAGTGTTTAGCAGTAAGTTGATTGGGAACAAATTCTTGCAAGTGTTACTTTTTTAAATTTCTTAATATTTTATTATATGATATAATTTTTTATTAATCCAATTGATCAATTATAAGTGATTAAGTTTTTAATTTAAAAAATTAAGTAACAAAAAATTATAGAATCAAATAGTTAATAATTTATTATATAAAAAAATAATGCCATAACCATTCTTTTGGTCTCCCTTCTCTTATTGAAACATCTAAAGAAAAAGAAAATTATTCCTTTATTCAGCTTCTCTTCATAATTTTGCTTCCATTCACCACGAACTACGTACTAAGCATAATGCTAAATTTGCATACAATTGATTTAAAAACTTGACAAGTAAAAATGAGAAGCCACCAGTACCATTTAAATTTGGCATTTGTCGCACATGAGGAAAACTAAAGCACAGAGGCACTCAATCATAATACTAATTAATAAGTGAAGGTTAAGAGAGTGCAGACCCCGAGGAAATTGGATTGGAATGTTATGGGACTGATTGGTACGTAAAAAACAGAGTGGAGAATTGTATTTGAAAAAGAAAAGCAAAAAGTAAAGACTATGATATACGATAGGGGATGTGTTTTCTGGCGACATTTATTGTATAAAGTTGCACGCTATGCCTTTCTTTTCGGCTCCCCAAATATCTCTCTATTCTAACTTTTTTGAGTCAGATGTGACTGAAAATTTGGTGACTTATATAGAGACCAGAGAGATGTGAATGAATCAAAGATGGGTTCCATTGTCCTTTACCCAATGTGTGTGGGACCCTAAACCCTACATTCCCATCTCTTTTTTCTCCGTTTCTTTCCCTCAAATTCTCACTTTGAAAAAGGTGGTGGTGGTCATGTTATTGTTTTTGAGTAGAGTGTGATCCTCCGTATCAATGTACCTTGGAAGCAACCCATATTTTCATTGCATGATTATACACTATAAAATACAATGTGGTTATACCTTTTTTATAAATGACCCTAGGAGGGGATAAAGGGGGTATTAGGTTTAACATTTGTGAGTCAGAATCTTGAGTCTTTCACAGTCCATCTACCATTAATATGGATTTTGTAAACAAATATATGGCTTTTCCTTTTGAAAGAAAACCCTAGTTTCCTTTTTTTTTTTTTTGAGAGAGAGAGATTGCTTCTAGAAAAGAGTATGTTCTTAAAATTTTGAGAAAATTACTTCTTTTTTTCACTTTGATCTTTGCATCTAATTACAATTTTCTCTCTAATTTATTAATTTTTGCAATTAATCCTCTAATATATCTACTCCATTGCATTTTGTCTTCTATCTTCTAAATTAGAAATTAAATTTAATATTACATATTTGAAATTACCAAAATATCCTTTCCATAAAGAGAATTACAAAATGAAATATATATCAAACAAATAGAAGAGAATTGTGATAATTTTAGATAGCTATTGTTAAAATTAATGTTTAATTTAAATGGTAGGGGGACAAATTATAATAGCTAGAATATATAGATTCAAGGGTCAATTGTAAAAATTAAGAGATTAAAGAAGAAATTACAATTGGAGATAAAGATCAGAGTGAAAAAAAATGCATTTTCTCCTATAATTGTCTGTCTTGTGTGACTGTTGAGCAAGCAAAAAAAAAAGTTATTATTTTAACTTTAGAAGAGAAGCAAAGCAATATTTTTTTCAACTAAAATATTTTCACTAAAATTAAATATTATAAATATTATCTTAAATAATTATTAAAGGTACTAAAAGTGTTTAATTAAAATATATGATTAAACACTAAACTATGTCTTCATTACAATATTTTTAAAAACTAATTTGAAAAACATTTTACAGCAGACCATTTAGACCCTTGGTCAAGTGCTCTTGATAGTAAATTTGACATTGGTATATAGTCATGAAATATCATAAAAAAACCCCTGGTTTAAGTTAAGCATCTGTGCAAACTAAGATAGCTAATCCTAGCTGTAAAGTCTCCCTTTTCCAAAAAGTTATGCAACAGTAAATTTCAAATGTTAATTACCTCATATTTGTCTCTTATGCATGATGATCTGATCTCGTAATAAAACGTTTTAATGCTCTGTTTCGACTTTTTGTAACGTGGGGCTGATGTGTTTCAGTTAAAGAAGTCTCTTATTTTTACTTTCCTGCTTTGTTGAAAATGTGTTAGGAAACATGCAAACCAAATCATTCCAGCGAGTGATCCAAAGCTAGATGTAGCATTCATTTTCATAAACATTCACTAATTAATCCACAAAAGGGGATCCTTTTCTTCTAAGTAGAGAAACCCTATTGTGTCTTCTTCCTCACTTTTCAAACTTTGAAACATAATGTTCCAATGATTTGGACACCCCCCATTAATTCAATGAAAACCACATCCTTTCTGTTAAAGGATCCGCCATTGATGACCCCAAAATGAGCTCTCATTATTATCATTTAGTGGTGATCCATTTTTAATTAGAAGGAAAAGATAAAATGAGTGCTCGATCGATGGAAGAACAAATAAAAGTGCCACCTGATCGCATAATATGATATAGCTCGCTGTTTTATCTTTTTTTCTTTCAACGGTAAGCAATCTAATGATACGAAGCCTTCAATCATGAAAATATGTAAGTGACAAGAGTCATTAA
Organism: Gleditsia sinensis; assembly: GCA_037074535.1. NCBI lineage: Eukaryota > Viridiplantae > Streptophyta > Magnoliopsida > Fabales > Fabaceae > Gleditsia > Gleditsia sinensis. Next base: position 15,659,711 of record CM073464.1, read on the forward strand.
ACTCAAAGGAGTTTTCATTGGATAATTTCGATATTGAAATTAGCTTTTTGCAAAGCAATAACCTAGAGGATATTTATGAAATTAATTTAACTAGAGAAAAGATATGTGAGCTCTGGGTACACAAAATTTTGAGGTAAATAAGTTGTTTTCACTCTAAAGATAGGATACACTGCAAATAAATATTTATGAACAATATACTATCAGTAAGACTCAATTTCAAGACAAATTAATTGTTTTTTTTATGCAACAAAAAGTAGCATAAATAAGAATAGTGAAGAAAATTCTCATAATTGATTAAAAGTCTCAAACAGAACAATAAATATAATATTTAAAAGGCATTAATTAGGGCTTTTAAGTGCAATAGGAAATATAAAATGATGAAAATACTTAAAAATTGATAAAATATCTAAAATAACTCCAAATGATGCCGACATAATAGGTTTTAGGCCTTGAAACAAATTCAACTAGATAAATTCAAGTTGTAATAATGAGGGGCTCAAAACGAGCTTTCCCTCGGTATATTATGAGTCCCATAATTTTATTTGAGTTGAAAATTATAGCGATCAACTAATTCAAAATTTCTTTTACCGTACCTTCTACGTCATTTTTTTACCTAAACAGTTAAACTTTCTACCAACTATATATTTGATTGTGTATATTTTTCTAATAATATTCTTTTTAAAATATTATAAACTTTACTACTTGACGCGCGCAATTGGCATTTTGAATTAGCTTTGCAGTTCTAACGTAATTTTCAGTACTTTTAACCTAAACACTTCTTCAACTGAATTAGCGGAATTTCTTTTTGTCTTCTTTTAATACAGTGGAGGTTAATTAAGGAATGTACATCGGAATCCACTTTTATAGTAGATTCTTTTCAATAGATCCTAGTCTTGGAATCCACGCGATAAAGCCTCCAAGATCAAGCTTCCCATTAGCCATATTACATTTTTTTATCTTCTTTTTTTCATAATTTTCTTTAAAGTAAAAATAATTGTTTTAAAGTAAAGTTATAATGATTAATTTTCTCATCATTACAGATCATGCTTCGAATTTTGCAAGGGTCAAATTAATGTGACTACGAGAGGACCCATATGCTTCCTTCTTATACGTACCGTTAGTTAAAAAGTTATGTCTAATACTGCCTTCTGATAAACTATTTTGCATCAAATCGAGATTTTATGAGTGATAGAAGAATTCCAGAATGCAGCTTTTGTTGATAAATCTTTTATAAAAGTAATATGTAGTCGATGTTAATGTTAATGTAAGTAAAAATAATAATAAAATGTGGTTAAATTGAAAAATTATAAAATCGATCAATGGGGATATAGAATTAATTTCATAAAATATTTTTTGAAATTAAAAATTAACTTTTATTGAACTATTTTACTAATTTTTCAAGAATATTAATCATATGATTTTAATTTGTTATATATATACAAAATTATAAAAATTAAATTGATTGTGTGATTATTTCATTTTCTGCTATCTAAATTCCCAAAACCCAACAATAGTTACTCTAAGAGTATTTTCAATAGCGCAAGGAGAAAAAATTCACTAAATAGATTATACATTTTTATATTATTACTTTTTATTTTAAACAACTATATATTATTTTAAGTAATTTTTCATTTCAATAGTACAATTTTTAAAAATTTATTAACAAATTATTCCATATTTTTATATTTTATTTTAATTTAAAATATTAACTATCTTTTAATTTAAAAATAATAAATATGTAAAAAAATTTAAAATATATTAAAAATAATACAAATTTATTTTAAATAATTTTAGTTATTCTCATTGTGATGTCAACACAAAAATTTGTTCTTGCGTTGCAACGCTAACATTTTACGTGGTGACACCAGTTTTAGAGCATCGTAATATAATTTTATATTATTTTTGATGCATTAATTAAGCATAAGGAACTATTATTTTTGTAAATAATAGTGCTTATATATTGGTGCTACGATGAAACACTCCGGCTATAATATTTGTTAAAATGCATTGCTTAGTTTAAGATGTACAGAAGAAATTTTCGTTGGATATGGTCTAAAAGAGCTTCAAAGAAACTAAATATATTATAAGTCCTCCCTGTAAATTTTCCTTTTTTCTTGTTTTTCTCTCTTTGATAAAAACACCCTTTTTCCGATATTACTAGTGTAATCCTTTTATCTTATAAACAAGAGATAGCACCTTGCATGTCATCAGACTTAATTACAAATGGAGTTTTAGATTTTATTTTGCATAAAATTTGTTGGACCTGAAGTTTAGACCATTTAAAATTTGATTTACAAAAAAGAAAAAACGCACGCGCGCGCGCCCAATCCGAAGGCTATCTGTTCCATGTCGGTAGCTTGAATTGAATGTACGTAGACAAGTAGAAGGTAGATTGGACCATTAAAGTATTGTTAATATTTTTTTTTTTTTGGGTTGTTATAAGTATTTTCAAACTATTTAAGTTTAGAATTTAACTTATTTAAAGTATTGAGACTGTCTTTGTCTATAATCTCTTAGTATTGCAAAATTCTTTCAATTACTATTAAGCTATCATATATAAAATGACTTTTATTTCAAGTGGGAATGGAAAGTAGAAGTATAAACTATGCTATAATATAATCTCGAGGTTTTACATTCCATGTCTCCAGATATATAGTGAGTAGAAAATAAAGCTTCCATCTCAAAAAACCAAAAGAAAAAACCTAGAGAGAGAGAGAGAGAGAGAGAGAGAGACAGAGACAGAGACAGAGACAGAGAGAGAACTAATCTTGACTCTTACGAGTAGTAAAACAAGAGAGAAAGTAGTCAGAAAGTTACTTATTGAAAGTTCATAATTAAAATCTAGCAGAAAAATGTTTTCAGGCTCCCATTAAACAACAAATGAAGATTTAAGTATTGCATAAACACAATGTGAACACAAATCGGCGTCCACTATGGCAGTATATTTCAGATTTGCTTGATTGCTTTCTTTATTTGGTAGCACAGTGGCTTTTTTGAAGTGGGTGGTTGGAAATGAGACGAGATTAAGACAAAAGGTCATTGCAGTTTGCAGGAGGAGAGAGGAGGGAGGCTGAAAAAGAGCCAATAATGCAATGTAGGATAGCAGACAGAGGGTTGCTTTTTGGGTACTTGGGGAATAATATGCCGTCTCTCTACGAGGATTGGCGTGAAACCTCTTTTTCTTCTCTTGCACAAGTTAATATTGTCAGACATTTTATATAAATTCTATTTTTAAAAAAATTAATATACATTTAGTAATATATTTCTGTATTTATTAGTAATTAAATTCCTCTTTTAAATTTTTATAAATCAAATTTAAATAAAAATTTATCGTACATATTCAAATAATGAAAAAGAAAAAAAATTGGCAGAAAAAAGAAAAATATACTGCTTTCCCTTTCATCTTTCATTACACTACATTCAAGTCTCAACCTTTTTCTCCCTAGTACTTTTTTTTGAATTTCTGCTGGCCTTGACTGTCCGTTCAAAGGATGGTGTGGAAAGAAGAGGAGGCATTGTGAGTCCAAGTAAAATTTTTGAATTGTGGGGTGCTCATAATTTCCGATTGCGATTAATCCCTTTGCGTAAAAATAACACAGCAAAAAGGACTAATTAACTATCTTCGAATAAATAGAATAAACTAGTTTTTATCCTGGTCCTTCACTGTAATATGATATTGATCAACATGCATGCATATTGGTATTACAGCAGAAGCAGATGACTGCTATATCTTTCAGCTTTTCGTCCTTTTCATGGTGCATGATGCAGCTAAAATTTTACTATATGTCCATTGGCAACAATTTTGTGTTTTCAAACTAGATCCAGAAGATCGTAAAATGACTATAGAAAGAGCGTTTCTGATTTATTTATTTATTTAAAGTAGTAGTCACGTATAAGTGAGAAGGATAAACTTCATTACGGGAACATGTTGAGATGTAAATGCGCTGCAGCGCTAACTGTAAACTGGAGGGAGAGAGATAAAGCAATGAAGTGGAAATAAAAGGTAAGGAAAAGCTGCCTCTTTAAACTAAAACCAAAGGAGAATTCAAAAAAATAAAAATAAAAAAGGAAAAATAGTGACCAGAAGTATAAAGAAGGTGGTGAGGCCTAGTATGCTATTTCTAAAACGCTTCACTACTTGCTCTTAAGCTCTCTGTGAAAACTCTTTTTCTGTACTCTGAGCTTATAAGCCGCTTAATCCTTCAGATCCACCAGCTTCCTCTAATCACAAGAGAGGAACAAAACCAGATCTCTTGGTCATTTCTCAAACTACAGAGGGGTGGGGTGGTGGTGTTTTGGAGAGAATCAGAAGGATAAGAAAACAAAGAAGTCTGGTTTTTTCTGAAAGGTTCTCTCAAAAGGGGGTGGTGCGGGGGGGTGGGTTGTGGCCAAGTGATGCGCTCAGGAGCTTGTACATTATTGCAGCAGACCCTCACAGCGGAGGCTGCTTCAGTCTTGAAGCACTCTCTCGGCTTGGCTCGGCGGAGGGGTCATTCCCAGGTCACTCCTCTGCATGTGGCTGCCACTTTGCTCAGCTTAAGAGCCAGTTCGTTGAGAAGGGCTTGCCTCAAATCTCAGCCACACCACCAGACAGCTTCACATCCTCTTCAATGCAGAGCCCTTGAGCTCTGCTTCAATGTGGCTCTCAATAGGCTCCCAACGACACCGGGTGGCCCTTTGCTCCATACCCAACCCTCTCTTTCCAACGCTCTGATTGCTGCATTGAAAAGAGCTCAGGCTCACCATAGAAGGGGATGCTTAGAGCAACAGCAACAACAGCCACTTCTGACCGTTAAGATAGAGCTTGAGCAACTTATTATATCTATTCTAGATGACCCCAGCGTTAGCAGGGTTATGAGAGAGGCTGGGTTCTCTAGTATTGCTGTAAAAAACAACTTAGATGACTCTTCAGCCTCTTCAGTTTACCAGGGTTATAATAATTCCGGTGGCGTTTTTTCTTCTCCTTGTTCACCTCCCTGTGAAAGCCAGAGGGAAACCATCATCAACCCTACCAATGATTTCAGGCGGACCAATTTCTCAGCTTACTCTTTTGAGTACAACCCAGTTCTGTTTTCTCCTCTAAAGAGATCCCCAGTGTATCCCCCCTCTGACTCAACCTCTTCTAAGGAAGATATCAAGTTGGTTCTGGATATCCTCTTGAGGAAGAAGAAAAAGAACACTGTGATAATCGGTGATTCGGTGCGCATAACTGAAGGCCTAGTGGGAGAGCTGAAAGGAAGGTTAGAGAGAGGAGAGGTTCCTGATGAGCTGAAGTTAACCGGTTTCATCAAATTTCAATTTGCACCAGTTTCTTTGAGTTTTATGAAAAAAGAAGATGTTGAAATGAATCTGTCGGAACTAGAAAGGAAGGTAGATTCCATTGCATCAGTCGGAGGGGGTGCCATTATCTACATTGGAGACCTGAAATGGATTGTGGATGCAAATTTCAGTGGAAAAAAGGGATACTCTCAAGATGAAGAGGTCTCTGATGGGTATAATCCAGTTGATCATCTAGTTGCAGAAATAGGAAAGTTATTCTCTGACTATGGGAGCTCAAAGGCTAATAAGGTATGGCTGATGGCCACAGCAAGTTATCAAACATACATGAGGTGTCAAGTGAGGCAGCCCCCTCTTGAGACCCAGTGGGCTCTGCAGGCTGTTCCTGTTCCATCAAGTGGACTTGGCTTGAGTCTCCATGCTTCCAGGTAAATCTCTTGCTCAGTTGCTCTAGCTAATTCCAAAGAAAGGAAAAGAAAATGTAAGCATAAGAAAGTCACCCTCTGATGCCTCTCCTTGAAGCTAAATTTGTTTTTCATTTTGTTGCTTAGTAGTACATTGCGTCTGGACCATGCCAGAACCCCTCGTCAAAAGTATGGTTGGTTGGTGAGGCAGACGTGATGCAGTGACTTTCTGCTTCTCTTTATTTATTTTTTTGTCAGTATGCTACATCTTTATATTGTACATTCACATGATGTTGGGAGAAACTATATTTTACTAAAAGGAAATTAAAGAAGAATGAGAGAGTAAAAATGTCGTAAATGTCTTGTAGAAGAACTTATTCAAAAATGTCTATTTGTTTAATTTTGGGTGTTCATTGGAGTTTCTGCACTATTGCAGTGTACTTGATTCAAAGATGAGTATCTCGCAGAACTCGTCTAATTTACTGGAAGCAAAACCCGTCAACGACAATGAGGAGCAGGATAAGCTAACTTGCTGTGAAGAATGTGCCTCCAATTATGAGAAAGATGCTCAGTTATTCAAACCAGGCCAGAAGAAACTGTTGCCTTCCTGGCTTCAGTCTCCTAGCACCGAAGCCCATCAGAAGGTAGCAATTTTCAGTTTGAAATTAGGGCCTGGGGATGATTAATTAAGCTGCTTAGCATCGGATATCAAAGTAATTGTCATAAAAAAAAAGCATTTAATATTTTATAAAGATTAATAAAGCTAAACATTGAGGGACGAGAAATAACTCCATCATCTTTGGCAACAACTTTATCATTTATTTCTGTGAGTTTAGTAGTGGCTTACGAATAATTTTATGTTTTTAGGATGAACTAACCCAGTTGAGAAGAAAATGGAATAGACTATGCTACTGTCTTCACCAAAACAAAAATTCTCAGAACCAATGGAGCAACAATCTTTACAGCAATCACAGTTCAAATGGAAAGATCTACCCCTATAGTTCATCGTACCCCTGGTGGCCAAACCAAGGTAGTATGACACCAGATTCAAGTTCTATTTCCTTTGCAGATCCCATAGCTAAACCCAGTTATAGCTCCAATCTTGTACCCCAATTTCGGCGGCAACAATCTTACGCCATTGAGTTCAATCTCAGCAACGAAACTCAAAAGAAGGCAATAGAGCCCAGCTTGGATTCTCTCAAGGGCATGGAAGGTAAAGAAGTAAGGATTACTCTTGCTCTTGGGAATTCTCCATTCGGTGATTCAGGGCAAACAGTGGAAAATATAACTGATAGAACACTGCGACGCGCTCATATTTGTAAACTATTGCAGGAGAATGTGCCATGGCAATCTGAAACTGTTACTTCAATAGCAGAGGCCTTCGTTGATTCCAAATCGGCAAAGCAAAATAGTAGTTGGTTTTTTATGCAGGGCAATGATTCTATTGGGAAACGAAGGTTGGCACGAGCGATTGCGGAATCAATCTTTGGCTCAGCTCATCTGCTCTTTAACTTGGACATGAGAAAGAAAGAGACTTTAGTTGCCCCATATTCTGAAATGCTGACCAGAGCATTAAAAACCCATGAACAGCTTGTGATCTTAATTGAAAACGCCGATTTTGCAGATGCCCATTTCAAAAAATTCCTCGCAGATGGATTTAAAACAGGGAAATTCGGAGATTTTAGCACAGCGGTAGAGCCAGGACGAGCAATATTCATTTTGACAAACAATGGCTCCACCAAAAGCAGTGAAGAACAGAATCATCAGGACTCCGTGATCAGATTGGTGCTGCAGGTGATCAGTGAAACAACCAACTCTAAATTGGGGCGACCTAGTTTGGACCACAAGCGCAAGGCTGAATGGGATTTGTTCACCAAGATCAAGAGTCCCAGAATTGAAGAGAAGGAAGATGTAGTTTTGGTTTCAGAACAAGGGAACAGAAAGATAGACTTTTCAAGACAATTAAGCTTCAATACCCTTGATCTGAACATAAGAGCTGACGAAGACAATGATGGGGAAGACAAAACAAGGCAAAGTAGCCCCATTTTCAGCGATATGGCCCGAGAAACAGTGGTCTATGCCAAGAACCCAGATGGGTTTCTTGACTCAATCGATAACCGCTTTGAGTTCAATAGAAATGCAGCTCGGGACAAGGCGATTGCAGCGTTTTTTTTATCGAAGATCGAAAGGTCTTTTGAGGAGGTTTGTGGAAAGGAATCTTTGGAGAATTTTACTGTTGAAGAGACGGTGCTACAGGAAGTGAGTTTTGGGTGTGGTTCTTTTACTAACAGCTTGTTTGAGAAATGGCTGAAAGACATTTTTCAATCCAGTTTACAAGCAATTAACTATGGAGGGAAAGAGGGTATAGTTTTTAAACTTTGTTGGGGTGGTAAAGGAGATAGAATATTGGATAGTGGGTTCATGAGTTCATCTCTGCCCAAGAATATCAAAGTTAATTACTTCATGGTTTGACTGACTCGGGGTATAGTGAGGATTTCCTATAAAAGCATCTACAAGATGTAAAATGGAAGTGATAGCTTTATGTAACTGCTAATTTTCATAATAGAAAGTGTTTGTTTTCTTCTACTTTATGTCAATTATTTACCGTTTCTCATTGCTCCTAGTCGTAAATTCTTTTCTGTAATTTCATATTTCTAAAAGTTTCTTTGTTTCGTAGAAGAATAAATTTTTTTGAGAAATGTTTCCTTTAAGAAATTTTCTTAAAAAAATAATTTCATAACAAAATTTGGCATTGATTGTTTATTAGAGAATTTTTCATGAATTTTTTTAGATTACATAAAAAAAAGGCAAACAAGGACAATAATGGTGAGGTGGAGGTGGTGATTAATCAAGTGACAATAACTGGTGACAGCAATTTAGATTAGTATAAACTTTTCTTTAAAGAAACACGAAAAAACTTTTGTGTTTGAAAATTTTTTCCTTGGAAGGATTTTCCAACAAAGCAAAAAAAGCCTAAATATTATACCTAGCATTAAAAGTCAATTTTGATTAAGATAATAGTGACAGCAATTTAGACTAAACTACTTGAATACAAATTCTTTGATACCATGTCAATGACAACAATTTAAAAGCTTTAATTGATAAGTAAAAGGCCCATAACTAATTTTGTTATAATACATAACACTTGCAATGATGATAAAAAATTATATTAAGTCCTATGATTCCAATAGGCTTTTCAATTAAGTGTTCCCAAGGTTTGCTTCAGATCTCATCATTAAAGAGAAGTTTTAACATCTAATTCTTTCTGTTGAACCTTGACTTAGTTCTCCTAATTCTTTATGTTTTACACTTAGAACCTAGTCATGTTTACTTGAAATTCCATGGCTTTTCTTTCTAACATGCATAAATGAGATTAATGGGAAATAACAATTCAGATGAAGGAACATATATGGAGGAAACTTATAATATGGAGAACTTAGCCAATCCCAAATCTTCCATTACTTCATGGACCAGGCCAGTTAGCAATGTTCCTAATGTTGAATTATGCTGGATTGAATGTCTTATTGATCATCACACATATTTTGTTTTTTAAACATAAATCATAATCAACTCCACATGCCATTTAAAAGGTAATATTCAAGTTGTAGGCCACGACAATCAACGGCCAGGTTATGCCTTTGAAAGATGATTTGGATTGAGAGTATATTTGTACTTATGGTCCTTGGTCCTTGCAAGGAGGGTTTTTATTTTTTATTTTTTATGGTTATTGCCATCCCAATCTTGTTTTTAGTTAGGAAAATTTTCTTGAAGTTTCTATCTAGTGCAATTATAAGGATTTTCGTTAGAGTACCAAAATTCAAGTTTTGCATCACATATTACCTCTATGATAGGTAATGTTGTGCAGTTGATTGGGGTCCAGCCATTCCTCGTAAGATTATATTCATGTGGGTCAAAGTACAGATTGATCCTTTGAAACATCTACGTAGGGTGCACTTATATCTTTCTAAAAATTGATCAATTTAGGGGTCACGTATTCCCCAATTATGACTGGTTCGAAGCACAAATTTTAAAACCCCTTGTTCAACAAATGCTTGTATTTAGTCATTTTGATGCTCATTGTGGGCTAGTTCATTATGGGGGTTTTAGGAAGCTTTTTAGGATTAAGGGCATGCCAGCAGATGGTGAGTCAGTATAGGTAGTAGGTGGAGTAGATGCAGGTGTAGCAATGAATTTTAAAGACAAATCTTTCATTGAACACCACATGTATAGAGATAAACACCCTTGCATCAGGCTTAAGAAACCTAAAGCCTTTGTTGTTCACTAAATAGCCTAGATAAGTGCATTTTTTAGACTTGAATTATAATTTGTGCTTCTAAAATGGTTTGAGTAATGGAAAGTAATCACAACTAAATACCTTGAATTGTGAACATCAAGCTAACTTCTATATAGGGCCTTAAATGGGGACCTATATTACATAAGTGCAATAGGGAGCCTTTTAATTTTGAAGCAGGCAGTAATGAAGCTATTTTCCCAATACTGAAGAGGCATAAAAGCAGTAGAGAGTAGGATGAGTCCTATCTCAGTAATATGCCTATGCTTCCTCTTAATAGCTCTATTTTGCTCAGATGTGTAGGGACATGTGAGTCTATCCAAGATCATATTCTGGGTTAGAAAATTTTTAAGGGCTTTAACTTCACCTCCTCTATTAGTTTGGAGTTGTTTAATTGGAAATTCAAGTTGTAACTCAACAATTTTCTTGAATTCGATGAAAATATTTAGCACTTTTGATTTTTTATGCGGAAAACAAATCCAAGTGTATCTAGAAAAGGCATCTATGAAAGCTACATAATATCTACAACCATTGAAGAAACTACTAGAGAAGGAGCCCGTACATCAGCAAAGACCAATTTCAAAGGAGTACTATATTTAGTAAAAGAGTGAGGAAATGGTAGCTTTTTATATTTTCCAAGACAATAATTGGCACAAAAATCATAAGAAATTTTATTCAATATAGAAAGATTACAACTTTTTAACACTTTGTTTACAATTGGTATGAACAATGTCCTAAACAATTGTGCCACAAGAAAAAAAATCTTTTAATGGATTAGTAAAGGCAATAAGCACCATAAGTGAAGATTTGGATTGTAGTTGCCAATTTTGAAAGCATACAATCCATTAAGCTGCACCATCCCTTGTAGTAGAATCTTCTAAGTATCCTGGGATTTGACAAAGGAATGCTAAAGGTGAAATGTGCAATACATTTTATTATCCCTTGCAAATCGAGAGACACTAATAAGTTCTTAGTGATTGAGGGAACATGTAATATATTGTTAAGAGAAAGTGTAGAAAAGTTAGATTGAGATAGAAAATAGGAAAGACCAGTGTGTTTGATCAATAAACTTGATCCATCACTTATAAAGATTGTCATTACCTACATAATCAGACCTTACTAAAAAATTATTAGCATATGGAGTGATGTGACTACAAGTGCCAAGATTTGGATACCAATTGGTGTCATTTACAGTGGCTGATGTAGCTATCATGGCTTAAGCTAAATTAAGCCTAAACCCTTAAGATACATTTTGACCATAAAGAAAGAAAGAGTTACAACTTTGAGATGTAATAGAATTAGTAGGAAAATGAAATCATTGCTAGGTCGAGTGGCCAAATTTCCTATATGATTGAGTTACTTATGCATGGGTTCTTGAAGAAAAGAAAATGGCAAGTCTGAACCGAATCTAATAAGAGATCACACATCCCACCATTTGGGTCAAGATAAGTTTAATCATATAAGATAATAGCTAAGCCATCAACAATTTATCTTGTTTTCTCCAATCAAGAAATTCATAATTTATCATATTGTGATCAGCATCTTCTTGAGTTCTGAATTAAGGTGGACCTCCATTGGGATCTTCAAGAAAATTCTATAGATCATGTCTATACACCACTTCGTTAAGCTTCACTGAATAAGAATGAGAAAAGGCTATTAGATCTTTCTTTTGGTTTGAGTTCTCCATTTAAGAGAGTTACTTTAATACTATGTTAGACTTCCATAACAAAACATTATTAAAAGAAAGAAAAGAAGAGATAAGAGATGGGAGAATAAATGTATTCAATCAATGGTGATCCTGAATGTTACAAAGGATTTCTTTTATATAAAAGAGCATTCATTTATGTAATTAATTGACATATATCAGTAAATATAATAACTACAAGCAACATATAACACTACCATGCTGCATACAATACCAACCAGTAGCCTAACATAGTTTAATACATTAACACTTAGCCTTATCTCCTAACACTACTTTCCTTTCCTAAGGCCCTATCACAAACATAAATTCAATTTCAAGTAATCTAAATGTACTTTCCTTGGTTATGCTCTTAATTAAAAAGGTTTTAAGTGTTTAGATTCTTCTAGAAGAATAAATGTTTTTAAACATGTTATCTTCAATAAAATCAAATTTCCTTTTAAGTCTTGTTTCTTTTCTATAACTTCATATCTTTCTTCTCACTTTCTCAAACACATATGCCACTTCATGCTTTTTACCCACCTAAATTACATTTAAACACCTTTCCTACCTATGCCTTCTAATCATACATCTTCTATCTTCCTAAATCATCCTACCTCACCTATGCTCACTCTCTTAATTCAAAACCTACTATCAATGTTAGTCATTTAGTACAATCCCAAAAACCTACTAATCCTTCCAGCCATCACCTTCTTGGCAATCATATGACCACAAAAGCATGAGAAGGCGTGTTTAAACCTTGCATTTTCTTAGCTTTTATTGAACCAAATTTAGTCAAATAAGCTATTCAAAGTTTTATATGGTTTTTTGTAATGAAAGAAGAATATGATGCTTTGATCAAAAATAAAATTTGGTCTCTTGTTGATCTTCCGAAAGGCAAAAATGTCATTGACTACAAGTAGGTATTTTAGGTAAAGACAAACCCATATGTTTCACTCCAAAAATATAAGGCTAGGTTGGTTGCTAAGCGGTTTTATCAAAGGATAAGTTGTGCTTTAAATGAGACATTCAATCCAGTTGTTAAACTAGTAACTATGAGGGCAGTTTTGACTTTAGAACTTGTAAAAGGTTGGGTTTTACATCAAGTGGACATTAACAATGCCTTCTTGAATGATGTTTTGAATGAAGAAGTTTACTTGTCTCAGCCATAGGGTTTTGAATCCTCAAATATATAGCTCGTATGCAAATTACACAAGTCCTTGTAGGGACTCAAGCAAGCACCTCGAGTTTGGTTTGAAATACTTAGTTAAACACTCATCTCTATTGATTTGCTTCCTTCTAAGTAAGGCAATTCATTGTTTATCAAGCATGGTACTTCCACTTTGTTGGTAATAATATATGTTAATGATATTATAATTATTGGTGATAGTTCCATTCCTATTTCTAAATTGATGTAGTAATTAAATTCTGCTTTCCCATTGAAAGATCTTGGCAAGCTTAATATTTTTTCGAAATTAAGGTGAAATGTGCATTATATGGTTCTTTATTGCTTTCTCAAGAAAAATACATCAAGCATATACTTGTAAAAGCATGTATGTAGCATGCCAAACCTCTATCTACTCTTTGGTAGCTAGTACTAAACTTATAGCAGTAGGATCTAAACTCTTTGACAACATATCTCTTTATCCAAGCATAGTTGATACATTGTAAAATGTGACAATTACCTAGCCTTAGATTGCATATTCAATAAACCTTTGCTTAGATACCTTCTTGGAACCTTGTCCTATGGTTTGACCTTCACTAAGTCCTTTTCACTTTAAATTTTTGCCTTTTGTGATGCTGATTAGGTAAATGACTTGGATGACTGTAGGAACAATTCTGGAGCTTGTTATTGTTTGGTAATAACCTCATTTCCTTATATTCAAAGAAGTAGCCTACTATTTCTTGATCCTCTATAGAGTCTGAGTATACAAGTTTAGCAAATATTGTAGTAGAGTTGACTTGATTCAATCTGTACTCATATTCCAATTCACACTTTCAAGGTGTATAGTTATGACCATAGCCCTGTTCTGCTTAGTTCCAATTCGGTTCTTCATTCAAGGATAAAACATCTTGAGCTTTACTTGTTCTTTGATGGAGAGAAAGTTATCTATAAGAAAATTGAAGTGTTAAACATCTCTTCACAACAACTACCTAACATTCTAACTAAGCCCCTATCTATTGATTAATTCTTAACTTTAAGATCCAAACTCACGGGTGTAAATTTAGCATCCTTGAGTTTAAGGGGAGATGTAAGGTGATAGAAGGGGTTAGTTAGTTAAGTTAGTTATTTACATTTAGTTAGTTTTAGTTACATAAAGTGTAACTTAGGTTAACTTGTATATAAAGCAATAGAATTTGCATAATTAGCAGTAAATGAGAATAAGATTCAATTTAATTTCCTTCATCTTTATTATTCCCTTCATCATGATCTTCTTCTTTCTTCTGCACTTGATATTAACACCTTGCTTATTTTATCAAAACCATATCATAAAATAGTGTTTCTTATTATCAAGTTAGGTTTTAATCTCTTGAAGATAGAGCCTTTATTGTGTGACTATTACTTCTTCATCTCTAGTACTTTCATTCATTATTAAGCTTCAAGTCATCTTTATTAACCATTGTTAGGTATATTTCAAGCTATAGTAACAAATAATTTTCTTGTTCAAATTTTCTTTTTCCATAAACCCTAGTAGCCTTTATAATCCTTTACTATCCGACTAGATAGAAGCTAGTGATGCAAAAGACTATCCAAACATGGAGTAAATGTTGAACATGGAGATTGTAGATAACGCAAGATGTAGTCGTGGCTCGATAGTTCAACAAATCAACATTCAATATATCATAGTAGTTACTTTTGGCATATATATGCTTGATAAAGGTTGTTATTGATTATATACCTTTTATTGTGGATAGACTTCAAAGGATTATCAATCAATATTAGGGTGTAAGAGGTGTAGTAAATGTAGTGGGAAGGGAGAACAATCTCTTTGTTATTTATTTTAAGGATGATGCTTACAAAGAATGCATAATAATAGTAGCCCTTAGTTTTTAGTATTCTTCCACTACAACAAAAGAAGAGTTTTGTAATATTTTGTGTAGCTTTAGCGATGGTTTAAACTATTTTTAAACTAGTTAACGACGGTTTTACAAACTATCTTAGAAGCAACTGTCGCAACTAGTTTAACGACAGTTTTTTGCAACTATGAGCACTCTGTCATTAAACCAGATTTAATGACGATTTTTAATTATGCTAAACCTAAGTTTAACAATATTTAGTAATAGTTGTTAAAATTTGGTTTAACGATGGTTTGTAACTATTTTTATAGCATATTCTAAGGACGTTTACTAACTGTCGTTATTTAAAGACAGTTCGTGAACCATTGCTTAACACATGTTTAGTGATAGTTATAAATAGTTGTTAAATCCTAATTTTTATTTTTATTAATTTTTTTATTTTATTTAGTTTTTTTTAATATTCCTATAATTGTATCTATAAGAAAAATAGTTTATCAATCAAAAGTTGAATTTCACAACAAAAATTGATATTTAATTAAAAATTGATTAACAATGTTACACTACAATTATATAAAATTTACAGTAACAATGTAAATTAACTTTAGGGGTTTGGAGGTGGCTGTCCACTATGTTGATCACTTTTTGCTTGAAAATAAAAAAGATATGTTATTAGTAATAAAATAAACCTAATTCAAAAATATTTATTTTTATGATTCAACTAATATGTTATTAATTAGAAAATTATCTTCAGACCAGGAGCCTGTACAAATGCAAGACTAGGTGGCCATTGACCATGATAGTATAGAAGAAGAAAAGCCATGGCTTCTTCCATTTTTCATTGTAGCACCACCTTTTTGGCCTCACATTGTTTCTGTTTAGCCTCTCGTTCCTCCATAGAGCTAGGCCATCTCATTTTGCAACTCAATGTAGGAAAGACCAGATTACGAACTACTAGTAGAACGATGGTAGAACACTTAGGTCGGGTAAACACCTAAACCAAATGCTCGAATTTGACCCAAGTATTCTTAGCTTCCCAAAGCTCTAGCTAATGAATCTCCACCGGAAAGTTCTTGAGAAAAAGAGTTCTCACTTTGAATCGTAGCAATTGTTTTTTGAAAACTCAAATAATGAGTAAGAAATCATTCTAAGAATACATCATTACAACAAAATTAGAACTAAAACTTTATTCTCATAGAATTCAAACACTTACATAGATAACTTTAACCTCATCCTTAAAGTATAAAGCATTAAACTTTTTATGGATTGCGGTCCATACATTTCCCTGTGTGACTGGACTTCCAAACTCTTCTCCCTAAAAATTTGAAAAATAATATAATGTATTTCCAATATAAAATAAACTTTGGCCAGAGTATTTATTAATGTGAACTTACTATCTTGGCCTTCTTTGGTGTAAGGCTCTTAGAACCACTGGTACATGACATCATTTGTCTCTTGTGGTTTTGTTTATTCTTTTCAACAATTTTCTAGTCAATGATAAAAATAGGTTAATAAAATCATAAATCAATATATACTGACAGCCAAGTGTAGTTAACTTAGACTTTGTCTTGAGACGATAGTCTATAAAAGTTACCCAGTGGTATCGTAAAATGCCTTTTGGGATGTTAGCATGTAATTGTTCTTTTGTGCCAGTCCCATCATTTTTTTACCTATACAAGTTGTAATGTGCACATATCCACTTCTGGCCAATTTATTGAAAAATAATCTTCTTATGCACGCCTTGCACTACAAACTTTGCTTGCAAGAGAGAATAGAAAAGTTAATAAAGATACAAAGTTAACGGACTGAAAGAAATAAGTAACTAAAAAACTATTACTTGTAGAGTGTCCTTAAATACATTGTTTTTGTAGTTAATAGGAATGGACCTCCAATCTTTATAACTGATGGAAAATAGTTGTAAATTGTCTTCAAGTGTACCCAGAAATACACCAAGTAGATTAACTGAATCTTCAATTAGTCAGTATGTGTTGTTGAAATTTATCACAACCCTTCATCTATGAGGAAAGGCCCAAACATCATGTAATGTTAACTATGTGGGTCATATTTAACCATGCTCATCTATAAAAAAAGTAGTACACAAATTAGAACTAAACAACTTAGCCACTAAGAGAATTAAGATACTTACCAACAACATTGAAACAACTTCATTATTATTATTATTATTATTATTATACAATATAGAGTTCACATACACGTCATTAATAAAAAATGTACGTATAACATATCAAACATATAAATATCTACATCTTATTTATTTTAGTTGACCAATTCTGAAGATATAGGTGCGGGTGGTTGCACCTTCACCGGGACTTGACCCAACTCGACCACAAACATTTTATTTGTTTCTGGGATCTGCCCAACATAAAGTAAGTCGATCCACGTACACTAAAAGCCAGAGCCATAGAAAAATATGCATAACTAATTTTTTGAACATGACATGGAAATATAGTGAGAATTAAATCCCAGTAAGTTCAACAATAAATCATCATCAATATAGCTCATCAAGTCATATTCATCTGTATAAACTATAGCAAATATATTTGGTCACATGAATGTACTTTATCTATGCACATAAAAATCATACAGTAATGACATGTATGACATGATTAACTATTTTCAGAATATCATATGATGACTATCAAGTTATTCTCATATCAAGCTACCCCGGTCAGAGTATTTTCTATTCTCCGGTACGAGCTTTTCTCGCTCCGTCCGACATGGCACACTTTCACTTTCTTTTCTCATTAACATAATCATAACCGTTGGTAGGGTGTCTCCTACTGGTGCACCACACGGATCACCATGCGACCGTGCTTATGTCTTTTCTTTTCACATTAATAGCAAAAAATATGATTTCAATAACAAGTATGTTCATTATACTCACATACCATAATGTTTCATCAAAATATTTCCATGTCAAAATTACACACTTAGGATGATAAGAAGTTCATGCAATGGCAATGGTTATGACATATACTAGTCATTTATTATTTTCATTTATAAGATTCTTCTTCTTTTTTAAACATTATATTTATCTCTTCATTTTCTTTATGCATGGCCTTTAGTCACTTTTCTCCTACTTATATCATTTCCAACACATGTTCTTACAAATTTAATACAGCATTCTTCATCAATTTGGTTTATACTAATATCCTATAGGTAATTAGGTTCATTTAGGGTAAACAAAATGTTGAAAATAAGTTTTACCAGCTTCCGAACTAGCCTGAACGTATCCTATAACATGGCTTGGTCATTTACTATAAGACAACTATGCTTTAGGCTAGAAAATGCCATTTTCAGCATAGAACATGGCCTGGCCGTGCCTTGAAACATGGCCATACTTTATGTTGTGTTATTTCCTGAAGCAGGTTTTCATCCTGTCTGACATTCTCTCACTAATTAGAGCATAACTCCCTTATTTCAACTCCGATTTAGGTGATCGTGGTGTCAATTTAAAGATAAGACAATGATCTAAAACTATTAAGTTGAACAGTTTAGCTAAAAATTAAGGAATCATGGTGATATTACTCTTTCAACATATAGATTATTTATTCTCAGGTAGGTTCTGACCTCTACTTACTAATCTATCCATATCTCCCTCATAAGAATTTCAAATTGAGTGATTCCAGTGGCTAAAAATCCATGACACATATAGTTATAATTTTTATGTTAATTATTTATTTTAAATCCCTACAGAATGTTCCCAGAAATTTAAAGACAGAAGCTATCCTAACATATTCTTCCCTGATTAACCATTTTCAGACTACTACTTACTAATTGGAACATATCTACCTCATATAGACTCCAAATTGAGTGATTCCAATGGCTAACAATCCGTGAGACATAGATATAAATTTTCCATGTTAACCATTTGTTTAAATTCCTTATCGATTCTTCCCAGAATTTTAAAAACAGAAGCTTAAAATTTTGCCACCCATAGCCATACCAATGCAGAACTATCTACACCGGCCTAAGTATTTAAACATACATAATATGTAACATGATATAGCAACATTCATGACCAATCATCAAAGTTCTAAGGTCAAAATCCCACATAGATGTTGTAAATTTCAAAATTTTTCTTCAAAAAGAAATATTGTTAAACTTACCTTGAGCACTTAGTCCTCTAGACTTCTCCTTCCTCTTTCTTTCTTTTTTCCTCTCCTTTCCTCACTCTACCTTGCTTATATTTTTTCCTCTCCCTCACTTGGACGAAATTCTATTGTTATAAGGGTGGGTTTTGCTTAAATAGACTATCAAATAATTTAACTTTCATGATCATAGGTCTACCTTATCACAATTAGGATGCACTTGGTTGATTTTTTGGAAAATAAACAACTCATGTTCTTGTCTTTCTCTTCCTTAGTCAAGATATGCATAGGAAAAGGAGATTTGTATTTTGAAAATTATGATAATATGTTCTTAAGATAAGGGACAAGGTCCCTTTGATTTAGGGATTCATTTCCTTTTTCTTTTGTCTTAATCAAGTATAATAGGTTTGCCTTTTTAGGTGGTAAATTTCCAACCCTTGAATCTTTCTTGCTTAGCTAAAATTATTTGTGTAGGATAAGGATGTTTTGTCATAATGCTATGTATTATTACCCACTTGTTAAATTATGAGTGTAGGATATAGATATTTTGTCATAATGCTATGTATTATCATACCACTTGCTAAAATTATGAATGTAGGATATCACACCACTTGCTAAATTTTTGTATTAATGCCATGTCACCTAGTCTTGATTACACCATTATTTTATCACTTTATTTTTATTTTTCCTCTTGGGTTTGGTCTCATTCTTGCCCATTTTCTTTACTTTGGTTAAAATTCTACCTTTCATAATGGACTTGGTCACATTTTCATGATTTTTGGGCTACCGGTTCAATTTCTATATCCTAGTCTAAGTCTATGTTTTATTTCTTCCTTAGGCTATCCTATTGGCTTGCTAAAAATTTATGTGAAGTAGAAAAACTCTATATGAAGTGTCCATAGGTGAAAGCCCAATTTATGGGTGGAAATACTAAACTTAGTAATTTTAGCTCTTAAATTAAGAAAAATTACCCTAATCCAATCTTGAAATTTTAAGACCTTTACTTATTTCACAAAAATTTATCTTCCTTACCCAAGAATTTCACCTTTCTTTAGCATTTTTATTTATAATATTTCCTCTTAGGTTTTCTCTCTTTACCTATTCCATTAATGTTAGAACATTTCTATGCATACACGTAAGGTGAATAATTTCTAAGGATTACATTTCTTTAGATATCTAAAAATTATCTTTTAAATTTTATTTCTATTAATTAAATATTTATGTATCTTTATCAATAAAAGAAACAAAATTAAGGATGTTACAAACATCAAGTAATCAACTTCTTATTCTTCCTTGTTCTTATTGTATATTTTGATAGGTCTCATCCTCTTCTACAAAAAGGTAATCAACAAAGAACTCATGCTCTGGTTTTTGGAATATGGATGGAACATGTGGTTCAATTGAATCCATGTCCTTTGGTTATCCACCCTCACTAGTTGATGGTCTAGGTAAAGGACTCATAGAGCTAGATTCACCAACTCTGCCTACAGTGGCTAAGTTTGACCTCTTCATCCTTATAATTCCTATTAATTAAGAAAAAAATAACATTTTTTTAAAATTTGATTAACATATAACATAGATATATTTACTGTAAAAAAATATAAACAATTTTACCGAGATAAGTATAAATTTACTTCCCTATCTAGGAATAACATTTCTAAATCTTGAACTTGGAGTTGGTCACTCTTATACATAATATTCTCAACATCTTCACTTATTTTATATAAGCCATAGGGTTTTAGATGTACAACCATGCTCCATTTTTTGTCCAAATCATCTTGCACATAATATACCTAATGAGTCTCGGAAGTTTGGATGTATATCTGTTGTTTGCAAAAGTATTTATGCAATGTCTGAATGCAAGTGCACGTATTGTGACCAAGTAATATAATGATGAGTGAGTATCGTCCCACAAGGAAGTCTACTAAAAATTACTATAAAATTCTTTGACTCGTGAAATGCTGTAGCAAAATTTTGTTGGTTTACAAATTTTAAGGTTCGAGTGCAAATAAGAGTGAACAAAACTAAACAAGACTTTGAACAAGTTGAGGTACACTAGGTTGCGGAAAAACAGATCCTAGGTGAACTAGGGTTGCTTCTGGGTTGCCATGAACTTCTGCACTCATTTTGCTCTAGTAATTGCTATAGCAATTTCTCAAGTGCCCAGTTTTTTCTTGAATGGGTTCTTTCTAGACTACCATCCCATGTACCCCTGGAATTCAGTCCTACATTCCTGTATGAAGCCAAGCCCTAGAGTTTTGCTTGAAGTCCTAACTATTGGGTCAACTGGGACAACCATATATTCATATATTAGTTGTGCCCATACATCCAACCCTTTTTTCAGCCTCCACTACCCTTTCAGGTCAGTGTTAGCATCAGCCTTCTACTATTAAATTTCAGTTAACAAAAAAAGTTAAGAAATGCAAAATCAGTTGAATGAAAAAAGCAATGCTGCAACAAAATCATTTATAAATCAAAATGTGCATGTGTTCACTACAACCCGTCTACAACCCTAGCTGAAAACTTAGCCCAGCCTCATATCCAAACTGATTACAAGCATAAGGATAACCATCATGCAGTGAAGAGTAATACAACTAAAATAAAAAAAATACAATTTAGCGCTAAAACGATAAAGCACAAAAAGAGAGGAAGGGAATCCTCAGCAGGGGTCCTCTTCTTCTCATCCAATGCTTCACCCTGCAGGGTTGGTTTGTCCTGTGCAAGAATGTATCCTCACAGCCCACTCCTGTCAGGGATTTTCTGGGCTTCCTTTTTTTTTCGTTTCCCTCTCACCCCCTTGCGTGTCTCTTTTTCTTCTCTGCTTCATGCCTTTTATAGACAAGCATTGTGGTCCCAGTGAGATCGCCTGGTCTGCTGTAATTCTTCTTAATTTTCGGCCTGCACATCTGCCAGCAGCTTTCCCTTCATTTCCAGTAGTGGAGACAGTCCCTGTGCCTCCCAATACTCTGCTGTGTCAGCTGGGTGCTTCCCTTTTCCATGCTGGGTAGTAGCTGCACTTGTTGCAGTAGCCCTGACTCACTACCACTTGCACCATAACACAAACGGTCAGCTTCCCATCATATGCATCATATTAAAAGAATCAAGATCACCCAATATCACTTGGTTTGCTGCCTGTTTTGCTATGCATGCATACTAAATTTTTGCAGTAACCGTAATGGGTGATCTTATATTCATGGGAGGAAAAACATACTATTAAATCAGGGAACATGAATGCTAATAAATCAAAATGCAGAGTAATTGACCTTAAAAAAGCATAGAGAAAATCTAATGAATTAGAGTTATCAATAGCTCATCATCCTTGCTATCACTGGTATGTATTAACTGTAAAAAATCAACAGACGTAACATCTATTGCATTAGTTGAAATACCTTTAGGATTAGTTATGTTGGTCCACATGCACTTAAATAAAGAAACCATAAAATGACCATGATAATTTAATTCAACGATGTCTAAAAGTTTTCCATAATAAGAGACACCTCTGAATTGCATATGGCTATCGCTACAACTTGCATAACTTATTGTCCTAAAATTTCCACAAACTCCACTATTTTGAGTTTTTAATAATTGGTCTCACTTTAATGTTCAGAATTTAAATTCAATGACATTTTATGCACTATATCGCCTTGCTTTATCAAGCGATCTTAGGGTAAGGAATTTCATAATCAATTGACTGGGATTCATTGACATAATTTGTTATATGAAATATAAAAAAAGTGATGATTTAAAGTATTTATGACTGATTCACATATTAACAGTGGACATATATATACTTACATGGTGAGAAAACCATGAAACGAAATCTCTATGAAACCTTTTTATTTATCTTCATAGAGGACGGTGTTTAAACTTTTAAAATATGTCTTACGTGGACTTTGAATTCCTTATATGACATATAAACAAAGGTAAATAAATTATCAAAGACATTAGTTACACCTTAATCTAATGAACATAATTTACTCACCAAAGGAAATGGTCCACTTCTTTGTAGTTGGTAAGCATAGGATAATGTACTTGTAATTTTTCTACCGCAAAAAGAGTAAATTACTCAAAATCACCAACTAGTTTTCCAAATGGTGGAAACAAAGTGTCATCATTGGAAGGTCTAACATTGAGTCGATCATCAACACGAACAGGTTAGTTGAATACTGTCTCTACACCATACAAGTACCTTGAACAAAAAAATTAAAACTTCTTAAGTCAAGTAAGATTTAGCTATTGAGCCTTCTAGCCTTGTCTTATTATATGCAACAAACTTTAACTTCCTTAAATATCTATACATCATACATTAAATAAATCATGAAGAATAAAATAACAAAAAAGAAACTATAAAATAAGTATGTATTTACCTTTCTATAGGGTACATACATCTATATTGGTTAGGGCCTCCCAATTTGACTTTTTCAATTAAGCAAACAATCAAATGAACCATAACTGTGAAGAATGAAGGTGGGAATAACATGTCTACACGACATAGCGTGAGAATAACTCTTATGAAGCTGATCAAGTTCGTTCAAATTTAACTCCTGATTATGTATTTGTCTAAAAAATGAACACAAATCAACCAAAACTGTAGACACTTGCTTAGGAAGTGTTTTTCTCATGGTTAAGTTACTCCATAAGAACATGTCAGTCATAAATTTTTAGTCTTTGAATCTAACGTAGTTTCAAATCAATGCATCTAAAAATGTTACTTGAATAAACGTATAGCACAATGATGTTCTTCAATGTTATAAAAAGATATTCTTGTTTGCATATGTCAAAGTGAACAAAGCTATGGTGTGATAACTCCATTTTTAATATATATATATATATATATATATATATATATATATTTGTAAAGTCCCATAAAGTCATTACTTCTTTACTACTAATTACTTAACTCATAATAACATTCAATTAATTTAACCAAACATAATTAAGGTTTAAGGTCTACCATTAACATTGATATAATTTTGAGTTCACATATACATAATTAATCAAAAAGTTCGTACAAAAATTAAACACATAAATATCTACATCTTATCCATTCATGTTGACCAATTTTGGAGATATGGGTGTGGGTGGTTGACCTTCACCGGGATCTTAACAAACTTGACCACAAACATTTTATTAATTTCTAAGATCTGCCCAACATAGAGTAACTCGATCCAATGTACACTATAAACCAGAGTCATAGAAAAATCTGCATAACTAGTTTTTTGAACATGATATGAAAATATAGTGATAATTAAATCCCAGTAGGTTTAATAATAAATCATAGTCATAATCAATATAGCTCATCATGTCATGTTCGTCTATATAAACTATAGCAAATACCTTAGGTCACATGAATATACTTTATCTATGCACATGAAAATCATATAGTAATAACATGTATGACATGAATAACTATTTTTAGAATATCATATGATGGCTATCAACTTATTTTCATATCAAGCTACCTCAGTCAGGGTGAGTATTTTCTACTCTCCAGTACATGCTTTTCTCTCTCCGTCCGACATTGCACACTTTCTTTTTCTTTTCTCATTAGCATAATCATAGCTATTAGTAGGACGTCCCCTACTGGTGAACTACACGGACTGCCATGTGACTGCGCTCGTCTCTTTTTTTTTTTTTGCACGTTAATAGCCAAAAATATGATTACAATAATAAGTATGTTCATTATACTTACATGCCATAATTTATCATCAAAGCATAATCACTACCAAAAATCATTGGTAAAATGCAATTATGTGATGATCATAACCATTTTTGAATATCACTTTATAAAATATTTCCATGTCAAAATTACACACTTAAGATGATAAGGAGTTTATGCAATGGCAATGGTTAGAGCATACACTAATTATTTATTATTTCCATTTATAAGATTCTTCTTTTTTAAAAAAATATTATTTTCATCTTTTCAATTTCTTTATGCTTGGCCTCTAGTTACTTTCCTCCTACTTATATAATTTTGAACACATGTTCTCACAAATTTTATAGGGAATTCTCTTCCAATTTGGTTACTATTATTACCGTATAGTTAATGAGGTTCATTTAGGGTAGAAAAATAATTAAAAATAAGCTTTACCAACTCCTAACACGGCTTGTCCATGTTCAAGGACACAACCATACTTGTAAAATACTTCAAACTTACTAAAAAATAGCCCTGAACATGGCCTACCCAAGCTAAATCAACCCAGAACACGGCTTGGCCGTGTTCTATGACCTTTCCTCACTTATTCAACCATATCTCCCTTATGCGAACTCTAATTAAGGTGATTCTATAGGTTATAAAAAGTTAAGACACTTATCTACAACTTTCATGTTTATCATTTCTTTAGATTCCTTACGAAGTATTTCCAAAAAATCGAAAACAAAAACACTTATATTTACCAACCTGGATTCTAGACTAATTCTGACATCTACTCATTAATCAGCCATATCTCCCTCATATGGACTCCAAATTAAGTGATTTTAGAGCCTATAGATCTGTGTGACATATATCTATATTTATTATGTTAAAAGTTTCTTTTAATGCCCTATAAAGTTTGCCCAAAAATTAAAACACAGAATTATACTTAACATATTCTTCCCTGGTTAGCTAGTTTTTGACCACTGTTTATTAATCTGACCATATCTTCCTAATATGGATTTCAAATTGAATGATTCTAGTGGCTAAAAATTCTTGAGACATATATATATATATATTTCACATTAACTATTTATTTTAGCTCTTTATAGATTTTTTTCCAGAAATTCAAATACAAAAACTTTCCTAACAGATTCTACCTTGGTTTACCATTTTCTAACTATTGCTTACTAATTAGAACATATCTCCCTCATTTGAACTTCAAATTGGGTGATTCCAGTGGCTAAATTTTTTGAGACATATATCTACATTTTTTATGTTAACTATTTCTTTTAATTCCTAACCAATTCTTTCCAAAATTTCAAAAATAGAAGCTTCCTTAGTTACTCCAAAACTCAGTTTTCTTAACTTAACCTTTCTTAAAGTTCTAGTTCTTCCTTTTATTAATTCATCTTCCATTTTTCTTCCAAATTTCCACCTAACCATAGAATTACTCATCTCAAAATTTAATAATATTTCTTACTTAATTTAACATATTCCATCATCCACTTCAGAAAAAAAAGAGAATCAAATCATGCATCACTAAGGGTGTTTCTCAACAGAAATTTCTCATAGTCTTCCCCTAGGTGTTTAAAGCCATACTTAATTTACCAACCTAACCATCTTCCATCTATTTTTACCATATGTAACATGATATAGCAACATCCATGGCCAATCATCAAAGTAGCTAATATTGTAAATTTCATCAAAGTTCTAAGATCAAAATCTCATATAAATGTTACAAATTTCAAATCTTTTCTTTAAAAAGGGATATTGTTAAACCTACCTAAAGATTTTCCTAACTTACTTAGTGAATTCTTTTTCTTGTTTTTTCTTGAAGGAAGTAGCAAGATTCCTTCATTCCCTTAACTTTTCTAGCAGCTTAAATAAGAGAATGATGGAGAGTTTTAAACCCCAAGGATGAAAAGAAAAGATAGATTTAAGTGAAGATTAAGCTAACTTACCTTGAGTACTTAGTCCTCTAGACTTTTCCTTCTTTTTTCTTCCTCTCTTCTCATCTCTTTCTCTCCTTTCCTCACTCTACCTTACTTATGTTTTTCCTCTCTCTCACTTGGATGAAATTATAATGTTATAAGGGTGAGTTTTACTTAAATAAACTATCAAATTGTTCAACTCTCATAATCATGGGTCTACATTATCACAATTATGATGCACTTGGTTGTTTTTTGGGGGAAGATAACTCATGTTCTTGTCTTCCTCTCCTTTAGTCAAGATATAGATAGCAAGAGGAGATTTGTATTTTGAAAATCATGATAAAATGTTCTTAAGACAAACGACAAGGTCCCTTTGATTTAGGGATTCTTTTTCTTTTTCTTTTATCTCACTCAAGTATGATAGGTTTGCCTTTTTAGGTGGTAAATTTTCAACCCTTGAATCTTCCTTGTTTGGTTGAAATTATTTGTGTAGGATAAGGATGTTTTGTCATAATGCCATGTTTTATTACTTACTTGCTGAAATTAAGAATGTAGGATATAGATGTTTTGTCCTAATGCTGTAACATCCTTTTTTTATTTATTATTATACAATATTGAGTTCACATACACGTCATTAATCAAAACGTACATGCAACATATCAAAGACATAGATATTTACATCTTGGTTATTTTGGTTGACCAATTCCGGAGATACAGGTGCGGGCAGTTGCACCTTCACTGAGATCTGTGCCAACTCGCTCACAAACATTTTATTTAGGATCTGCCCATCATAGAATAACTCGATCCAACGTACATTAAAAGCTAGAGCTATAGAAATTCTGCATAACTAATTTTCTGAACATGATATGGAAATATAGTGAGAATTAAATCCCAGTAAGTTCAACAATAAATCATCATCAATAAAGCTCATCACGTCATGTTCAGCTGTATAAACTACAGAAAATATCTTTGGTCACATGAATGCATTATATCTACGCACATAAGAATCATTCTGTAATGATATGTATGACATGATTAACTATTTTTAAAATATCATATGATGGCCATCAACTTATTCCCATTTCAAGCTACCCCGGTCAGGGTGAGTATCCTCTACTCTCCGGTACGGGCTTTTCTCGCTCCGTCCGACATGGCCCACTTTCTCTTTTTTTCTCATTATCATGATCATAACCGTTGGTAGGGCGTCCCCTACTGGTACACCACACGGATTGCCATGTGACCGAGCTCATTTCTTTTCTTTTCACAATGATAGCCAAAAATATGCTTTTAATAACAAGTATGTTCATCAAAATATAACTATTACCAAAAATCATTGGTAATCATGCCATGAATATAACCATTTCAAATATCACTTTATAAAATATTTCCATGTCAAAATTTCACACTTAAGAAGGTAAGAAGTTCATACAATGGCAATGGCTATGGCTATACTAGTTATTTATTATTTTCATTTATAAGATTCATCTTCTTTCTTAAATATTAATTTTATTCCTTTATTTTCTTGATGCAGGTTTTCATCCTATCTAACCTTCTCTTACTAATCAGAGTATAACTCCCTCCATTTAACTCTGATGTAGGCGATCTTGGTGTCAATTTCAAGATAAAACAATTATCTAAAACTATTATGTTGAACATTGTAGCGAAATATTAAGAAATCAAGGTGATATTACTCCCTAAATGTATAGATTATTTCTTCTCGGATAGGTTCTGACCTCTACCTACTAATCGGACCAAATCTACCTCATATGGACTTCAACTTGAGTGATTCCAGTGGCTAAACATCCGTGACACACATATCTATAATTCTTATGTTAACCATTTATTTTAATGCCATATAAATAATTTCCAAAAATTAAAATACAGAAGCTGTCCTAACATATTCTTCCCTGATGAACCATTTTCTGACCTTTGACTACTAATCAGCTCATATCTTCCTCATATGGACTCCAAATTAAATGATTCTAGTGGCTACAAATCCATGACACACATAGCTATAATTTTTATGTTAACCATTTATTTTAATTCCATACAGATAATGCCAAAAAATTAAAATACAGAAGCTATCCTAACATAATCTTCCCTGATGAACCATTTTTTGACCTTTGACTACTAATCAGCTCATATCTTCCTCATATGGACTCCAAATTGAATGATTCAAGTGGCTTAAAATCCATGACACACAGATATAATTCTTATGTTAACCATTTATTTTAATTCCATACAGATAATTCCCAGAAATTAAAATACAGAAGCTGTCCTAACATATTCTTCCCTGATGAACCATTTTCTGACCTTTGACTACTAATAAGCTCATATCTTCCTCATATGGGCTCCAAATTGAATGATTCCAGTGGTTAAACATCCATGACAAACATAGCTATAATTCTTATGTTAACCATTTATTGTAATTTCATACAAATAAGTCCTAAAAATTAAAATACAGAAGCTGTCCTAACATATTCTTCCCTGATGAACCATTTTCTGACCTTTGACTATTAATTGGACCATATCTACCTCATATGGACTCCAAATTGAATGATTCTAGTGGGTACAAATCCGTGACACATATATCTTTAATTCTTATGTTAACTATTTATTTTAATTCGCTACAGATAATTTCCAGAAATTAAAACACAGAAGCTATCCTAACTTTCTTCCCTGATGAACCATTTTCTGACCTTTGCTTACTAATTGGACCATATCTACGACATATGGACTCCAAATGGAATAATTCCAGTGGGTAAAAATCCATGACACAAATATCTATAATTCATATGTTAACCATTTATTTTAATTCCTTATAGATTGTTCCCAGAAATTAAAACACCGAAACTAAAAAGTCTGCCACCCATAGCCATAACCATGCAGAACTATCTACACCAACCTAAGTATTCAAACATACATCACATGCAAGATTAATATGTAACATGATATAGCAACATCCATGACCAATCATCAAAGTGCTAAGATCAAAGTCTCATATAAATATTATAAGTTTCAAAAGTTTTCTTCAAAAAGAAATATTGTTAAACTTACTTGGAGCACTTAGTCTTCTAGACTTCTTCCTCTTTCTTCCTTTCTTCCTCTCCTTTCCTCACTCTACCTTGCTTCTATTTTTCCTCTCCCTCACTTGGACAAAATTCTAATGTTGTAAGGGTGGGTTTTCTTATATAGACCACCAAATAATTCACCTTTCATGATCATGGGTCTACCTTATCACAATTAGGATACACTTTGTTGAATTTTTAGAAGACAAACAACTTATGTTCTTGTCTTCCTCTTCCTTAGTCAAGATATGCATAGGAAAAGGAGATTTGTATTTTGAAAATTATGGTAATATGTTCTTAAGATATGGGACAAGGTACCTTTGATTTAGGGATTCATTTACTTTTTCTTTTGTCTTAATCAATTATGATAGGTTGCCTTTTTAAGTGGCAAATTTCTAGCCCTTCAATCTCCATTATTTGGTTGAAATTATTTATGTGGGATAGAGATGTTTTTTCCTAATGCTATGTCTTATCATACCACTTGCTAAAATTATGAGTGTAGGATATAGATGTTTTTGTCCTAAAGCCTTGTATTATTATGCCACTTGCCAAAATTATGAATGTAGAATCACACCACTTGCTAAATTTTTGTCTTAATGCCATGTAGCCTAATCTTTATTATTATTACATTATTATATCATCACCTAATTTATTTTATTTTATTTTATTTTTTCTCTTGGATTTGGGCTTATTCCTACCCATTTTCTTTGTTTTGGATAAAATTCTACCTTTCTTGGAGGGCTTGGTCACATTTTCATAATTTTTGGGCTATCAGTCCAATTACTATATCCTAGTCCAAATCTATGTTTTATTTCTTGTTTAGGTTATCCAATGGGCTTGATAGAAACTTATGTGAAGTGGAAAAACCCTATATGAAGTGTCCATAGGTAAAAGCCCAATTTATGGGTGGAGATACTAAACTTAGTAACTTTTTCTCTTAAATTAAGAAAAATTACCCTAATCCGATCTTCTTGAAATTTTAAGACCTTTACTTACTTCACAAAAATTTATCTTTCTTTACCTAAGAATTTCACCTTTCTTTAGCATGTTTATTTCTAATATTTCCTCTTAGGTTTTCTTTCTTTACCTATTCCATTAATATTAGAATATTTCTATGCATATATGTAAGTTGAAGAATTTCTAAGGAAAACATCTAAAAATTACGGGATGTTACATTCTTCCCTCCTTAAGAAATTCGGTCTCCGAATTTCAATTCATCCTACCACATGTAGGGAATGAAATTAAGGCATTATTCAGAGTTACCAACCTTATTACTTAAAAAATTAGGGATATTTTTTCTGTATAACATCTTTACTTTTTAATATGTCTATTCACTTGAGTGATTTTGCCATATAACTTAACCATAAGGATTTCCTTCACTCATAAGTTCTTCAATTGATGTCCTCTAGCCCGCATGGATATATCTATGGGTCGATATAAGAAAACACACACATAAAGGAACATATTCACCTTCATATTGGGTAACTATCTTTTCTTATTCTAAACTTCTATCAAGTCATTTTTTTTTCATATATCAATATCATTCCTTGAATATCATCGTCTTAATCTATCATCTATTTTTATCCTCAAATCCTTTAATCAATATGTTAAACATACGTTGCACTAAATCCTGCAAACCTTTAATAACATTTATGTACCATTGATATATATCTAATAATTCCAACTTACCTCATCACAGTAATTCTATACCAACTTATTAACACCATTAAACTCATTGTCAAAAATTTCAATTATTTCTTTTATCATCTCCAAAAGCACCATTCTAGCTTATGTCAATCCCATTTAATTCACCCAATCATTTCAAGAAGATTTTTCCTAACAATTACTCATACATGAATTCTCAATTCCAACATAATTTACATCCTCGATACTAGACTCAATTTAGCATGATATAATCCTTTAACACAAATATCTTGATCACTTACATTATTTTCGGACATGGTTCTCAGAATATTCTCTATATTTCCAAATTAAGAGTTCAAAGACTAATTTAAATCCTACTTCCTATATTTTATTCCTCAAGAACTTCAACGCCACCAATTCTCTTGATTACATTCGCCAAAACACCATAAGACCATCATCCATCCATTCTTTTCAAACTTTTCATTACTTTAACCTATTAACAACTTAGACACCATAATGACCGAGTTTCAAAGAAAAGAAATTATCTTTCATTGTAATGAGGGAAAATAACCTTGCATTTAATGCCAACCGTTAATAAGTGAAACAGACGAAAACATAATAGAGAATGGTGCCAAAAGCGAAAGTCAAAAATTTCGACAAAGCATTGAAAAATATTAAAATCGGTGGCCGTAATTCTTGAAAATCTGTAAACAAAATCTATCTATGATTTCAGCAAAAATCGGCGGCCGCAAATTTTGAATATATGTGTTAAAATATACTTTAAATCTATTGGTATTCGGTGGAAAGATATCACATGGAAAAAGAAACATTTATGAGCTTATAAAAGTCTGTGAAAATCAAAGAATATGTAGTTAACTGGTAGGATGCAGTTGATTGCTTCAAAATAGATGTAATCAATCAACTGTAAAATAACCAGTCCAAATTAAAATTTCTCAAAATAGCTAGTTGACTTAATAATACTGATAGTCGACTGGCAAAAACATTGAGAATACAAAATAAATCATTTGATTGCATTTTTACTTTTTTTTTTTACAATGACGGCTATCACCTACAACTTTTCTACAAGAATCAAGACATCAATGCTTCATCAAAAACAACAAGAAAAAGACAGATTTCTGGTGATATCTTATCTTATGCTCTTTATGTGCTTAATATGGGTCACGATCATAACTACTGTACATATACATGCTTGCCGTCATTTTTGAAATTGTTTTTTACCTTTAATTTTGCTGATATCCACCAATCACTCACATAGTTGTTCTAATAATACCCGGCCTATTCGCATAACTATTATAAATATGCCCTTCTCTGAGTTCTATAAATACTTACATTAGTATCTTTGTCTATACTCAAAGTTAAGGTGATAGAAATTATGGGGGGAACCGCATTCCGTCAGTTTCGAAATATTTGTGTCTTTTGTGCTTCCAGTCCTGAAAAAGATGGGGAGTATGTCAAAGCAGCACAAAATCTGGGTATGGTGCTGGCTAGGAGAAGAATTCATTTAGTGTATGGTGGAGGTAACTGTGGGTTAATAGGGTGTGTGGCTACAGCTGCACAAGTAGGGGGATGCCAAGTTCTAGGTATTATTCCTACAGCTCTAGCTACATCCAGCAACATAGGGAAGACAATTGGGGAAGAATATAGGGTAGCTTCCATGCATGAACGCATGGCTAGAATGATGAGCAATGCTAACGCCTTCATTGCCTTACCAGGTGGTTTTGGTACTTTAGAGGAGATTTTCCAAATAGTCTCTTGGGCACAACTAAATATGCATTACAAACCGATAGGTTTGTTAAATGTTAATCACTTGTTTGATGGTTTGTTGTCTTTTCTAGATCAAGCTGTGGAACAGAGGTTTATCCCACACTCAGCGCGACGAATTCTCATCTCAGCTTCAAATACTGAAGAGTTGATTGATGCTTTACAAGCCTATGTTCATGTACCTGACCCAACTATTACTCAAATAGAATGGACGGCAGATAACCGCAGGAAGCGTAAATTGGATTTGGATCTTCATCTTTAAATGTAGTAAAACGTAGCTATTATTGTACTACTTTTACTTTCTTAGACTCTACTTGTATACCATATTTACCAACCATACTCCTTTAGAGTTGGTAAAACTATCTTTGAATGTTGCTTATGATCCTCTGAACTTTTGAAATATTCTAGTATATCATCAATAAAAACAAACTGATCCAGGGATGACCTAATTACTATTTATTAAATCTATAAATGCAGCTAAAATATTTGTTAATTTAAATGACATCACCAAGAACTCATAATGCCCATAATAAGTTCTAAAATAAAATTTTCGTACATCCTCTTCCCTTATCCTTAATTAATGTTACTCATATCCCAAATCTATTTGTGGAAAAATATTGAACACCTTATAACTGGTCAAATAGGTAATCTATACGAGGTAATGGGTTTTTATTCTACATTGTCACCTTATTCAACTGTTTATAATCTATGCATAGTCATAGTGATCCAACTTTCTTTTTCACAGATAGAACTAGAACACTCCAAATAAAAGTACTAGGGCATTTAAATCCCTTGTCTAACAAGCCTTGTAACTAATTTTTTTTTTAAATTCAATTGATATCATTCTATATAGGGATATAGATACTAGTTAGGTTCTAAGGAGTAAATCAATATCAAATTCTCAAATTGCCGTGGCAAGGTTGTGTAGGGTTTCCTCCGCATTGTTTGCCGAATTCCACCTAGGTGGTGCCATTTCCTACTGTGGCAAAAATAAAGTTATGCTGCTATTGAGGTGATCAAGCTCAATAGTTAGTTTAAAAAAAATTTAACAGCAGTCATAACACCAACTCGGCATATAGATAGGAAACACTAGTAATTTCCTACCTATATGAAATCACTGATCCCCTACACAGCACTACCACAACATACTCAAGATACTATAAGATCGATTTAGATAACCAACCACCCACTGGCCATCTAGGATCGACCTGTCTCTGATACCAATTATGTAACATCCATTTTTATTTATTATTATACAATATTGAGTTCACATACACGTCATTAATCAAAACGTACATGCAACATATCAAAGACATAGATATTTACATCTTGTTTATTTTGGTTGATCAATTCCGGAGATACAGGTGCTGGTAGTTGCACCTTCACCGGGATCTGTGCCAACTCGCTCACAAACATTTTATTTAGGATCTGCCCATCATAGAATAACTCGATCCAACGTGCATTAAAAGCTAGAGCTATAGAAATTCTACATAACTAATTTTCTGAACATGATATGGAAATATAGTGAGAATTAAATCCCAGTAAGTTCAACAATAAATCATCATCAATAAAGCTCATCACGTCATGTTCAGCTGTATAAACTACAGAAAATATCTTTGGTCACATGAATGCATTATATCTACGCACATAAGAATCATACTGTAATGATATGTATGACATGATTAACTATTTTCAAAATATCATAGGATGGCCATCAACTTATTCTCATTTCAAGCTACCCCGGTCAGGGTGAGTATCCTCTACTATCCGGTACGGGCTTTTCTCGCTCCGTCCGACATGGCCCACTTTCTCTTTCTTTTCTCATTATCATGATCATAACCGTTGGTAGGGCGTCCCCTACTGGTGCACCACACGGATTGCCATGTGACCGTGCTCATTTCTTTTCTTTTCACAATGATAGCCAAAAATATGCTTTCAATAACAAGTATGTTCATCAAAATATAACTATTACCAAAAATCATTGGTAATCATGCCATGAACATAATCATTTCAAATATCACTTTATAAAATATTTCCATGTCAAAATTTTACACTTAAGATGGTAAGAAGTTCATACAATGGCAATGGCTATGGCTATACTAGTTATTTATTATTTTCATTTATAAGATTCATCTTCTTTCTTAAATATTAATTTTATTCCTTTATTTTCTTGATGCAGGTTTTCATCCTATCTAACCTTCTCTTACTAATCAGAGCATAACTCCCTCAATTTAACTCTGATGTAGGCGATCTTGGTGTCAATTTCAAGATAAAACAATTATCTAAAACTATTATGTTGAACATTGTAGCGAAATATTAAGAAATCAAGGTGATATTACTCCCTAAATGTATAGGTTATTTCTTCTCGGATAGGTTCTGACCTCTACCTACTAATCGGACCATATCTACCTCATATGGACTCCAACTTGAGTGATTCCAGTGGCTAAAAATCTGTGACACACATATCTATAATTCTTATGTTAACCATTTATTTTAATTCCATACAAATAATTTCCAGAAATTAAAATACAGAAGCTGTCCTAACATATTCTTCCCTGATGAACCATTTTCTGACCTTTGACTACTAATCAGCTCATAGCTTCCACATATGGACTCCAAATTGAATGATTCCAGTGGCTAAAAATCCATGACACACATAGATATAATTTTTATGTTAACCATTTATTTTAATTCCATACAGATAATTCCCAGAAATTAAAATACAGAAGCTGTCCTAACATAATCTTCCCTGATGAACCATTTTTTGACCTTTGACTACTAATCAGCTCATATCTTCCTCATATGGACTCCAAATTGAATGATTCAAGTGGCTTAAAATCCATGACACACATAGATATAATTCTTATGTTAACCATTTATTTTAATTCCATACAGATAATTCCCAGAAATTAAAATACAGAAGCTGTCCTAACATATTCTTCCCTGATGAACCATTTTCTGACCTTTGACTGCTAATAAGCTCATATCTTCCTCATATGGACTCCAAATTGAATGATTCGAGTGGCTAAAAATCCATGACAAACATAGCTATAATTCTTATGATAACCATTTATTTTAATTCCATACAGATAAGTCCCAGAAATTAAAATACCGAAGCTGTCCTAACATAATCTTCCCTGATGAACCATTTTCTGACCTTTGACTACTAATTCGACCATATCTACCTCATATGGACTCCAAATTGAATGATTCCAGTGGCTACAAATCTGTGACACATATATATTTAATTCTTATGTTAACCATTTATTTTAATTCCCTACAGATAATTCCCAGAAATTAAAACACAGAAGCTATCCTAACATATTCTTCCCTGATGAACCATTTTCTGACCTTTGCTTACTAATTGGACCATATCTATCACATATGGACTCAAAATTGAATGATTCCAGTGGCTAAAAATCCATGACACACATATCTATAATTTATATGTTAACCATTTATTTTAATTCTTTATAGATTGTTCCTAGAAATTAAAACACCGAAACTAAAAATTCTACCACCCATAGCCATAACCATGCAGAACTATCTACACCAACCTAAGTATTCAAACATACATCACATGCAAGATTAATATGTAACATGATATAGCAACATCCATGACCAATCATCAAAGTTCTAAGATCAAAATCTCATATAAATATTATAAGTTTCAAAAGTTTTCTTCAAAAAGAAATATTGTTAAACTTACTTGGAGCACTTAGTCTTCTAGACTTCTCCTTCCTCTTTCTTCCTTTCTTCCTCTCCTTTGCTCACTCTACCTTGCTTCTATTTTTCCTCTCCCTCACTTGGACGAAATTCTAATGTTGTAAGGGTGGGTTTTCTTATATAGACCACCAAATAATTCACCTTTCATGATCATGGGCCTACCTTATCACAATTAGGATACACTTTGTTAAATTTTTAGAAAACAAACAACTTATGTTCTTGTCTTCCTCTTCCTTAGTCAAGATATGCATAGGAAAAGGAGATTTGTATTTTGAAAATTATGATAATATGTTCTTAAGATATGGGACAAGGTACCTTTGATTTAGGGATTCATTTACTTTTTCTTTTGTCTTAATCAATTATGATAGGTTGCCTTTTTAAGTGGCAAATTTCTAGCCCTTCAATCTCCATTATTTGGTTGAAATTATTTATGTAGGATAGAGATGTTTTGTCCTAATGCTATGTCTTATCATACCACTTGCTAAAATTATGAGTGTAGGATATAGATGTTTTTGTCCTAAAGCCTTGTATTATTATGCCACTTGCCAAAATTATGAATGTAGAATCACACCACTTGCTAAATTTTTGTCTTAATGCCATGTAACCTAATCTTTATTATTATTACATTATTATATCATCACCTAATTTATTTTATTTTATTTTTCCTCTTGGATTTGGGCTTATTCCTACCCATTTTCTTTGCTTTGGATAAAATTCTACCTTTCTTGGAGGGCTTGGTCTCATTTTCATAATTTTTGGGCTATTGGTCCAATTACTATATCCTAGTCCAAGTCTATGTTTTATTTCTTGCTTAGGTTATCCAATGGGCTTGCTCGAAACTTATATGAAGTGGAAAAACCCTATATGAAGTGTCTATAGGTAAAAGCCCAATTTATGGGTGGAGATACTAAACTTAGTAACTTTTGCTCTTAAATTAAGAAAAATTACTCTAATCCGATCTTCTTGAAATTTTAAGACCTTTACTTACTTCACAAAAATTTATCTTTCTTTACCTAAGAATTTCACATTTCTTTAGCATGTTTATTTCTAATATTTCCTCTTAGGTTTTCTTTCTTTACCTATTCCATTAATATTAGAACATTTCTATGCATATATGTAAGGTGAAGAATTTTTAAGGAAAATATCTAAAAATTACGGGATGTTACAAATGCCATGTATTGTTACTTACTTGTTGAAATTATAAATGTAGGATATAGATGTTTTGTCCTAATGCCATGTGACTTAATCTTGATTATTATTACACTACTATTTCCTCACATGGTTCTTATTTTTTTTCCTCTTAGATTTGGGCTCATTCTTACCCATTTCCTTTGATTTGGCTGAAATTATACTTTTCATGGAGGGTTTGGTCACATTTTCATAATTTTTGGGCTACCAGTCCAACTTTTATATCCTAATCCAAGTCTATGTTTTATCTCTTACTTAGGTTATCCAATTGGCTTGCTAGAAACTCATGTGAAGTGAAAAAAAACTCTATATGAAGTGTCCATAGGTGAAAGCCCAATGTATGGGTGGAGATGTTAAACTTAGGAACTCTAACTCTTGAATTAGGAAAAATTACCATAATCCAATCTTCTTGAAATTTTAAGACCTTTACTTACTTTTCAAAAATTTATCTTCCTTACCTAAGAATTTCGTCTCTCTTTAGTATGTTATTTTTAATTTTTTCAAGTAGGTTTTCTATCTTTACTTATTCCCTTAATGTTAGAAACATTTTCTATACATACACATAAGGTGAATAATTTCTAAGACTTATATTTCCTTAGATATCTAAAAATTGTCTAATAAATTTTATTTTCTTAATTAAATATTTATGTACCTTTATTAATAAAAGAGATGAAATTAGGGATGTTACATATGTGATATCTATCATTTTGAATGGGTCAAATATTAGGCTCAATACCCATTTTTTATAAGTATTTCTGTATATTTAAGTGGTCTTTTGATCGTCCAGACTCATTAAAAAAATGAATATCATATTTTCACATATGTATTTCTCAATATGCATCACATCAAGATTGTGGCATAACAAATGGTTTGCCCAATAAGAAAGCCAAAAAAAAATACTCTTCACACACCATTGTCGAGTGTTAGCATCGAGATCACTAGCTCCTAGAGGTCTACATTCACAACCTTTAACTTCCATATTTTTATTAAATATAACATCAATATTCTTAAGCTATGTTAAGATGTCTAAGCCAATTATTGTTATCGGATTTCTTTTTTCTTCAGTTTCATCAAACCTACTGTGTGCCGACCTAAATTTATGCCCAGGGTTTAGAAAGTGATGATGGCTCATGAAATGCCACTTTCGACTATGAAGAATGCATATATGAATTGAATCCAAGTTACAATAAGGACAAGCTTAACCAATATGAGTATTCCATCCAAATAAGGTTTTGAGCTATGGAAAATCACTAATAGTCCACATTAAAACTACATGCATATTGAATATTTCATTGATGAAAGAATCAAATTCAATAGAAAAAAAATCTTTTAACTCTTATGTTAACTGTTGCAAATACACATCTATGTCATTTCCCAGGGCCTTTCTACTTGAAATTATCATTAAGAGAATGGATGAACTCTGTTTCAAACAAATCCAAGGAGGGAGGCTGTAAGGCATTAGTACCATTGGCCAAATGTTGTAACTTTTACTCAAGTTACCATACAAATTGAAACCATCGGTGGAAAAACCCAAACATACATTCTGAGGATCTGACGTAAATTGAGAATTCACCATGTCAAATATCTTCCATGCCTTCGAGTCCTTCGAATGTCTTATCTTGTCATCACTATTATTGTCCACGATATGCCATCTTATATGTTCAGTAGTCTTAGAAAACATAAATAGCATTTGCAGTCATGGCTACAGTGGAGAGTATTTGAGAATTATGTTAGGCACTTTCTTTCACTTTTCACTTTTCTTCTTTGGTTTCCATCTATATGTGTTGAACTTTTTACAAACATCTCTATGTTCATCTTTCCCCCAATATAACATGTAATGATTCAGACATGCATGGATTTTTGTGTAGTTTATCCTCAATTTGTTGATTGTTTTCTCAGCCTCATAGAACGAAGGTGGAATTTCTACATGTAGGAAGATATCAGCCATCAACTCTAGTATCATCAATATAGCCTTGTCACTTATTTCACATAAACATTTGATGTGTTACAAGTTCACCAAAAAAGACAATTTGGAGTACTCGCTCCTTTCATATAGTGTTTGTTGCCCATCTTTAATTAACTCATAAATTTTTTTTATACTGTCAGTCATCTTTTGCCTTGCTAGTGGAATTTCCATCTCCATAGAATCCACACTCTCATTTTCATTATAAATCCTAAATGCATCATGGGCCATGTCCTGCACAAGGTTATCCTAAAAAATCGGCTCTACTCTTACTTGTGGCATTACATGATGTTCTACATGAGCTTTTTCTATACATCTTCCCCCTATGCATAACCCACATATTGTACCTTTCCAGAAATAGTTTAACAATCAAGTGGTCACGCATATCTTATTTAACTTTCCATTTCTTAAACTTACACTTAGGATGTGTTCATATTATAAGATTATAAGATTAAAGCACTTATAGCCTCGTTATGAATCATTTCAAAATAAGAAGAAAAAATTGTTTATTCTTGTACTAGATAAATTAAATAAAAACTTTTAAAAAGTTAAAAATTTATAGTGTATTTAAGTTTATTTTCTAATAATGAAATGAATCACAAAAATGTAATTGCAGATATTGTTATATCTTAGCGATATATTTTAAGTATATTTTATGTATAACAAAGTGTTTCGTTAACAATGTCTCTACTTGACTTATAATGCATGTTTTGAATAGATATTAATACTCACATGGTATTTTTAGACAATTAAATCGACATTTTTATACACTCTTATTTAAAGTGTGTAATTTTTACTTTTTAAATATTTGGTAAAATTTAGTAATTATTAAATTGTGATTATTTTAAAACTTTAAATTATATTTTGAGTAGTTTTTAAATTGGTGCTCATAATTTTATCCATAATCTTACATACTATCATAACTTGATTGCCGATGTTATATTTCAAAGTTATTTTAAATAATAGAGAATTATCATTATTTTCATTACTAAATTAAATTATGTAAAATTTTATTCCCACTTAAATCATGTTAATAAGTCATATATAATTTTCATCCCACTTAATTATTCTTGTTACTAGTCTTCACTTATATTATAGTCGACCAAAGAGTTTTTTCTTGCCTCATGGACACCATTGAAAACCAAGAGAAGCTTAAAATTAGGTACAACTAAATTCTAAGTTATTCTATGCGACCCAAGCAAGTTGGGACGTGTAGTAGTGTGAGAACAAAAATATCAAAGACATAACTTATAAGCATGGAATGTAGTTTAATCTAAACATATGAAGAACAAATCAATCATCATATAAAAACAAAGAAACGAAAATGGAACCAACATCACATAAAAAGGGACGAGTAGCTGAAAATGGAAAAACAATGAAGTGGAAGAAGGTCGGAGAAGTGAACTTAGCAGTTGGAAAAGTAATGAAAATGGAGATGGGAGCAAGAATACTAGAATACATAGAATGGAACCAATGAAAATGGAGAGCATGTTTGAATATAGAGAGTCGAAGATGGAGAAACCAAAAAATCGAGGAGGAGAGAAATGGATGGAAGAAGAAAAGGTGGATTTAATGATGATTATTAAAAATCATTGTTAGTTAACCACGGATTCTAAAACTATTGTTAAATTATAATATTTTTTTATAAAGCTGTCATTAGTTAACCACGGTTTTTTAAAACCGTTGTTAAATTACGAAGGTTTTGTAAAAACTTGTCGTTAAGACTTGTTTTAACAATGGTATTTGAAAAAACTGTTGTTATTTGATGACAATGAAAAAACTATGGTAATATCTCATTTTAGCGACAGTTTTTACCATCATTAAATTTTTGTTGTTATATTGTTAGTTTGTTGTAGTGTTC
The DNA here is from genome assembly GCA_037074535.1 of Gleditsia sinensis. NCBI lineage: Eukaryota > Viridiplantae > Streptophyta > Magnoliopsida > Fabales > Fabaceae > Gleditsia > Gleditsia sinensis. Next base: position 15,701,292 of record CM073464.1, read on the forward strand.
TTACGATGCTTTGTTGGAGATCCAATATGATCTTGAATCAGCTTAGCTTATCTCATATCCCAATATGGATTCAATTATGGAGCCGACCATTAGTACACCAAATTTTGTCCATGGCTATTCAGATTGCATCAATGATTTGCGCCATACATGAAATAGATTAAGAACTAACTATGCCACGTAATATCATGTTCTTGTGGGTGAGAGTTTTTATTGACACTTTCTAACCTTTATTGATGGGGTATTATTGAGAGTGATAGGTAACAATTTGATATGGATACAATGTCATTGTGAAAGAGTCACCAAGTTTTGTTGCACGTGTGGTAAAATTTGTCACACATACTCCTGTTGTGATTAAAGTAAAAATCAAGTTTACCAAGCTTTAAATGCATAGAGAGAAAGGGTTATGGAACAATTTCAAGTAGACTATGGTATTGAGATAATTTGTGTTCATTTTGTTCTTAAGTCTCGAACCTTTTCTGTCCATTATAATATAAGAATAACTCATAATAGAAGGGTCTTTACTCAACATGGTTGTTATTATAGCTTACCTAGTTAGGTCTTTACGAATAGAATTTCACTATAATCTATGTCAGAGTTCAGTGTCTAATCTGAATGCTCAGTAAGGATACTAGAAAGAAAATTAGGAAGAAAACTAGTAAGAAAAATCTCTATAAAAAGAAAACCCAATACTAGCTGTTAGCATAAAAAAAATATAACAATTAGCTTAGTTCAGTTAGGAACTTAAATGGGTTCAGATGGATGATGGAACCATAGCTTTGACAAATGGTGTTTTGCTACAAAATTTGGAAGCTTAAGAAGGCTCTAGCAGCCAAGAATCATGATGTAGAGATGAATGGGTGTTCCAAATGGCCATTAAGCAACATTTATCTAATAATCATTGAGTGAAAATACATGTGAGTCCCTCATCTTTCATATTGTGGGATAACAATATTTAAAGGATGATTTTGATTTCAAAAACTACCAACAAAACTCTATAGTGGACTCGATCTATAATCCAAGAAGCAGGTTTTGGCCCTAATTAAATGACACAGGCTTGAAGGTAAGTCAAATGATAATTTCACTTTTTTTTAAAATTTGTTTTCACCAAAAAGACCAATTTGGACTATAAAGTAGGAATATGCTAAATGGTAGAATGCTTATATCTTGGGTTACAAAAATGCTGGGTTCCCATTCTTTAATTCCATATTTAGGATGGAATATAGAAAATCAAGAATGGTTCAATGGAAATTACCAAAAAAGGAAGAAAAAATAATTAGAAGGCTTTTGTGCCCATGGCTCTCACAAAAAGGAGATACTTACGACTTTGAGATAGGGATGCAAAAATGTTATAAAAAATAGAAAGAGAAAGATTGAACAAGAGGAAAACTTGCACAAAAGACAAAGACGATATGAAGCAAGCACAAGTGTAGCAGTCCACCTAAACAACATGGATATTCATGGAGCTTTTGAGATGATAAACTTGGGGGTTGATGAGGCTGTTCATAATAAGCCTCCTCTAATGCCATGAAAGTTTTATGTTGGAATTATAGATAAGTGGTTGCTTCTCTACAATTCAATGACTTAACCAACTCATTATGTATTATAATCCTGAATTTTGTCCTCCAAGAAACTCTTAGTAGTAGTACCTTGATGTATCACTTTTTGAATGTCTGGGGGTTTAATTATCTAGTGCATTATGATATAAAAATAGAAAGAGTGTTTTATGCCTAGTGTAGAAAAAATATTTTGATGTAAATATAGTAGATATTTTAGAGTACTAGATTCATGGTGTTGCTTATAGTAGTACAATAAAATCATTTCATTTCATAGTAGCATATAGTCCACCAAGAGTAGCTAGTAGACAAATATCATGGCACTTCCCAAGAAACTCAGGACAATATATTCTTGGATATGTTATTGTAAACTTAATCAAGTAATAAGAAGGCAAGAAAAAGATAGTTCTTAATCATCAACTATTGGAGCTACAATTTGCAAAAAATTGATAAATGAATGTGGTCTAATGGAGATTCCATCACAAGGCAATTGGGTTACTTGGACGAATAATAAAACAAATGACCAAGTAGTGTATGAAAGATCAAATCGCTTCTTATGCAATGACGCTTGGTTGGAACTCTTTGAATGTAGTCAAGTAAGTGTGCCTCCAATTACGACCTTTGATCATTCACTTAACACATAAAGAATAATAAGACCAAATTTTAAGCTTTTCCACTTTGAAATAATGTGGCTAAAAGACAATCAATGTTTCAAAGTGGTGAAACATTGAATTGTTAGGCTCTCAAGCTCTCTAGTTTACCAATAAATTATCTTTAGTCAAACAAGCCTTTACAGAATGGAACAATAATCATTTGGTAATGTGCTACAGAATATCCAAAAGACAAACCAACCACTTTAAGAAATTCAAAAAGATGTCTCGATGAAGACGCATAATTAATGAAGCTTAACTAAAAAATACTTTGTGTCCTTGAATGCAAGCAAATAATAGTGACTCAAAGATCCCATAAAATGTGGCTTTTGAATAGTGATAGGAACAAAAAAATATTTTTGCTATATTGTAAAATAGAGAAGAGCTAGTGGAAAGATTTATAAACTCAGGAATGATGAAGGGATCTAGGTGGAAGATCCATAAATAATAAAGAAAATGGGAACTTTTTTTAGAAATTATATGAAATGGATAGTGCACCAACTTAAGGAAAGTTAGAAGGATACACCATAAAATTAGGTATACCTACACTTTCATTTTCTCAAATAAATCTTCTATAGTTTTCAGATGTGGAAATTGAAACAACTTTATTCCAAATGGAATATTCTACCACTTGGGGCCTAAATGGTATTCCTTTTTTAATTTATCAAAACTTATGGCCCATAACTAAAAAAGATGTTATGGAAATGGTTAATTCTATTTTAAATAAGGGATACCTGCTAAAATAATTAAATTAAACAAACATGATCCTTATATCAAAATTAGATTGTCTGCAAAGCTTTAAGGATTTCTAGTTAACTAGTTTATGTAATGTACCATAAAAAATCATTTCAAAAGTGCTGGCAAATTCATCAAAGGAAATTATGGATGATATCATCTCATCGTTCCAAAATGCCTTCACTAAATGATGATTGTTATCATATAACACCATAATTGCAGGAGAAATTATGAATCATATCAAGAAAAATAGAAAGAGTATGTTGTTTAGTACTACCACCAAAATTGACCTCCATAAGGTTCATGACAAAATTACTTTGAATTTTTTAGAATCAGTGTAGAAGATTATGAAAATCTCAGTTCATTGGATAAAATTGCTTATGGAATGTGTATTTATAGTATGATACAGACTTATCGTGAATAGTATGATTGCAGAGAGATTCCTCCCTAAGAGAGGTTTGAGGTAAGAAGATCCTCTATCTTTCTACCTTTCATCCTTTGTGCAGAAGTTCTTTCTTTCTAATCAATCCAAGCTCAAAACTTGAGCAAATTTCCAAGATTAAAGTAAGTAGAAATAATATGTCCATAAACCACTTGCTATATGCAGATGATATTCTTAGCTTCACAAAACTCTCAATGTCTATCTGGTAGTATTTATAAGCCATATTGAAGGATTTTGGTAGTTGGTCTAGGTTGAAAGTAAACCACAAAAAATTAGAGATCAAATTCAACCGCAACACTTCCAAGCACTTTAAGTGCATAATGAGTAGCATACTAGATATCAGGTATGTCAACACTCTAGGTAAATACCTAGGAACTTATTATATTGATGGGAACTACAAGAAATTGTCAAATGATAAATGAGTTAATGAAAAAAATGCAAGGTCATTTGGTATAATGGAAAAGTAAATTTATATCCCTAGCTAGTAAAATGACTATGATTCACTTACTCCTGTCATCCTTACGAACATACCACATATCTTATATGAGGTTTAAAAATTCAAAGATTTCTAAATGTGATAGCCTCATGAAAATTTTCTTCTAGGGATATACAAAAACCAAAAAGAAAAAATGTATGTTTTCATGGAAGAGAATTTGCCAACCTAAGTAACAAGAAGGTTTGGGACTTCCAAACCTAAAAATGAAAAACAAAGCCCTCCTAGAAAAAGAAATATTAGCGGAAACTTGGAAAAGCTACAATCTTGTTATGGTTCTTCTATTAAAAGGAAATACAAGTCCCCTAATTTGGAGGATCAGCTTAAATGCCCACATTTAACCCTGTACTTTTGGAAACAAATTTATATAGATGCTACTCTCATTAACTCAAACCTAAGGTGGGTTACTATGACTGGTAAATTGATTAATATTAATACAAATTGCTGGTTTGAACTTGAAAAATTTAGTTTACCACTTGAAATAAATGGAGTCTTAGCTTTTATTACAAAATCTTAAAAATATTGGGATATAAACAAATTAGAAGCGATTTAATAACCAAAGACTACTCGAAATATTATAAAATTATCCTTATCAGTGAATGCAGAAGAGGATAAGATTATTTGGATTGGATACTCATAAGGTAAGTTCTCTACCAAGAATGGTTACCAATACTTATTATCACAACAAAATAGATAATCAGAACCTCAACCTTGACTGGGAAGCTATATGGAAAACTTAACTCAGTTTAAGACTAGTCCTGTTTTCCTAGAAATTATGTCAAACTTGTTTTCAACTTGGATAAGCCCTAATGCACAAGAATTTAAAAATTCAAGGCACTTGTCCATTTGGGTGTGGTGTTGTAGAAGAGGCCAATCATCTCTAGATTTCATATCAATTGAATTTTGTAGTTTTATTTAGTATGGATTGGACTCTAAGAACGGACTAGTTGGACCTTTCTTCAATCATTAACAGGCTATCAAAGCTTATGAAACTAAGCAACAAAGCACAAAAAGAGAAGCTATGCAAATACTTGAGATGTTTTCAAACAATGCTAGTGTATCTTTCATTATCGTAATGAATTCATTTTTAACCAAGTCAAACCATCAGCAACAACTGTGCTAGCAAAAATCAAAGTAGTAAGAAGAGAAACATCGGCTCTAAGGAAAAATGAAAAAAATATATAAGGAAGACAATCAAAAAGTGGATAGAGGAACCATTGCATACCAATAACAAGATAATTTGTAAGTAGTGGAGAAGGAATAAACAAAAAATCTTTGTGGAAACTATTTTCATTGGCTACAATCAATATATATCTCTGGCCCTCATTCAACCTAGGGAAATCCAGCTCACAATGGTAATCGTCCAAGGTATAAAGGTGATATGAACCTGCTTAACTCCACTTCAAAAGCTAGCTCGTAAAAAGAGGATTGTTAACCCATATATATAACACCCAAGACCTTCCTTGCTAATCGATGTAGGACTTTGCTAATATTCACTCGATAATTAACCTCACCATTGCATGGTTCACATCATTCACTCACTCTTTGGCCTGCACATCCTCTTGCAAGGTGTACGGGTTACACCACGGAATAATTTTTGACGACCTGCCTCGATCGGTAATCTGGCCAACCCACATAGACCAAACAAAGGTATGCTCTAATATTATATGATACAAACTTGCCTAACTCTTCCTCAAAAGTTAGCTTGTAAGGGGAGGATTGTGAACCTATATATATAACACCTAAGACTTCCTTCGCTAACCAATATGGGACTTTGTCGATAGTCACTTGATAATCACCCTCACCATTGCACAGTTCACGTCATTCACCTATTGCACGTCCTCGTGCAAAGTGTACGTGGTTTACAACGTGAGATACCACAACGGTACCATTTTTTACGACCTACCTCAGTCGGTGATACCCACCCGACCAATCGAGGGTAAGCTCTAATATTATATAATATAAACCCGTCTAACTTTACCTCAAAAGCTAGCTCATAAAGGGAGGATTGCAAACCTATATATGTAACACCCAAGATCTCCCTTGCTAACTGATGTAGGACTTTGCCAATATTTACTCAATAATCACCCTTACCATTGCACGGTTCACATCAAAAGGCCACTCTAGAGTTTTTAATATATCAACATATTCTTTGCTAGCAATTCATTCTTTCAAAGGAATCCTACTACAAAATAGTTTCAGATGGAACAAATATTGAATCAAAGTCTCCTCCAATTTAGCATGAAACTAAGACTTTGGGTGATTAAAAACTACAGATTAAATTTTTTTGGAACAAAGCAAGGTTTTTGATTTAATTAAGTCTCCCTAAATATGTTTTAAATTATTGCCTTGATTTATTTTGATGAAACCAAATTATATATATAAACATCCTTGATAATTGAAGGTAAAATGAGTTTGAAAAGATTAGTGAACTTGGCCTAAAACAAAAGAAAATGTTATTCTATATTTTAAAATTGCTATTAAATTGTGTATTCTTTGGCAGTTAAATTATGAAAGATGTTGTTGTTGTTTTATGTAAAACTCGTAAGCGTACGAATATATTGGAGTATAGATTTAGTGGTATACGAGGTTGATCCCACAAGGATTGCCAATTGAGAGAAAATTTAATTCAGATCCAAAATAAATATTTCTAACCTAGTTGTCAGAATATTTGTTTTGAGAGAAGAGTGCTGAACAGAGTATGTAAAGAACTAAAATACTAAAATTAAATAGGAATGTATTCAAAGTAAAGAAATATGCTAAGGTTAGGGGATCCATTCTTGGTATATCAAATAAAAATAAAATTTAACTCTTTTATTACTTAAATGGAATCCTCACATAAATGAGGTTCCATTCGGAAGATATGTTACATTAAACTCATTTTGGTTTACAGATGAAGTGTATTTGCCTTCTTTTATTGTATTATTAATAATAAATAACTCTTGTAAAATAGATTCAAGTATACACCATGCCAATTATTACATTGTCTACAATAAATCAAGAATGATTCAAGCATTTATTGTGCCAAAGATTGTCTACAATGTATCAAGATTCACACTTTACAAAATTAAAAATGAAAAGATGTAAAAGGAAGAAAAACATAATAGATAAGTGACAGAGTCAATAATAATAATATAAAGTAGACGATAAAATCAGCCATTAAAAAAATAAAATAACAAGAAAATAAATAACAGAGGGACAACAAAGTCATCCTCTAAGAAAGAAAATAACTAGAAAATAAATAATAGAGGGGCGATAAAGCCATCCTCTAAGAAAAAAATAACAAGATAAATACAACATCAAATATAAACATTGAAATTAAGAGTTAGATAAATTATTATTTTCATACCAAGAGTTTCACCGTTTCACCTTAGCATTAGGAGATTAGTTCTCCATAATCAAAGTAAGAAAGAAAATTGAAAGTTGAAGAAGCATGATAATATTATAAAAGAAAGTAAAGATACAAAATGTCTAAAGAGAGAAACATTACAAGCGCTTAGAACTCTAACAAAAAATTTTTAAGCTTACTTTCCAGCCTTTCTCCTCCTTCTTTAGCTCACAAGATATCTCTATTTATAGACACAACAAGGGGAGTAGGTGACAAAGATGGTGGGTAGAAAATTGCACTAAAGTTGACAAGTTGTATTGTGTTATGTGCACCAAAAGTAATCATGATATTACTCCTTGATATCCATTGAATCTTCTAATTGCATCAACATAAAAGTTGTAGATAGTTTCATTATCTTTCCAGCCATATAAATTGTGGACAAATTGGAGACGTAATTTGTGAATTATGTTCAAAATACCGGAGAAATATTGGGCTGGACTACAACAGCAAACAGATTCTATTTTAGCCCAATTCTGGTCATCTTAATTTCTACTTTTGCTGACCATGTGAACATCAAAGTTGTCATAAATGGTATCTACTATTCACCTACTAAATTTTGTATGCATTGAATATGTTGTTTCTAAAATAGGGCCTAAATACTATAGTAAGGTTAGCTGCAACAGTAAACATGTTCTTTTCTAACCCAATGTTGGCCCTTTGGATGTCTAAATTTGATGATAACATAAACATGAAAGTTGTATGAAATTGTGTCAACTATTTATCTACCAAATTTTGTACATATTATATATGTATTTTTTGAGATACGACCAAAATACTACAATAAGATCAAGTTGAAAAGCAAGCAATAAACATATTTTTAACATTAGGTATTCTGCCTTGAATCTTTATGTTTCAATTCTTTTAGAAATGTGATCATAAATCAAGATTAAATTGATACATATATCCATTATGATGCGTCTCAAGAGTAAAAAAGATAATGCTCTTTACTCAGCCATCCTCAATAAATTTATTTTGTCTACTTGATTTATAGACATCATTACCAAAAAACTACAATTTAGCTTTGATTCCTCCAATTGAGTCCATTTTCTATTCTTCTTTCCATCTATAAAAAAAAATACAAAACTAAAGACAAATAAAGGAGATAAATGCTTAATTAAGGCAAAAAGATAAGATGAAAATATTTAATTTATGAGCAAAAAACTCACTCATCAGATGTAATGTAAGGCCTAGTGAGAAAAAAAAATTAAGGATATTTGCTTAAGCTCAATGCCACTCTTTCTAGTTAGACTTGAGAGGTAAGATCTTCTTGAAACTCCAGCTAATGGAAGATTAAAAGTAACACACAAGCTTCTAAAAGAAGGATTTTGCATTGTTATGCCCTACATGGAAGGAAGATTGCTTAACATTCATGCAAAACCATTTGCATGCATAATGCAATGCTTTTATGAAAGAAAAACGTAAAGCATAAAGTTTGGAGATAGAAGCCAAATTTAACACTTTGGAAACTTCTTTTTTAAATGTTGTTGCTAGTGTAAAAACAAAGAAAGGACTCTCCAACCCCCAAATTTGAAGACCAATATATATTAACACTTCTGCAATATCAAAACGAAGAATTTTGGAAGAACTTAATGTGTTGTCCTCGAGAAACATCTCCAAACATAATTTGTGTGCTCTACCTTCAAGATATCATATTTTTTCATTTGTGTGCTTAGAAGCTTTGTGAGCATAGTTTTTTTTATCAGCTTGGTAGAAGGTTGTCACACTAAATTATTTATTTTCTTAAGTTCTAGGATCTTGTACAAACTTAGAAAATTTGAAGGTTACCTATTGAGAGACTATAAATTCTTGGTAAAGTCTTCCTTTCAAGGGAAGTTGGATTGGTTCTTGAGAGTAAAAAAATATAGTAAAGTTGTGTGCTTAGGTTACGTAGTTTCTGTTGTAAAAGTTATTCGGTTATTTTGTACTTTTGGTAATTACCCAAGTTTTATAAAATTTTCTTATTTGTGTGCTTAAGGAGAGATGTAAGATTATTTTTTCTCTATATCTCTATAAATGAGAAAATAAGGTTTCAATGACAACTAGAAGTGTTGCAACTGAAAATATCTTTGGGTTGTCGCTAAAAACATGTGGCGACCTATACAAGTCTCCTTTGAAAGTTTGGCTTCATGTGGCAACCTTGAGAGCCACCACAAAAAATAGTGGAGACTTTTAAAATTTGCCACTGATTGAAAGTGGTTTCATGAACATGGTAGAACAATCCATAGCCAATAAGAATAAACAAGGGCCAATAACCCAACACTCAAGCTATTGGTACCGCGACCATATCTAGCTCTGAGGATGTCACACCTACAATGCCCTCCATTAATACTCGTTAATCATCTACCATGAGCAAGGTTTCCCCTGCATCACAATGAAAAACAGAAAGAACTTGAACAAGACTCTTCACCTCAACTGCATGCATCTACTTTGGAGAGTGATCACCTCCATCACAGGTTAGCTTTTGAAATGTGGTTTGGTTCTTTGTAAAGTACTAAAAGGATTCTGAATGTGCAATTTAATTCTCCTAAAATAACATTGTTTGAGTGCTAGTATGTTAAGAAAATTTGGGGATTTAGGATTTTCATATCACAATGTAAATTATATGGACAAATATCTCTATGTAATGTGCCTTTTTTATTTTTAGCTTCCCTTTTAACATTATGTTTTGGGATTATTGTTAGTTTTAGCTATCTAAAGTTTTTATCTATAAGTGTGTATCCATTGTTTCCTAGTATATTTATCAATAAGATTGCTAAAGTTTCTTTTCCACCTTAATAAATTAGCTTATCTTTAGAAATAGAGTTGAATATTTCTGCGAGCAGAGCATATATGTCAATTAAAGACCCTTAGATGCCAATGAATGATAATAACTAAGAGGTCTAGAGCAATGTTCATCTTTTGAAGGAGATGGAAGGTGTAGCATAAAATTTCTTAACAACTGCCATGTATTGAAATTTCTCTAAAAAAAATCCATGTATTGGAATTATTGCATATTATTAGGTATTGATTGTTACGAACCTATGGAATTGCATTTACAACTTGAGACTAAGGGGTAAAGACAAAGTTTCTTTTAATTTGGCAATAGTTTAACATTTAATAATAAAGTTTTTTTTGCTTATGTGCTGCTTACAATCAAATAAACTCGGATCCTAGATTAATTTCAAAACTTATGTTCTGCTGCTCTTTTGATTACAATTTTTAAGTTTAAATGATTATTTTATTTATCTTTTGTAAGATATGTAAGACGTTGTAATAGCTTGATCAAATGTTGCTCTCATTTATTATTACATCCTCCATGGCATGCTTAAACTATTAAAACACATCAAGATTTGTATATAATTTATTTAAGAGAACATGGCTTCTTGATGATAACTTTTTCAATTGTGTAGATGTATCTTCATTCTCTACCTTTTACTCTTTCTTCCTTTGCATTCACTAGTACTAAATGCTACATCAGCATTACTTCTACTGTAACATTATACTCTAGTTTCACAAATTATGCAGGAAATGTTTTATTTTGGAGATGATCATGTTAATCATGTAATGTTGAAGGTAGTGTTAGTCTTATATTTATGGCACATTGTAGTGCCTGCTATCTCATATTTTTTTTTATAATCTAAATTCCTAATTATAGTTTTTTCCAGACAATTATTGCAATTCTCTCTCTCGAGTATTTTTCAAGTGAACAAGGAGATTTTCTTATACTTGTCCTTTATCCTAGATGGATTATTCATCAATATGCATGTAATAAAAATATTTATGACCATACCTATTACTTTTGAATGCTATATTAGTTTTTCGAATTATTAAAATAAGATTTATACAAGTATTTTACTCTTAATGAGGAGTGGAGAGCTTGTTGCATGACAATCTCTATCATTAAACATCATGCTTGTCACGCCTCTACTTTTAAGGGCACATGAAACACATACCTTACAGACAGATCTTTACTATAATAGGTATAATACAAGCGTTCATTAGGAAAACAGATATAGATTGGTTCTCTGATGTAAACACAATATACATACCAAGTTTATAAATATCAGAGTAACAACAAAAGTAAGGATCTTGCCTATGGCGTTTAGAGCATACTCTAGAGTACAAGTACATTATAAATCAAAATTTACGAGCCCTGAAAACAAAATAGGCTCACCAAAGAATATGTCGCCTAGCTGATCAATTATCTGAAGGGAAAAAAACAAACTTTGTATTCTTATATAAAAAAAATGTACATATTGTGTAGTGAGTTTGACAACTCAATGAGCTGATAATAAATCTTATGACTTCTTAGGTCTACATATGGATATAATCATATTTTAAAATTTATCATGTAGAAAATTATAGTTTGGAAGTACATCTATATAGGACCCGTATTTCAAATATTCTCAAATTAAAGGATATTCAAATATCCAAAACCATATACTATACTGTATGATCATTAAACAAATGTTATTATGCATCAAAATATTTTATATGAAAACATTAGGAGGATCTCATATCAGAACCACCATATCAGCGTTCAATCCCTTCCGTACTTTAGTGGTGTAGGATTGACCTATACTTAGCATCTTAGTCAAGGTTTGCCCTATCACCATTCAAGAGGACACATGAAGGGACTATAATATGGCCATTTCCTAAGCACACAACAAGGGAGGCCAAATCACATATCATATAGTCGGCATCTTGCCTATATAGGAGGCATCCCGCTTTCCTTCACATATCATATCCCGTGTGTTGACCGTCACATGAAGTTAGCACCACCCCTGCTAGCTGAGGTATCAAGTTGCACCAGGGCTAACATCGCCTACTGTTAGCAAATAGTGTTTCCAAAAGGATTCCTCCACAAAAATTATATTTGCATATATGTCATATCGTTTAAAATAGAAGTTTTAGTATAATACAGAATTTTCCATCTCAGTACAATTCCTCTGTCAGAAACTTCCCAATCATGATAATCACCTATACATGCCCGATTCCAAGACAAACTTATAACTTTATATATCAATGCCACATGCACAAATATATTTCCTTTACCATATAATGAGAAATACATTTAAAATCACATATTCAATGAGTTCAAAAATTCATTTTAACAAATCATACTCTTCTTGAACTATATATCATATTGTAAAAAATTTAGATAATTTAATCAATTTTAGAGACATATAAAAGTATAAATAACTTATAAACATAATCAATTATACATTTAAAGTTTAAGAAGAGCATAAGGTAAGTCATAGAAAGAATTATCTACTCACAAGGTAAGGCTCCAGGTTGGACAACCCTAAAATGCACTTTTCCAATCCAAATTTGACCAAATGGACATCAAAATCGAGTCTGGAGGGTCCCAAAACTTAAGAAATGACTCTGAAATTGCAAAATTTGGTCTATGGTAGCTTGGTCAACACTGGTCAACTGATTGACTATTCACAATCAGAATTACTATTTACCGCTAAAAATCACTATTCATACCCGCCGGATTTACTGTTCATGACGCACAAAAAGTTGTTAGATGGCTAAAAAATTTCTTATCTTGAGGTTTATCTATCTCCTGAATCCAACTATGGTGTCAAATTCTTAATTTGAAGACTCTAAGTAGGAATTTCAGAATTTATCTTTTTTCTAAGATTTTCTACCTCTGATTTACGACAATTCTGCGACTGATTTAAAAAATTATTCGGCCAATATCATAGTATTCTTCGTCCTAAATCCAGTGGTACCCTTTGTTTTAAGATCGAAGGCTAAAAAATACACCAGATCTAAAGAAAGAGAAAATTAGAAAAAAATACTATTCACTCTCACTATTCATTCATTCGAAACTTTCTCCATCTTTTTTTTAAAATAATAATGGAGGGATCAATTAGCAATTTTCTAATTATTGGTGGATGTCCTTACAAATTTCGTTATTTACATTTGACATCTAAACTTTTAGAAAATTATATTTTAACCCCTAAACTTTTAGGAAATTATATTTTGAACCCTAAACTTTTAAGAAATTATAATTTGACCTCAAAAATATTGAAAAGTTTTCATTTTCATCTTTAAAATCTTTCAATTACATCCCTTCTCCTTTATTTCTTTTAAATCCATACATAAATGAAAATTACTAAATTTTAGGGTTATTACATTTTCCCCCCTTAAAAAAGTCGGTCCCCAAATTTCAAACTATTATATCACAAGTAAGGATTGAAGTCAAGGCATAAATTACAGTTATTAACCTTACTACTCAAGCTGTTGGGGATATCTCTTTTGTATATCATCTTCACTGATATCTGAATTATCCTCAAATTTGCATATTTATATCCATAAGTTAATATAATTAGGAACCATACACATAAAAGAACATATACACATCCATATTGGGTAACCAAATTTTCTTAATCCAAACTTTTATCATCTTTGATTCTCTCGTGTCAACATCCTCCCATGAATCTTAGACCTTTCTTACTTTCATTTCTAAAAGCATATCATTATAGTTCCTATCAATTCTATTTAACTAGCCCGTTCATTCTAAGAAGACTTTTCTCAACAATTATTCATACATGAATTTCCAATCTCAACATAATTCACATCCTAGATACTAGATTCAATTTAACATGGTATAAACCCTTAACACAAATATCTTGATCACTTTGTATTATTTTTGAACATGGTTCTCAAAATATTCACCATATTTCCAAATTAAGAGTTCAAAGATTAATTTGAATCCTACTTTCCATATTTTGTTCCTCAAGAACTTCAACACCACTAATTCAACTTCAACACTACTAATTCACTTGATTACATTCCTCAAAGCACCATAAGGCCATCATCTGCCTATTCATTTCACCTAAAAATGTTTATACAGTTCGGTGTCTAAACTCACTATTTTAAATTATGAATAGTTTAATGCCCAACTTCCTCCAAAATTTCCTAATTTTTGTTTTACCTATCCTTAAGTAAACCCAATATGTTCAAATCTTCCTCTTATGACACTTTTCCATCACTAGCCTTAAGCAATCATAACATATCTTACTTTCACCATTCCTAACATGTCTACTACCTATCCATCTCAATTCACTTCTCACATATTCATATATTTTAATGATATACTATTCAAATCTCAGACATCACCTAAATCACAATCTCAACATACAAAAATAGTTATAAAGTTACATTACATAACCATATTATACAATTTATAAATTTAGAGACAAATTATAATTCTTTTCTCCATGCCATAATTTATGTCATTTACTCACTCACCTATTAGGAAACTTACGGTGTTTCATGTAAAACCTCAAATAGTGCCATTTGTATATTGGCTTGGTAGCTATTGTTACAAGCAAATTTAGCTAGGGGCAAGAATCTTTTCCAACTACCTTAAAAATTAAGCACACATGCCTAAAGCTTGTCTTCCAATATTTGGATGGCTTGCTCAAACTATCCATCTATTTGAGGATGGAAAGCAGTATTGAGATTTAACTTCGTGCCAAAGCTTCTTGGAAGGCTCTCCAAAAACGAGCTGTGAGTTGTGGTCCTCGATCAGATATAATCGATATCGGTACTCCATGAAGTCTCATTATCTCATTCAAATATAGATTTACATATTGAGCTACGTTGTATGTGGTTTTCACTGGTAGAAAATGTGCTGATTTAGTCAACCTATCAATGATCACCTATATTGAATCAAACCCTTTTGGTGTCTGCGGTAGCCCTATAACAAAATTCATAGTTATTCTTTCCTATTTCCGTTCAGGTATCTCTATCTGCTAATGTAATCCTGTAGGCCTTTGATGTTATACTTTTACTTGCTGGCAAGTTAAATATCGAGGGACATAATCAACTGTATCTTTCTTCATACCATCCCACCAATAAATTTCTTTTAGATCTTTATACCTTTTTTTTACCCCAAGATAAATGGTATATATAGATCTATGAGCTTCCTCTAAAATCTCTTTCTCAAGTTTTTCTTAGTTAGGTATACACAATCGCTTGCCCAATCTCAAGATTTCATCAGAGTCTACAGTAAATTCAACATCACTGCCATTTTTCATCTCTTCAATTTTCTCGCATAAATAGGCATCCTCTTCTCGTGCCCTTTTCATCTGCTCAATCAAAGACGATTGAAACTGTATATGAGCCAATATTATCCTAGGCTCCTTTACTTCTATTACTACCCCATGACTTTCGAACTTATGCATTTTTTTAACCAACAGCCTCCTTACCATTGTGATATAAGTCAAATTACTCATTGACTTCCTACTTAATGCATCAGTCACTACATTGGCCTTACTTGGATGATATAATATTGTGCAATCATAATCTTTAAATAATTTCATCCATCGTCTTTGTCTAAAGTTATTATCTTTTGTTGGAAAATGTATTTAAGACTTTTATGATCTATATAGATTTCACATGTATCACCATACAGATAATGCCTCTAAATTTTGAGAGTGAAAACCATTGCTGTCATTTTCAAATCATGAGTCGGATAATTTTTCTCATGTGGTTTAAGTTGTCTAGATGCATATAGAATGACTCAAATATGTTACATCAACACACACCCTAATCTAATTCTCGTTGCATCACAATATACTGTGTATCTTTCGGCACCTGAAAGAATAAACAGTACTAGCACCGTAGTCAAACATTTTGGAAACTTCTCTCACATTCATCTGACCAGTCAAACTTTATTTCTTTCCTTGTAAATCTCGTCAAAAGAGCAACAATTTTTGAAAAATCTTTAATGAATCTACGGTAATAACCTACTAAACTAAGAAAACTACAGATCTCTGTAATTGTGGTAGGACGTGGCCATTGCTGCACTACTTCTACCTTTTTAAGATTAACTTAAATATCATACTTAGTAACCGCATGCCCTAGGAAAGTAACACTACTAAGTCAAAATTCACATTTTAAAAACTTAGCATATAGTTGGTGTTCTCTTAAGGTTTGCAAATCTATCTTTAAATGTCCTCATACTCCTCAGAACTCTTTGAATATATCAAGATATCATATATGAAAACAACAATAAATTAATCATAATATCCTTTTCCCTTATTCTTAATTAATGATACATAAATCTCAAATCAATTTTTGAAAAACATTGAGCACACTATAGTTGGTCAAACAAATCATCTATACGAGGTAATGAGTATTTATTACTCACTATCAATTTATTTAATTATCTGTAATCTATGCATAACTGTAGTAATCCATCCTTCTTTTTCACAAATAGGACTGGAGCACCTCAAGAAGAAGTACTAAAGCATATAAATCCTTTGTCTAACAAGTCTTGTAACTAATTCTCTTTGTTTTTTTTTAATTCTTTAAGTTCAGTCGATATCATTCTATATAAGGATACATATACTAATTAGATTCTAGGAAATAAATCAATATCAAATTCTATTTCTCATTCTGGGTTAATCCATGCAATTCTTCTGAAAACATATCAGAAAATTCCCTAACCACTGGAACTTGATCTACATTAGTATACTTTATATCAACATATCTCACCACTGCCAAATATCCTTGGCACCCTTTTTTGTAATAACTTATGGGCTGTTAAAACTGAAATTAAATTACTGGGTACATGCTTCCACTGATTATTCACTACTTGCAACTCCGTTACTAACCTTTTATGCTATTGATGACATCTTCATAATGTATAAGCTAGAACACACTTCAAAACACTTAAACAAGGTCAACACATTTTGACTTCATTCTTTAACATGCTTATGACATGTCTTAACAATCAACTATGAAAAGTTTACATCTATCTAAGAGTCCTTCATATGAATTACCCATCTTGTATACCTCAAGTTTTAAATTTTCATGGGCAAACTTTCCTTTCTCAAAGTGCTTGTACATAATATTATTGAAAATCAAACTATCTGCGAATCCTTTATATCAACAAAAGCTATCATTGAAAACATTATCTTCATAGATTCCCTACTCTTAAATTCAATCCACCCCACAGCTTGCCAAATCTATTTATATACATAGGTTCCAACTCATCCATCCTAAAAGAGATTTACATCTATTTCCAAAACACTCACTTTATTACAAACTGTTATCTTAGAGTTAACAACCTCAATCACATCATAACCCACTATCAATATTGTATTAGCCATTCGTCATATTGTTTCACATAAACAAATCAAACAACCAATTCAAATCTTCTTGACATCCAAACACACCATTACCTTTGTGTTTAGATGAAATCTTCTTATTTAAGCTAATTCTTTTTCTTTATACCCAAGAGGGTTCTCTTTATCATTGTTCATCAATGCAAGTTCAAAAGCTGAACTGGTAGTCCACATTCAAGAGACATTGTCTAGGACATACTTATCGATGTTTAAACATCGCATACCTAAGAGTCAGAAGGAAGAAGAAAATGACACCCTATAGAATTCCACAACAGCACTGTGAGTATAAATATGTTCGCAGTTACATACCCATTCTCAAAGTCCTAATACAGAATCCTTCCTCCGATAGCCATAGGAAAACCTAATGCTTTAATACTAACTTGTCACGCCCTTACTTTTAAGGGCACGTGAAACACATACTTTACAGAAAGATCTTTACTATAATAGGTATAATACAAGCGTTCATTATGGAAATAGATACAGATAGGTTCTCTCATGTAAACACAGTATACAGACCAAGTTTATAAATATCAGAGTAACAACAGAAGTAAGGATCCTTCCTGTGGCATTTAGAGTATACTCTAGAGTACAAGTACATTATAAATCAAAATCTATGAGCCTTAAAAACAAAATAGGCTCACCAAAGAATATGTCGCCTAACTGATCAACTATCTGAAGGGAAAAGACCAAACTATGTATTCTTATCTGAAATAAATATACATATCGTGTAGTGAGTTTGATAACTCAGTGAACAAATAATACGTCCTATGATTTCTTAGGTTAACATATGGATATTGTGACATCCTAAGTCTTTAATAATGTTAGATAAATCTAAGAAAAAGTAAAAGATATATATGACCAAGAATTAAATTACTTAGTTATGGAATAATAAGGTAGTTAATAAACAAGAATAGGTGACATATAATTAATCATGAATCATACAAATAAAATTCGTAGGATCATAATGGATAGGGGAAGGATAAAAATACATTTTTAGGACATCACTAATTTAGGATTAGTAGTAAATTATGAAAAGAAAGGGAGAAACCATGCACCTTCCTTATTTTGTTTCTACACACCATGACAAGAAATGAACCTTCCTTATTTTGTTTCTACAAACCATGACAAGAAAGGTGAATTATTTGATAGTCTATTTAAGCAAAACCCACCCTTAGAACATGAAAATTTCGTCCAAGTGAGGGAGAGGAGAAATAGAAGCAAGATAGAGTGAGGAAAGGAAAGGAAGAAAGAGGAAGGAGAAGCCTAGAGGACTAAGTGCTTAAAGTAAGTTTAACAATATTTCTTTTTGAAGAAAAGTTTTGAAACTTGTAACATTTATATGATATTTTGATCTTAGAACTTTGATGATTGGTCATGGATGTTACTATATCATGTTACATATTATGTATGTTTGAATACTTAGGCTAGTGTAGATAGTTCTGCATAGGTATGGCTATGGGTGGTAGAATTTTAATTTTCTGTTTTTAAAATTCTGGAAAGAATTGATAAGGAATTAAAATAAATGGTTAACATAAAAAATGTAGATCTATGTCTCACAGATTTTAAGCCACTAGAATCATTCAATTTGAAGTCCATATGAGGTAGATATTATCCAAATAGTAACTAAAGGTCAGAAAATGGTTAATCAGGGAAGAATATGTTAGGATAGCTTCTATATTTTAATTTCTGAGAACATTCTGTAGGGAATTAAAATAAATGAATAACATAAAAATTATAGCTATATGTGTCATGGAATTGAAGCCACTAAAATCACTCAATTTGGAATTCGTATGAGGGAGATATGGATAGATTAGTAGGTAGAGGTTAAAACTTACCCGAAAAGAAATAACATGTACTTTGAAAGAGTAATATCACCATGATTTCATAATGTTTAGCTAAATTGTTCAACATAATAGTTTTATATAATTGTTCTGTCTTTAAATTGACATCAAGATCAACTAAATCGGAGTTAAATTGAGGGAGTTATGCTCTGATTAGTAAGAGAAGGTTAAATAGGATGAAAATCTGCATCAAGAAAATAAAGAAATAAAATTAATATTTAAAAATAAGAATCTTATAAATGAAAATAATAAATGACTAGTATATGTCATGGCCATTGCCATTGCATGAACTTCTTATCATCTTAAGTGTGAAAGTTTGACATGGAAATATTTAATAAAATGATATTTGAAATGGTTATGTTCAAGGCATGATTACCAATGATTTTTGGTAATAATTATATTTTGATGAACATACTTGTTATTGAAAGCATATTTTTGGCTATTATTGTGAAAAGAAAAGAAATGAGCACAGTCACATAGCAATCCGTATGGTGCACCAGTAGGGGACGCCCTACCAATGGTTATGATTATGTTAATGAGAAAAGAAAGAAAAAGTGTGCCATGTCGGACGGAGCGAGAAAAACCCTTACCGGAGAGTAGAAAATACTTACTTTGACCGGGGTAGCTTGATATGAGAATAAATTGATAGTCATCATATGATATTTTAAAAATAGTTAATTCTATCATATATGTCATTACTGTACGATTCTCATGTGCATAGATATAGTGCATTCATGTGACCAAAGATATTTGCTATAGTTTATATAGATGAATATGACATGATGAGCTATATAGATGATGATTTATTGTTGAACTTACTGGGATTTAATTCTCACTATATTTCCATGTCATGTTTAGAAAAGTAGTTATGCAGATTTTTCTATGGCTCTGGCCTTTAGTGCATGTTGGATCGAGTTACTTTATGTTGGGTAGATCCCATAATCAAATAATATGTTTGTGGTTGAGTTAGCTCAGATCCCGGTGAAGGTGCAACCACCCGCACCTGTATCTCTGAAATTGGTCAACCAAAATAAATAAGATGTAGTTATTTATGTATTTGATATGTTGTACGTATGGTTTAATTAACGAAGTGTATGTGAACTCAATGTTGTATAAATAAAAAAAATTGTTACATAATTTGGAGTTGTTACATAATTGATATCAGAGCAGGTCAATCTTAGATGGCCAGTAGGTGGATGGTTATATGAATCGATCTTATAGTATCTTGAGTATGTTTGTGGTTGTACTGTGTAGGAGATCAGTGAATTCATATAGGTAAGAAATTACTAGTGTTTTTTATCTATATGCTGAGGTGGTGTTATGACTGTTATTAAATATTTTTGAAACTAACTATTGGGCTTGATCACCCCAATAGCAGCATAACTTTGTTTTTGCTACAGTAGGAAATGGCACCACCAAGGAGGAATCCGGCAAACAATGCGGAGGAAACCTTGCACAACCTGGCCACGACAATTCGAGACCAAGTCATGACCACTAACCAAATTCTACAATACCTCCAGAATGCTAATAACTCGAATGATGTGAATGGTGCTAACAACCGGATGGTTGGAAATGATAACGGCATATTCGAGTTCCTGAGGACTAGGCCACCTTATTTTCAAGGCAGCTTTGACCCGATTGTAGCTGAAAGATGGATAAGGGAGTTACAGAAAATCTTTGAAGTGATGGACTATACTGAGGAGCAGCAAGTAATCTTCGCTGCATATATGCTAAAAGATGAAGCAGAATACTGGTGGCGTGGAGCTAGAGAACTTTTAGCTCACCAGGGAAGGCAGATCACTTGGCAGGTGTTCAAAGACACCTTTTTGGAAAAGTACTTTCCAAGTACTGTGCGGGCGGAGAAGGAGATCAAATTTCTCCAACTCAGGTAAGGCAGCATGACTGTAGACCAATACATCGCAAGATTTGAGGAGTTGTCTAAGTTATCCTCTTATCTGCGATTTAACCCAAATGAAGCATGGAAGGTTGTTAAGTTCAAAGCAGGACTAAACCCAGAGATAAAGAATGTTGTTATAGCTGTGGAGATCAAGGAGTTTGTACCTTTTATAAATAAATGCAGACTCTTGGAGAAGAGTTTGAGGGCAGTGGAGGATGAGAAATAAAGACGAAACTTTTGGAAAAGGAAGAACGGGCCACAAAATTCTGGCAGAAATGTCAGAGGAAAAGGACAGGGTACTGGCAAGAAGCCAATGATTGTGAGTCCTCGACCCTTCCAACAAGACCTCACCTCAGTAAAGTGCACTAAGTGTGGACGCATGCATGGTAATTGGCCATGCTACATGGGACTAGATGTTTGTTTTAAATGCAGACAGAAGGGCCATTTTACAAGGAGTTGCCCACAAAATGTGGGGAACTAGCCAAAATAGAGGCCTCAGGTAAAAGGAAGGGTTTTCACCCTGAGCGGCCAAGAGGCAGCTCAATCTTTTGAAATGATTCAAGGTACATACTATATCTATGGATTTGCTCTTATGGTGTTGTTTGACTCTGGTGCTAGTCATTCATTTATATCAGAAGAATGTATTAGAGAGCTTCAGTATCCTATTTCTGAAACCCTCTATGAGCTATCTGTAGTAACTTCCACAGGGGAAAGGGTCTTAACTTCCTCTATATGTAAAGACTGTCAAGTCATTATTCATGAAAAAACTTTTTCTGTGGACCTCGTCTGTCTACCTTTAAAAGGTATTGACGTCATTCTATGGTTAGACTGGATGTCTAGAAATCGGGTCTTGCTGAATTGTTGCAACAAGACCATTGAATTTCTACCTCCTACTTCAGAAGAAGAGATGCAATTATTGATGCTCAATGCTAATCAAGTTAATAGGGAGTTGAAGAATGGAGTACTTGGATACATTCTCTTGCACTTATCAAATCTAGAAGTTAAACCGAAGCTTGATGAAATCCTAATAGCCAACGAGTTTCCTGAAGTATTTCCATCAGATATTCCAGGCTTACCTCCCAAGAGATAGATAGAGTTTTCTGTTGATCTTTTACCTGGGACAAGGCCTATCTCTATTGCACCTTATAGAATGACCTCGAAAGAACTACAGGAACTCAAGAAGAAGTTGGAGGAACTGTTAGACAAGCAATTTGTTAGACCAAGTGTATCACCTTGGGGATCTCCTGTGTTGTTTTTTAAAAAGAAAGACGAGAGCTTGATACTGCATAGATTACAGACAGCTGAATAAGGTGACTATAAAAAATAAGTATCCTCTCCCTAGAATAGATGATTTATTAGATCAACTGAAGGGAGCTTCCATCTTTTCTAAAATTAACTTGAGATCAGGATACAATCAGATTAGGATCAAGGAGGAGGATGTACCAAAACAGCCTTTAGGACTAGGTATGGGCATTATAAGTTTCTCGTAATGCCCTTCGGGTTGACAAATGCACTTGTAATTTTCATGGATTACATGAATTGCATTTTTTGACCCTACCTAGATCAATTTGTGGTAGTATTCATTGATGATATCTTAATATATTCTAAGAGTGAGAAAGAACATGAACAACATCTCTGAATCGTGCTGCAAGTGCTGAAAGAGAAAAAGTTGTATGCCAAATTGGAGAAGTGTGGATTTTGGCTGTCAGAGGTAAAATTTCTCGGACATGTCATTTGTAACAACTCCATTTAAGTATCAAATTTTGTTTTTTAAAATACCATGAAGTTATTACCTCGTTACTACTTAACTCAATATAATATTTATTTAATTTAAACAATACAGAGTTTACATACATGTCATTAATCAAAACATACGTACAACTTATCAACATAAAAATCTACATCTTATTTATTCTGATTGACCAATTCTGGAGATACAGGTACGGATGGTTGCACCTTCACCGGGATCTAAGCCAACTCGACCACAAACATTTTATTTGCTTCTAGGATCTGCCCAACATAAAGTACTCGATCTAACGTGCACTAAAAGCCAGAGCTATAGAAAAATCTGCATAACTAATTTTTTGAACATGATATGGAAATATAGTGAGAATTAAATCCCAGTAAGTTCAACAATAAATCATCATCAATATAGCTCATTACGTCATGTTCAGCTGTATAAACTACAGAAAATATCTTTGGTCACATAATGCATTATATCTATGCACATAAGAATCATACACTAATGATATGTATGACAGGATTAACTATTTTTAGAATATCATATGATGGCCATCAACTTATTCTCATTTCAAGCTACCCCGGTCAGGGTGAGTATCCTCTACTCTTCGGTACGGGCTTTCCTCGCTCCGTCCGACATGGCACAATTTCTCTTTCTTTTCTCATAATCATAATCATAATCATAACTGTTGGTAGGGCGTCCCCTACTGGTGCACCACACGGATTTCCATGTAACCGTGCTCGTTTCTTTTCTTTTCACAATGATAGCCAAAAATATGCTTTCAATAACAAGTATGTTCATCAAAATATAACTATTACCATAAATCATTGGTAATCATGCCATGAACATAACCATTTCAAATAACACTTTATAAAATATTTCCATGTCAGAATTTTACACTTAAGATGGTAAGAAGTTCATACAATGGCAATGGCTATGGCATATACTAGTCATTTATAAGATTCGTCTTCTTTTTTAAATATTAATTTTATTTCTTTATTTTTTTGATGCAGGTTTTCATCATATCTAACCTTCTCTTACTAATCAGAGCATAACTCCCTCATTTGAACTCCGATGTAGGTGATCTTAGTGTCAATTTCATGATAAAACAATAATCTAAAACTATTATGTTGAACATTGTAGTGAAATATTAAGAAATCAAGGTGATATTACTCTTTAAATGTACAGGTTATTTCTTCTCGGATAGGTTCTGACCTCTACCTACTAATCAGACCATATCTACCTCATATGGACTCCAACTTGAGTAATTCTAGTGGATAAAAATTTGTGACACACATATCTATAATTCTTATGTTAACCATTTATTTTAATTCCATACAGATAATTCCCAAAAATTAAAATACAGAAGCTGTCATAACATATTCTTCCCAGATGAACCATTTTCTGACATTTGACAACTAATCGGACCATATCTACCTTATATGGACTCCAAATTGAATGCTTCCAGTGGCTAAAAATCCATGACACATATATATTTAATTCTTATGTTAACCAATTATTTTAATTCCCTACAGATAATTCCCAGAAATTAAAACACAGAAGCTATCCTAACATATTCTTCCCTGATGAACCATTTTCTGACCTTTGCTTACTAATCGGACCATATCTACCTCATATGGATTCCAAATTGAATGATTCCAGTGTCTAAAAATCCGTGACACATATATCTTTAATTCTTATGTTAATTGTTTATTTTAATTCCCTTCAGCTAATTCCCAGAAATTAAAACACAGAAGATTAAAATTCTGCCACCCATAACCATACCCATGCAGAACTATCTACACCAACCTAAGTATTCAAACATACATCACATGCAAGATCAATATGTAACATGATATAGCAACATACATGACCAATCATCAAAGTTCTAAGATTAAAATCTCATATAAATATTATAAGTTTCAAAAGTGTTTTTCAAAAAGAAATATTGTTAAACTTACCTAGAGTATTTAGTCTCCTAGACTTCTCCTTCCTCTCCTTTGCTCACTCTACCTTGCTTCTATTTTTCTCTCTTCCTCACTTGGACGAAATTAAAATGTTGTAGGGGTGGGTTTTGCTTGAATAGACCACCAAATAATACACCTTTCATGATCATGGGTCTACCTTATCATAATTAGGATACACTTTGTTGAATTTTTGGAAAACAAACAACTTATGTTCTTGTCTTTTTCTTCCTTAGTCAAGATATGCATAAGAAAAGGAGATTTGTATTTTTAAAATTATGATGATATGTTCTTAAGATAAGGGACAAGATCCCTTTGATTTAGGGATTCATTTCCATTTTCTTTTATCTTAAACTAGTATGATAGGTTTGCCTTTTTAGGTGGCAAATTTCTAGCCCTTGAATCTCCATTATTTGGTTGATATTATTTGTGTGGGATAGGAATGTTTTGTCCTAATACCATGTATTATCGTACCACTTGCTAAAATTATGAGTGTAGGATATAGATGTTTTTATCCTAAAGCCTTGTATTATCATGCCACTTTCCAAAATGATGAATGTAGAATCACACCACTTGCTAAATTTTTGTCTTAATGCCATGTAACCTAATCTTTATTATTATTACATTATTATATCATCACCTAATTTATTTTATTTTATTTTTCCTCTTGGATTTGGGCTTATTCCTACCCATTATGGGCTTGTTCCTACCCATTTTCTTTGTTTTGGATAAAATTCTTCCTTTCTTGGAGGGCTTGGTCACATTTTCATAATTTTTGGGCTATTGGTCCAATTACTATATCCTAGTCCAAGTCTATGTTTTATTTCTTGCTTAGATTATCCAATGGGCCTGCTAGAAACTTATGTGAAGTGGAAAAACTCTATATGAAGTGTCCATAGGTAAAAGCCTAATGTATGGGTAAAGATTTTAAACTTAGTAACTCTAATTCTTGAATTAGGAAAAATTACCCTAATCCTATGTTCTTGAAATTTTATGACCTTTACTTGTTTCTAAAAATTTATCTTCCTTATCCAAGAATTTTGCATCTCTTTAGTATTTTATTTCTAATTGTTTTTCCTATTAGGTTTTCCCTCTTTATTTGTTCTCTTAATGTTAGAAACATTTTCTATGCATATACATAAGGTGAAGAATTTCTAAGGATTATATTTCCTTAGATATCTAAAATATTGTCTAATAAATTTTATTTCCTTAATTAAATATTTATGTACTTTTATCAATAAAAGAAATGAAATTAGGGATGTTACATCATTTCCAATAAAGGGGGTAGCCGTAGACCCTAGCAAGACGGAAGCAGTGATTCAGTGGGAAAGACCAAAGATGGTTACAGAAGTTAGAAGTTTCTTGGGTTTGGCAAGATACTATAGGAGGTTTATACAAAACTTCTCTCGTATAGCCTTGCCGTTGACTAAATTGACTAGAAAGGGAAGTCCTTTCAAATGGACTGATCAGTGTGAGGCTAGTTTCTAAGAACTTAAAACAAAATTGACCACTCTCCCTATTTTAATTATTCCATACCCCACAGGACATTTTGAAGTGTATAGTGATGCTTCAAAGAAAGGGCTAGGGTGTATACTAATTCAAGATAAGAGAGTAGTTGCTTATGCCTCTAGACAGTTAAGACCCCACGAAGGGAACTATCCAACCCATGATCATGAATTGGCGGAAGTGGTGTTTGTTTTAAAGATTTGGCGACACTACTTATACAGAGCAACCTTTGAAGTATATTGCGATCACAAGAGTCTTAAATATCTCTTTAATCAAAAGGAGTTAAATATGAGGCAACGAAGATGGGTGAAATTTCTTAATGACTATAAATTTGAGATAAAGTATCATTCGGGAAAAGCAAATATTGTAGTTGATGCTCTGAGTCAGAAATCTCTACACATGAGCCAGATGATGATGTATGAGATGCAGATGCTTTGGAATTTGAAGCTAGCCACTACTCTTACTCCAAAGAAGCTAGTCATTAATGGTTTAAGTATAGGGTGTGACCTTAGAGTCCATATCAAAGAGGCTCAAGCTCACGACCAATACTTACAAGATCATAAAGACCATCCTGGATGCACTAAAATGTACCAGGATTTAAAGAAGATGTATTGGTGGCCAGGGATGAAAAAGGGTATTGCCGAGTTTGTGGCGAAATGTCTCATTTGTTAGAAGGTGAAGGTAGAGCATCAAAAGCCAGTAGAATTTTTACAACCTCTTGAGATCCCTAAATGGAAATGGGATAGTATTTCAATAGACTTTTCGTGGGTTTACCTAAGACTTCTGTTGGATATGACTCTATCTGGGTAATAGTTGGCAGATTAACCAAATCTGCTCACTTTTTACCCATAAAAATTAACTATTCACTGGATAAATTAGCCCAATTATACATCCAGAAAATAGTTAGACTACATGGAATTCCCTTAAATATCGTTTCTGATAGAGATCCGAGGTTCACGTTGAGGTTTTGGAAGGCGTTGTAGAAAGCTTTTGATACTCAGTTGTGGTTCAGTACTGCCTACCATCCTCAAACTGACAGCAGACAAAACGAACCATTTAAACCCTAAAAGATATGTTGAGGGCCTGTGTAATAGAGCAAGGTAAAGGATGGAATAAGTACCTACCTTTAATGGAGTTTACTTATAATAATAACTATCACTCTAGTATTAAGATGGCCCACTATGAAGCTATATACGGTAGAAAGTGTCGATCCCCACTATGTTGGTTTGAGGTAGGAGAAAAGAACTTGTTGGGTCTTGATCTAGTTCAACAAATCAGGATTATACGAGACAAAATGCTCACAGCTCAGAGTCGGCAAAATAGTTACTATAATAAGAGACATAGACCTCTAGAGTTTGAGGAAGTGCACCATATATTTCTAAAACGTTATCCGACCATTGGAGTTGGTAGGTATCTCAAGACTAAAAAGGTAAATCTGTGCTTTTTGGGACCCTACCAAATTCTAAAGAAAGTAGGGACGTCAGCATATCAAGTTGCTCTTCCACCTAATTTGTCCAACTTGCATAATGTTTTCCATGTATCACAGCTCTGGAAGTATCTTCCAGACTCCTCGCGCGTGATACAAGATGAACCAATCCAAATAAAGGAGAACATGACAAACCAGTTAGTACCAGCATCTATATTGGACACTGACGTGCAGCAATTACGGAACAAAACTATTCCCCTGATTAAGGTGTTATGGGAAGGTTTGACTCTGGAAGAAGCAACTTGGGAGCTAGAAGAAGTCATGAGGAAGAAATATCCGAAATTGTTCTTATTAGGTAATTTCTGAAATTTTGAGGACACAATTTCTTTTAAGGGGGAAAGAAATGTAACATCCTAACTCTTTAATAATGTTAGATAAATCAAAGAAAAAGTAAAAGATATATATGACCAAGAATTAAATTACTTAGTTGTGGAACAATAAGGTAGTTAAAAAAAAAAGAATAGGTGACATATAATTAATCATGAATCATACAAATAAAATTCGTAGGATCATAATGGATGGGGGAAGGATAAAAATACATTTTTAGGATATCACTAATTCATGATTAGTAGTAAATTATGACAAGAAAGGGAGAAACCATGCACCTTCTTTATTTTGTTTCTACAAACCATGACAACCATGCACCTTCCTTATTTTATTTCTACAAACCATGACAAGAAAGGAACCTTCCTTATTTTGTTTCTACAAACCATGACAAAAAATGAACCTTCCTTATTTTGTTTCTACAAACCATGACAAGAAAGGAACCTTCCTTATTTTTTTTCTACAAACCATGACAAGAAAGTTGAATTATTTGATAGTCTATTTAAGCAAAACCCACCCTTAGAACATGAAAATTTCGTCCAAGTGAGGGAGAGGAGAAATAGAACCAAGATAGAGTGAGGAAAAGAAAGGAAGAAAGGAAGAAAGAGGAAGGAGAAGCCTAGAGGACTAAGTGCTTAAACTAAGTTTAACAATATTTCTTTTTGAAGAAAAGTTTTGAAACTTGTAACATTTATATGATATTTTGATCTTAGAACTTTGATGATTGGTAATTGATGTTACTATATCATGTTACATATTATGTATGTTTGAATACTTAGGCTGGTGTAGATAGTTCTGCATAGGTATGGCTATGGGTGGTAGAATTTTAATCTTCTGTTATTAAAATTCTGGAAAGAATCGGTAAGGAATTAAAACAAATGGTTAACATAAAAACTGTAGATCTATGTCTCACGGATTTTTAGCACTGGAATCATTCAACTTGGAGTCCATATGAGGTAGATATTATCCGAATAGTAAGCAAAGGTCAGAAAATAGTTAATCAGGGAAGAATATATTAGGATAGTTTCTGTGTTTTAATTTTTTAGAACATTATGTAGGGAATTAAAATAAATGGTTAATATAAAAATTATAGCTATATGTGTCACGAAATTATAGCAATAGGAATCACTCAATTTGGAATTCTTATGAGGGAGATATTGACAGATTAGTAGGTAGAGGTTAGAACTTACCTGATAAGAAATAACCTGTACTTTGAAAGAGTAATATCACCATGATTTCATAATTTTTAGCTAAACTATTCAACATAATAGTTTTAGATAATTGTTTTGTCTTTAAATTGACACCAAGACTAACTAAAGAGGAGTTAAATTGAGGGATTTATGCTCTGATTAGTAAGAGAAAGTCAGATAGGATGAAAATCTACATCAAGCAAATAAAGAAATAAAATTAATATTTAAAAAGAAGAATCTTATAAATGAAAATAATAAATGACTAGTGTATGCCATAGCCATTGCCATTGCATAAACTTCTTACCGTCTTAAGTGTGAAAGTTTGACATGGAAATATTTTATAAAATGATATTTGAAATAGTTATGCTCATGGCATGATTATCAATGATTTTTGGTAATAATTATATTTTGATGAACATACTTGTTATTGAAAGCATATTTTTGGCTATTATTGTGAAAAGAAAAGAAATGAGCACGGTCACATGGTAATCCGTGTGGTTCACCAGTAGGGGACGCCCTACCAACGGTTATGATTATGTTAATGAGAAAAGAAAGAGAAAGTGTGTCATGTTGGACGGAACGAGAAAAGCTCTTACCGGAGAGTAGAAAATACTCACCTTGACCGGGGTAGCTTGATATGAGAATAAATTGATAGTCATCATATGATATTCTGAAAATAGTTAATCCTATCATACATGTCATTACTGTATGATTCTCATGTGCATAGATATAGTGCATTCATGTGATTAAAGATATTTACTGTAGTTTATACAGATGAACATGACATGATGAGCTATATAGATGATGATTTATTGTTGAACTTACTGGGATTTAATTCTCACTATATTTCCATGTCATGTTCAAAAAATTAGTTATGCAAATTTTTCTATGGCTCTGGCGTTTAGTGCACGTTGGATTGAGTTACTTTATGTTGGGCAGATCGTAAAAATCAAATAATATGTTTGTGGTTGAGTTGGCTCAGATCCAGGTGAAGGTGCAACCACTTGCACCTGTATCTCCGGAATTGGTCAACCAGAATAAATAAGATGTAGTTATTTATGTGTTTGATATGTCGTACGTATGGTTTAATTAACAACCTGTATGTGAACTCAATGTTGTATAAATAAATAAAAAATTGTTTCATTATTTGGAGTTGTTACAGATATACTTATATTTTAAAATTTATCATGTAGAAAATTATAGTTTGGAAATATATCCATATGAGACCCATATTTCAAATATTCTCAAATCAAAGGATATTCAGATATCCAAAACCATATACTGTACTGTATTAACATTAAACAAATATTATTATGCATCAAAATATTTCACATGAAAACATTAAGAGGATCCCATATCAGAGTTCAATCCCTTCTGTACTTTAGTGGTGTAAGATTTGCTTATATTTAGCATCTTAGCCAAGGTTTTCCCTACCACCATTTAAGAGGACACACGATGGGACTCTAATATGGGCATGTTCCAAGCACACAGCAAGGGAGGGAAAATCACATATCATATAGTCAGCATCTCGCCCATATAGGAGATATCCCGCTCTCCTTCACATATAATATATCCCGTGTGTTGGCTGTCACATAAGGCTAGCACCACCCTTGTTAGCTGAGGTATCAAGGTGCATCAGGGCTAACATCTCTTACTGTTAGCAAACAATGTTTCCAAAAGGATTCCTCCACAAAAATCATATTTGCATATATGCCATATCGTTTAAAACAGAAGTTTTAGTATAATATAGAATTTTCAATCTCAATACAATTCCTCTGTCAGAAACTTTCCAATCAGGGTAATCACCTATACATACCCGATTCCAAGGCAAACCTATAACTTTATATATCAATGTCACATGCACAATATACTTCTTTTACCATATAATGAGAAATACATTTAAAATCACATATTCAATGAGTTCAAAAATTCCTTTTTAAAACCATACTCTTCTTGAACTATATATTAGATTATAAACAATTCAGATAATTTAATCCATTTCAGAGACATATAAAAGTTTAAATAACTTATAAATATAATCAATTATACATTTAAAGTTCAAGAAGAGCATAGGGTAAGTCATAGAAAGAATTATCTACTCACAAGGTAAGGCTCCAAGTTAGACAGCTGTAAAATACACTTTTTTCAATTTAAATTTGACCAAATAGACTTCAAAATCGAGTCCAGAGGGTCCAATAACCTAGGAAATGACTCCGGAATCACGAAATTTGACCTCTGGATTTACTATTCACGATGCACAAAAAGTTGTCAAATGGTTAAAAACTTTCATATCCTAAGGTTTACCTATCTCTTGAAACCATCTACGGTGTCAGATTCTCAATTTGAAGACTCTAAGTAGGAATTTAAGAATTTATCTTTTTCTAAAATTTTCTACCTCCAATTTGCGGTAATTCTGCAGTTGATTTGAAAAATTATTCGGCCAATATCGTAGTATTCTTCGTCCTGAATCCAGTGGTACCCTTAGTTTTAAGATCGAAGTCTAAAAAATACACCAGATCTAAAGAAAAAGAAAATTAGGAAAAAGTACTATTCACTATCACTATTCATTCGTTTGAAACTCTCTCTGTCTCCTCTTTTTTTTTTTAAATAATAATGGAGGGACTAATTAGCAATTTTCTAATTGTTGGAGGATGTCCTTACAAATTTCATTATTTATATTTGACCTCTAAACTTATAGGAAATTAGATTTTAACCCCTAAAGTTTTAGAAAATTATATTTTGTACCCTAAACTTTTAAAAAATTACAATTTGATCTCAAAAATATTGAAAAGTTTTCATTTTCATTCTTAAAATATTTCAATTACATCCCTACTCCTTTATTTCTTTTAAATCCATACATAAATGAAAATAACTAAATTTTAGGGTTATTACATTGCTCTCCCATCTTTAGTGTAGCTTTGATTATGATTGAAGTTGAAAGTTTGGATGTGGTTTGTATTTATATGCTGTTACATCTCAGAAGTTTTTTCTATGTAAATAAATTGTAGACGTGGAAAATTAGGTAGATAAGATTTTTATAGGCAAAAATTTGTCTAGTTGTAGAGCAGTCATTGGTGGGAGTGTTTCAGAAATTATCAAAACCTCTGGTCTATTGGGCAAACTCAAAAGCCAGGTAAACATACCATTATCAACCTGCCTTCCATACCTTCTTACATCCATAAAAGTTCAAGTATATATTCTCTCTCTTCAGCTATCTGATAGCCTCTCTTTCTATATTTTTGTATGTTCACTTTTCAATTTCTCTCTTCCATATTTGTTTATCAATTATACTCTGCTAGTTGAAATAAAATCAAGTTATTATTATGTGGTATAGCCTATGGAGTTGGTGTAGTACTTAGTTTCTTGATCTAGCTTTTTGTCATTTCATTCTTAACATCCCTTTGATTTATATTGGTTTCTTGTGCATTATTAATTTTGGTTTCAGTTCAGTTTTCATATATTTTCGATTTTTCCCTTTTCCTTGTATTCTTTTATAGAGTGAATTTCTAGGGTTTTTTGTGTGTGTGGAAATTAGGAACTATTTGTTTTATGTTTCTGGGTCTCTGTAAATTTAATTTTGTGTGTGTTGAAGGCAGGGAAAAGAGAAAGGGGAGAGGTTGTTTCCTATATTTATAAATGCCCTTTTTCGATATTTTTGTTAGCTGTGCTATAATTTAAGTGTTGCTTATGTTATTACTAGACTTTGACTTTGACCAAAATTTTAGAAAATGTTTTATATTTGGAAAGTTCGTGTTATATAAAGATTTTGTGACAAAGGTCTTCAATCATTCTTGAACATTGATTCTTTTATTACAAATCTAGTCTTTATAATCAATAATTTCCTAGATGGGTATTATGTTAGTTTTCCTTTTTGATTAGTCCTAGTTTGGGGCTAATAATTTACTGAAGACTATCTGATAGACTTTGATGTTACTCTCATCTTACTCATATTACTCTTTTTTCTCTATTAACTTCAATCTTTATCCTCAACGTTAAAGATGTAACATGCCTGATTCATATTCGGTAGCTAAGATATTCACTTGGCTTGGGTATAGAGCTTCATTGTACATATGCTGGCCTCTTAGTCCTGTTCTTTTGTGTAGGTTTTAGTTAGATTAGTTTTATGAGATATTTAAGCCTTTTTTACATGAAACATAGTTCTCCTAGATTTCTTTTGGGTTATGTATTACTCCTTGAATATTGAATCTCCGGGAAAATTTCTTTTTTGGGTTACCATTAAGGATTTTTGTTATAGTAGGAGTTGATGTCCTAACTCCTAAGGATGTATACTAAAAATGAAATGTTGAATTTTGCTTTTCTGCATCTTAGGCTTCAACACTCATGTTTTATTTGAAGCATAAACACTGGTAGCATTTCCTAATTCTCATCCTAGTTGAGTATAGAAGTCTGGCCTTAATGTTATTTCCATTTATCATTTATTTTGTTAATAAAGTTTGTCTAGGAACTGAATTCTAACCTTCATTTCAGGAAGATTCCTTATAAGCAGATAAATGAGTTCACAATTATTAATGCGATTATATTATTCTAAAAAATTCATATATTTAAACTTTCCCTCAGTGAAGACATGTTTATGATCTTTGTTGGTTTTGTAAACACATTTCTATCAATTGCGCATCATATTTTTTTTTTTTATCATTAGCTTAACATACTTGATCGCAAACTCTTCCTTTGTCTACATTCCTAACTACTATTCAAGTGGAATTCGTAGGTATCGTACTAAATAGCTAATATATTTACTCTTTTGCTGCTTTATAATTTTTTTGGCATTATTCTATCTTGAAATTTGGTAGACATTATACATTGTTGTTGGTACACTAGTTTTTTGGCTCTAATAAATAAGTCTTGGCTTCATGGGAAGACCATATATTCTATGTTTATGTGAGCATATCAGTTTGGTAGAAATGACTACTAGGTCTATGATAATAGAAGGATATATTGTTATTTATATGGTTCACTATTTTTTTAAAGAATGATGCTTTTGTTACTTAAAATGATGTCATTTAGTTAATAAGAATGAATTCTTGGGAGGCTTGGATGTTGGAAGCATTGATAGTAGAACAATGCAAGTTACTAAAAGAATTGTTGCTGTTATTTAAGCTTTGATGGAGTGCATGAATACCTTATTATGATTTAGCATCTGTAGACCACTAAAAGAATGTAAGCCACTTAGTAATTATAATTAGTTAGAATAGAGTGCTCACTTTATTTGGCACATTTTGTCATGGGTAATTAATTAGAAAAAATATATATAATTAATAAAGTTGGTGTTTATGTAGTATAATATTAATTGTTTCTAGGAGTGTCTAAATAGATGTATTTGTAAGTGTTGTAGTAATATGAGAAAGAGCCCTTAGTGACTTCTTTAGGAAACTCTAATTGTTAATTGTTTTTGTTTGTTTGTACATTAACGGGAGAGTCTTAATTTATGAAGATACTCTGTTGAATTTTTATTCAATATATGACCCTCGATGACCACTTGAAATTGATTTTTTTTTAATTTGCTCTCTTCCATAGCAAGTTCTCATTCTAAATATTTTAATTTGTTCTTTTCATAGCAAGTTCTCTTCTTAAGAATTCTTTTATGTGAATATGACTCCAATGACCTCTTTGAATTGGCAACACGATCTCATTTCATTCAAGCACATACATACATTATATTTTGTTCAAATACATCTTCAACATTATTTTTCAATTGCACACTTTGACTCCAACTAAACTTGTAGGAAGTATAATGGACAAAAGTTGGTTGAAGGTTTTGAATAGAGCAAATCCAACATATGTAAAAAGGGTGGATAATTTTCTTAAGTGGGGTATAGAGTCAACCAAGGGCAGACAATAAAATTAGGTGCCTATGCAAAAAATGAAAAAGTATGGTGTTTTAGGTTAGACATGAAGTACAATTTGACCAGTTGAAGAATGGTTTTTAGAAGTCTTAAGAGGTTTGGGATCTTCACGGAGACATTGTCCGCACAACTTCATATCCCCCACAGAACGACAATGATCAGTTAAAATCCATATCCTATGTATTCACAACTCAATGTGCCTTGTGTATTATCTCAGTTTCTAAATACATCTTGAACATTATTTTCTAATTGCTTACTTTGAGTTTGACCAAAATTGTAGGAAGTATAATGGACAAAAAATGGTTGAAGGTTTTGAATAGAGCATATCTAATATACATAAAAAGGGTGGATGATTTTCTTAAGTAGGGTATACAGTGTAACAACTCCATTTATGTAATTTTTTTTTTTTTTTAAATACCATGAAGTTATTACCTCGTTACAACTTAACTCAATATAACATTTATTTAATTTATACAATACTGAGTTTCCATACACACTATTATTTTACAAACTACACACCATTATTTTACAAAACATTTGTACAAAGATACATATTAGTTCTAATCATCTATATCGACTACTTCCGGGGACACTGGTTCGGGTGGCACGTCCACCGGAATCTCAGTTACATCTACGACAGTTACATCAGAAATAACTGGAAGTTGCCCAAGGTAGGGCACCTCGATCCAACGTACAGAGATAATAAGTGTCATAGAGAATATCTGCATATTTATTCTTCTGAACATGATATGGAAATATAGTGAGAATTAAATCCCAGTAAGTTCAACAATAAATCATAATTTACCATCAATATAGTTCATCACGTCATGTTCAGCTGTATAAACTACAGAAAATATCTTTAGGTCACATGAATGCACTTTATCATGCACATGAAAATTATACAGTTATGACATGTATGGCATGAATAACTATTTTTCGAATTTCATATGATGGCTATCCACTTATTCTTACTTCAAGCTACCCCGGTCAGGGTGAGTATTCTCTACTTTTCGGTACGGGCTTATCTCGCTCCGTCCGACATGGCACACTTTCTCTTTCTTTTCTTATTAACATGATCATAACCGTTGGTAGGGCGTCCCCTACTGGTGCACCACACGGATTGCCATGTGACCGTGCTCATTTCTTTTCTTTTCACAATGATAGCCAAAAGTATGCTTTCAATAACAAGTATGTTCATCAAAATATAACTATTACCATAAATCATTGATAATCATGCCATGAACATAACCATTTAAAATATCACTTTATAAAACATTTCCATGTCAAAATTCCATACTAATACCTTAGTAACTGGATAGTAATTGTAGTCTGTAAACAGCGCACCAGAAAAGTTCCCAGGAAAGAGAGGTGGGTCACTAATGGACACGCTTAAGTACCATGTCTTTCCTTGCCAGAGCTTTCCTTAGACATGCACTTTTCACAAATCACAATTTTGTTTTCCAGTAACTAGAATAATTCTTTTCTAATGTGAAAATACTGCAACCACGGAGCATACTAAGATTTTTCAAATAAAACCGGCACTTTCAAAACTTCTTGTAAATTTATATGAGTACTAGGGTAAATTCCATGTTAAAAAATTACACACTTAAAATGGTAGTAAGTTCATGCAATGGCAATGGCTATGGCTATACTAGTCATTTATTAAGATTCATCTTCTTTTTTAAAATACTAATTTTATTTCTTTATTTTCTTGATGCAGGTTTTCATCCTATCTAACCTTCTCTTACTAATCAGAGCATAACTCCCTCAATTTAACTCTGATGTAGGTGATCTTGGTGTCTATTTCAAGATAAAACAATTATCTAAAACTATTATGTTGAACATTGTAGCGAAAAATTAAGAAACAAAGGTGATATTACTCCATCAAAGTACATGATAGTTCCTCTCGGATAGGTTCTGACCTTTACTGACTAATTAGACCATATCTCCCAAATTGGAACTCCAAATTGCGTTATTCCAGTTGGTAAAAATCTATGAGCCATATATCTATAATTGTTATGTTGGCGCGCTATTTTAATTCCCTACAGAATATTCCCAGAAATTCAAAAACTAAAGCATTAATAACATACTCTTCCCTGAATAAACATTTTCTGACCTCTGCTTACTAATCGGATTATATCTACCTCATATGAACTCCAAATTGCATAATTCCAGTGGGTATATTTCCATGAGACATAGATATATAACTTTCATGTTAACCATTTATTTTAATTCCATAAAGAAAATTCCCAGAAATTAAAATACAAAAGCTGTCCTAACATAATCTTCCCTGATGAACCATTTTCTGACCTTGGCTTACTAATTGGACCATATCTACCACATGTGAACTCCAAATTGAATGATTCCAGTGGCTAAAAATCCATGACACACATATCTTTAATTCTTATGTTGACCATTTATTTTAATTCCCTACCAATAATTCCCAGAAATTAAATTACCGAAGCTATCCTAACATATTCTTCCCTGATGATTCATTTTCTGACCTTTGACTACTAATCAGACCATAGCTACCTCATATGGACTCCAAATGGAATGATTCCAGTGGCTAAAAATCCATGACACATTTATCTTTAATTCTTATGTTAACCATTTATTTTAATTCCTTACCAATAATTCCCAGAAATTAAATTACCGAAGCTATCCTAACATATTCTTCCCTGATGATTCATTTTCTGACCTTTGACTACTAATCAGACCATATCTACCTCATATGGACTCCAAATGGAATGATTCCAGTGGCTAAAAATCCGGGACACATATATCTTTAATTCTTATGTTAACCATTTATTTTAATTCCTTATAGATTGTTCCCAGAAATTAAAATACCGAAACTTAAAATTCTGCCACCCATAGCCATAACCATGCAGAACTATCTACACCAACCTAAGTATTCAAACATACATCACATGCAAGATCAATATGTAACATGATATAGCAACATCATGACCAATCATAAAAGTTCTAAGATCAAAATCTCATATAAATATTATAAGTTTCAAAAGTTTTCTTCAAAAAGAAATATTGTTAAACTTACCTTTAGCTTTCTAAACTTCTCCTTCTTCTTCCTTCCTTTCTTCTTCTCTCTTCTCTCCTTTCCTCACTCTACCTTGCTTCTATTTCTCTCTCTTTCTCACTTGGACGAAATTAAAGTGTTGTAAGGGTGGGTTCTCTTATATAGACCACCAAATAATTCACCTTTCATGATCATGGATCTACCTTATCACAATTAAGATACACTTTGTTGAATTTTTGGAAAACAAACAACTTATGTTCTTGTCTTCCTCTTCCTTAGTCAAGATATGCATAGGAAAAGGAGATTTGTATTTTGAAAATTATGATGATATGTTCTTAAGATAAGGGACAAGGTCCCTTTGATTTAGGAATTCATTTAATTTTTCTTTTGTCTTAATCAATTATGATAGGTTGCCTTTTTAAGTGGCAAATTTCTAGCCCTTCAATCTCCATTATTTGGTTGATATTATTTGTGTGGGCTATGAATGTTTTGTCCTAATACCATGTATTATCATACCACTTGCTAAAATTATGAGTGAAGGATATAGATGTTTTTGTCCTAAAGCCTTGTATTATCATGCCACTTGCCTAAATGATGAATGTAGAATCACACCACTTGCTAAATTTTTGTCTTAATGCCATGTAACCTAATCTTTATTCTTATTATTATATCATCATCTAATTTATTTTATTTTATTTTTCCTCTTGGATTTGGGCTTATTCTTACCCATTATGGGCTTGTCCTACCCATTTTCTTTGCTTTGGATAAAATTCTTCCTTTCTTGGTGGGCTTGGTCACATTTTCATAATTTTTGGGCTATTGGTGAAATTACTATATCCTAGTCCAAGTCTATGTTTAATTTCTTGTTTAGGTTATCCAATGGGCTTGCTAGAAACTTATGTGAAGTGGAAAAACTCTATATGAAGTGTCCATAGGTAAAAGCCCAATGTATGGGTAAAGATTTTAAACTTAGTAACTATAGTTCTTGAATTAGGAAAAATTACCCTAATTCAATGTTCTTTGAAATTTTAAGACCTTTACTTGTTTCTAAAAATTTATCTTCCTTATCCAAGAATTTTGCATCTCTTTAGTATGTTATTTCTAATTTCTTTCCTATTAGATTTTCCTTCTTTATTTGTTCTCTTAATGTTAGAAACATTTTCTATGCATATACATAAGGTGAAGAATTTCTAAGGATTATATTTCCTTAGATATCTAAAATATTGTCTAATAAATTTTATTTCCTTAATTAAATTTTTTATGTACCTTTATCAATAAAAGAAACGAAATTAAGGATGTTACATTTCTCTCCCCCTAAAAGAAATTTTGTCCTCAAAATTTCAGAAATTACCTTATAAGAACAATTGCGGATATTTCTTCCTCATGACTTCTTCCAGCTCCCAAGTTGCTTCTTCCGGAGTCAAACCTTCCCATAACACCTTAACTAGGGGAATGGTTTTATTTCTCAGTTGCTTCACGTCAGTGTCC
Organism: Gleditsia sinensis; assembly: GCA_037074535.1. Lineage (NCBI taxonomy): Eukaryota > Viridiplantae > Streptophyta > Magnoliopsida > Fabales > Fabaceae > Gleditsia > Gleditsia sinensis. The sequence goes on from CM073464.1 coordinate 15,741,018, forward strand.
AATATGGATGCAGGTACTAGCTGGTATGTCATGTTCTCCTTTATTTGGATTGGTTCATCCAGTATTATATGTGATGAATCTGAAAGATATTTCCGCAGCTGTGATACGTGGAAAACATTATGCAGGTTGGACAAATTAGGTGGGAGAGCAACTTGATATGCTGATGTCCCAACTTTCTTTAGAATTTGGTAGGGTCCTAAAAATCGCGGACTTAGCTTTCTTGTTTTGAGAGACCTACCAACTCCAGTAGTCGGGGAAAGTTTCAGAAATACATGGTCTCCTTCCTCAAACTCTAGAGGTCTATGTCTCTTATCGTAGTAACTCTTTTGCCGACTCTGAGCTGTAAGTATTTTGTTTCGTATCATCCTAATTTGTTCAGTGGTTTGTTGAACTAAATCAGGACCTAACAAGTTCTTTTCTCCTACCTCGAACCAACATAGTGGAGATCGGCACTTTCTACCGTATAAAGCTTCATAGGGGGCCATCTTAATGCTAGAGTGATAGCTATTATTATAAGCAAACTCTACTAAAGGTAGGTACTTATCCCATCCTTTACCTTGCTCTATCACACAGGCCCTTAACATATCTTCTAGGGTTTGAATGGTTCGTTCTGTCTGCCCGTCAGTTTGAGGATGGTAGGCAGTACTGAACCGCAATTGAGTACCAAAAGCTTCTTGCAACGCCTTCCAAAACCTCGACGTGAACCTCGGATCTCTATCAGAAACAATATTTAAGGGAATCCCATGGAGTCTAACTATTTCCTGAACGTACAATTGGGCCAATTTATCTAGTGAAAAGTTTATTTTTATGGGCAAAAAGTGAGCAGATTTGGTTAATCTGTCAACTATTACCCAGATAGAGTCATGTCCCACTGAGGTCTTAGGTAAACCTACAACAAAGTCCATCGAAATACTATCCCATTTCCATTTAGGGATCTCAAGAGGTTGTAGAAATCCCGCTGGCTTTTGATGCTCCACCTTCACCTTTTGACAAATGAGACATTTCGCCACAAACTCAGCAATGTCATTTTTCATCCCTGGCCACCAATACATCCTTTTTAAATCCTGGTACATTTTAGTGCATCCAGGATGGATTGTGTATTTACTTTGATGCGCTTCCTGCAGTATCTTAGTCCTCAACTCTTGTTCTTGAGGGACACAAATCCTTCCCTGATACATGATTGCTCCATCTTCCATTACAGAAAAATTACCTTGGTCTTTATGATCTTGTAAGTATTGATCGTGAGCTTGAGCTTCTTTGATCTGGGCTCTAAGGTCAGACCCTATACTTAAACCATTAATGACTAGATTCTTTGGAGTAAGAGTAGTGGCTAGCTTCAAATTTCGAAACTCCTCTAGCATCTGCATCTCATACACCATCATCTGACCCATATGCAGAGATTTTCGACTCAAGGCATCTGCTACAACATTCGCCTTTCCGGGATGATACTTTATCTCAAACTTGTAGTCATTGAGGAATTCTACCCATCTTCGTTGCCTCATATTTAACTCCTTCTGATCAAAGAGGTATTTAAGACTCTTATGATCACAATATACTTCAAAGGTTGCCCCGTACAAATAGTGTCGCCAAATCTTTAAGGCAAACACTACTGCCGCTAATTCAAGATCATGGGTTGGATAGTTTCCTTCGTGGGGTCTTAGTTGTCTAGAGGCGTAAGCAACTACTCTCTTGTCTTGCATTAACACACACCCTAGCCCTTTCTTTGAAGCATCACTATACACTTCAAAATGTCCTGTGGGGTCTGGAATAATTAAAACAGGAGGAGTGGTCAGTCTTGTCTTCAGCTCCTGAAAACTAGCATCACATTGATCAGTCCATTTGAAAGGACTTCCCTTCCTGGTCAATTTAGTCAATGGCAAGGCTATACGAGAGAAGTTTTGTATAAATCTCCTATAGTATCCTGCCAAACCAAGGAAACTTCTGATTTCCGTAACCGTCTTTGGTGTCTCCCACTTAATCACTGCTTCCGTCTTGCTAGGATCTACGGCTACCCCTCTATTAGAGATGACATGTCCGAGAAACTTCACCTCTGACAGCCAAAATTCACACTTCTCCAATTTAGCATATAACTTTTTCTCTTTCAGCACTTGCAGCACGATTCGGAGATGTTGTTCATGTTCTTTCTTACTCTTAGAATATATCAAGATGTCATCAATGAACACTACAACAAATTGATCTAGGTAGGGTCGAAAAATGCGATTCATGTAATCCATGAAAATTGCAGGTGCATTCGTTAACCCGAAGGGCATTACGAGAAACTCATAGTGCCCATACCTAGTCCTGAAGGCAGTTTTTGGTACGTCCTCCTCCTTAATCCTAATCTGATGATATCCTGACCGCAAGTCAATTTTAGAAAAGATGGAGGCTCCCTTTAATTGATCCAATAAGTCATCTATCCTAGGGAGAGGATACTTATTTTTGATAGTCACCTTATTCAGCTGTCTGTAATCTATGCATAGTCTCAAACTCCCGTCTTTCTTCTTAACAAACAATACAGGAGCTCCCCAAGGTGATACACTCGGTCTAATGAATTGCTTGTCTAATAGTTCCTCCAACTGCTTCTTTAGTTCTTGTAGTTCCTTCGAGGCCATTCGATATGGTGCAATAGAGATAGGCCCTGTCCCAGGTAGGAGATCAATAGAGAACTCTATCTCTCTCTTGGGAGGTAAGCCTGGAATATCTGATGGAAACACTTCAGGAAACTCGTTGGCTATTGGAATTTCATCAAGTTTCGATTCGACTTCTAGGTTTGATAAATACAAGAGAATGTATCCAAGTACTCCATTCTTCAACTCCCTATTAACTTGATTGGCATTTAACATCAATAACTGGACCTCCTCTTTCGGAGTAGAAGGTAGAAATTCAACGGTCTTGTTACAACAATTCAACAAGACTCGATTTCTAGACATCCAGTCTAACCCTAGAATGACCTCAATACCTCTTAAAGGTAAACTGACGAGGTCTACAGAAAAAGTTTTCTCCTGGATGGTGACTTGACAGTCCTTACATATAGAGGAAGTTAATACCCGTTCCCCTGTAGGGGTTACTACAGATAGCTCATAGGGAGTTTCAGAAATAGGGAACTGAAACTTCCTAATACATTCTTCTGATATAAATGAATGACTAGCACCAGAGTCAAATAACACCATAAGAGCAAATCCATAAATATAGCATGTACCTTGAATCATTTCAGAAGATTGAGCTGCCTCTTGGCCGCTCAGGGTGAAAACCCTTCCTTTCACCTGAGGCCTCTGTTCTGGCTGCTTTCCTACATTCTGTGGGCAGTTTTTCGCAAAATGTCCCTTCTGTCCGCAATTGAAGCAGACATCTTGTCCCATGTAGCATGGCCGGTTACCATGCATGCGTCCGCATTTAGCGCACTTGACTGAGGCGAGGTCTTGTTGAAAAGGCCTAGGACCCGCAATCAATGGCCTCTTACCAACTCCATATCCACTTCTTCTCACGTTCTTTCTAGGGTTGGGAAAATTTCTCTTCCTTTTCCATAGGTTTCGCCTTTGTTTCTCGTCCTCCACTGCCCTTAAACTCTTTTCCAGGAGTCTGCATTTATTTATCAGAGGTACAAACTCCCTGATCTCCATAGCTATAACAGCATTCTTTAACTCCGGGTTTAGTCCCGCTTCAAACTTAACCGCCTTCCATGCTTCATCTGGGTTATATCGCAGATAAGAGGAGAACTTAGACAGCTCCTCGAACCTTGCGATATACTGGTCCACGGTCATGCTTCCTTGCCTGAGTTGGAGAAATTCGATCTCTTTCTCTGCCCGTACAGTACTTGGAAAGTACTTTTCAAAGAAAATGTCCTTGAACACTTGCCAGGTGATCTGTCTTCCCTGATGAGCTAAAAGTTCTCTAGCTCCACGCCACCAGTATTCTGCTTCATCCTTTAACATATATGCAGCAAAAATGATTTGCTGCTCTTCAGTACAGCCCATCACTTCAAAGATTTTCTCTAATTCCCTAATCCACCTTTCGGCTACCGTTGGGTCATAACCACCTTGGAAACAAGGTGGTCTAGTCCTCAGGAACTCGGATATGCCATTATCTTTTCCAGTCGTCCGGTTGTTAGGACCAATCTCAACATTTGTGTTATTAGCATTTTGGAGATGTTGTAAAATTTGGTTGGTGGTCATAACTTGGTCTCGAATTGCCGTGGCCAGGTTGTGCAGGGTTTCCTCTGCATTGGTTGCTGGATTCCTCCTTGGTGGTGCCATTTCCTACTATGGTACAAAACAAAGTTATGCTGCTATTGAGGTGATCAAGCCCAATAGTTAGTTCAAAAATATTTAATAGCAGTCATAACACCACCTCGGCATATAGATAGGAAACACTAGTAATTTCTTACCTATATGAATTACTGATCCCCTACACAGCACAACCACAACATACTCAAGACACTATAAGATCGATTCAGATAACCATCCAACCACTGGCCATCTAGGATCGACCTGCTCTGATACCAATTATGTAACAACTCCATTTATGTAATTTTTTTTTTTTTTAAATACCATGAAGTTATTACCTCGTTACAACTTAACTCAATATAACATTTATTTAATTTATACAATACTGAGTTTCCATACACACTATTATTTTACAAACTACACACCATTATTTTACAAAACATTTGTACAAAGATACATATTAGTTCTAATCATCTATATCGACTACTTCCGGGGACACTGGTTCGGGTGGCACGTCCACCGGAATCTCAGTTACATCTACGACAGTTACATCAGAAATAACTGGAAGTTGCCCAAGGTAGGGCACCTCGATCCAACGTACAGAGATAATAAGTGTCATAGAGAATATCTGCATATTTATTCTTCTGAACATGATATGGAAATATAGTGAGAATTAAATCCCAGTAAGTTCAACAATAAATCATAATTTACCATCAATATAGTTCATCACGTCATGTTCAGCTGTATAAACTACAGAAAATATCTTTAGGTCACATGAATGCACTTTATCATGCACATGAAAATTATACAGTTATGACATGTATGGCATGAATAACTATTTTTCGAATTTCATATGATGGCTATCCACTTATTCTTACTTCAAGCTACCCCGGTCAGGGTGAGTATTCTCTACTTTTCGGTACGGGCTTATCTCGCTCCGTCCGACATGGCACACTTTCTCTTTCTTTTCTTATTAACATGATCATAACCGTTGGTAGGGCGTCCCCTACTGGTGCACCACACGGATTGCCATGTGACCGTGCTCATTTCTTTTCTTTTCACAATGATAGCCAAAAGTATGCTTTCAATAACAAGTATGTTCATCAAAATATAACTATTACCATAAATCATTGATAATCATGCCATGAACATAACCATTTAAAATATCACTTTATAAAACATTTCCATGTCAAAATTCCATACTAATACCTTAGTAACTGGATAGTAATTGTAGTCTGTAAACAGCGCACCAGAAAAGTTCCCAGGAAAGAGAGGTGGGTCACTAATGGACACGCTTAAGTACCATGTCTTTCCTTGCCAGAGCTTTCCTTAGACATGCACTTTTCACAAATCACAATTTTGTTTTCCAGTAACTAGAATAATTCTTTTCTAATGTGAAAATACTGCAACCACGGAGCATACTAAGATTTTTCAAATAAAACCGGCACTTTCAAAACTTCTTGTAAATTTATATGAGTACTAGGGTAAATTCCATGTTAAAAAATTACACACTTAAAATGGTAGTAAGTTCATGCAATGGCAATGGCTATGGCTATACTAGTCATTTATTAAGATTCATCTTCTTTTTTAAAATACTAATTTTATTTCTTTATTTTCTTGATGCAGGTTTTCATCCTATCTAACCTTCTCTTACTAATCAGAGCATAACTCCCTCAATTTAACTCTGATGTAGGTGATCTTGGTGTCTATTTCAAGATAAAACAATTATCTAAAACTATTATGTTGAACATTGTAGCGAAAAATTAAGAAACAAAGGTGATATTACTCCATCAAAGTACATGATAGTTCCTCTCGGATAGGTTCTGACCTTTACTGACTAATTAGACCATATCTCCCAAATTGGAACTCCAAATTGCGTTATTCCAGTTGGTAAAAATCTATGAGCCATATATCTATAATTGTTATGTTGGCGCGCTATTTTAATTCCCTACAGAATATTCCCAGAAATTCAAAAACTAAAGCATTAATAACATACTCTTCCCTGAATAAACATTTTCTGACCTCTGCTTACTAATCGGATTATATCTACCTCATATGAACTCCAAATTGCATAATTCCAGTGGGTATATTTCCATGAGACATAGATATATAACTTTCATGTTAACCATTTATTTTAATTCCATAAAGAAAATTCCCAGAAATTAAAATACAAAAGCTGTCCTAACATAATCTTCCCTGATGAACCATTTTCTGACCTTGGCTTACTAATTGGACCATATCTACCACATGTGAACTCCAAATTGAATGATTCCAGTGGCTAAAAATCCATGACACACATATCTTTAATTCTTATGTTGACCATTTATTTTAATTCCCTACCAATAATTCCCAGAAATTAAATTACCGAAGCTATCCTAACATATTCTTCCCTGATGATTCATTTTCTGACCTTTGACTACTAATCAGACCATAGCTACCTCATATGGACTCCAAATGGAATGATTCCAGTGGCTAAAAATCCATGACACATTTATCTTTAATTCTTATGTTAACCATTTATTTTAATTCCTTACCAATAATTCCCAGAAATTAAATTACCGAAGCTATCCTAACATATTCTTCCCTGATGATTCATTTTCTGACCTTTGACTACTAATCAGACCATATCTACCTCATATGGACTCCAAATGGAATGATTCCAGTGGCTAAAAATCCGGGACACATATATCTTTAATTCTTATGTTAACCATTTATTTTAATTCCTTATAGATTGTTCCCAGAAATTAAAATACCGAAACTTAAAATTCTGCCACCCATAGCCATAACCATGCAGAACTATCTACACCAACCTAAGTATTCAAACATACATCACATGCAAGATCAATATGTAACATGATATAGCAACATCATGACCAATCATAAAAGTTCTAAGATCAAAATCTCATATAAATATTATAAGTTTCAAAAGTTTTCTTCAAAAAGAAATATTGTTAAACTTACCTTTAGCTTTCTAAACTTCTCCTTCTTCTTCCTTCCTTTCTTCTTCTCTCTTCTCTCCTTTCCTCACTCTACCTTGCTTCTATTTCTCTCTCTTTCTCACTTGGACGAAATTAAAGTGTTGTAAGGGTGGGTTCTCTTATATAGACCACCAAATAATTCACCTTTCATGATCATGGATCTACCTTATCACAATTAAGATACACTTTGTTGAATTTTTGGAAAACAAACAACTTATGTTCTTGTCTTCCTCTTCCTTAGTCAAGATATGCATAGGAAAAGGAGATTTGTATTTTGAAAATTATGATGATATGTTCTTAAGATAAGGGACAAGGTCCCTTTGATTTAGGAATTCATTTAATTTTTCTTTTGTCTTAATCAATTATGATAGGTTGCCTTTTTAAGTGGCAAATTTCTAGCCCTTCAATCTCCATTATTTGGTTGATATTATTTGTGTGGGCTATGAATGTTTTGTCCTAATACCATGTATTATCATACCACTTGCTAAAATTATGAGTGAAGGATATAGATGTTTTTGTCCTAAAGCCTTGTATTATCATGCCACTTGCCTAAATGATGAATGTAGAATCACACCACTTGCTAAATTTTTGTCTTAATGCCATGTAACCTAATCTTTATTCTTATTATTATATCATCATCTAATTTATTTTATTTTATTTTTCCTCTTGGATTTGGGCTTATTCTTACCCATTATGGGCTTGTCCTACCCATTTTCTTTGCTTTGGATAAAATTCTTCCTTTCTTGGTGGGCTTGGTCACATTTTCATAATTTTTGGGCTATTGGTGAAATTACTATATCCTAGTCCAAGTCTATGTTTAATTTCTTGTTTAGGTTATCCAATGGGCTTGCTAGAAACTTATGTGAAGTGGAAAAACTCTATATGAAGTGTCCATAGGTAAAAGCCCAATGTATGGGTAAAGATTTTAAACTTAGTAACTATAGTTCTTGAATTAGGAAAAATTACCCTAATTCAATGTTCTTTGAAATTTTAAGACCTTTACTTGTTTCTAAAAATTTATCTTCCTTATCCAAGAATTTTGCATCTCTTTAGTATGTTATTTCTAATTTCTTTCCTATTAGATTTTCCTTCTTTATTTGTTCTCTTAATGTTAGAAACATTTTCTATGCATATACATAAGGTGAAGAATTTCTAAGGATTATATTTCCTTAGATATCTAAAATATTGTCTAATAAATTTTATTTCCTTAATTAAATTTTTTATGTACCTTTATCAATAAAAGAAACGAAATTAAGGATGTTACATACAGTCAACCAAGGGTAGACAAAAAAATTAAGCACCCATGCAAAAAATACAAAAAACACAGTGCTTAAGGTTAGACATGAAATAAAATTTAATCAGTTGAAGAATGATTTTTGACTATCTTAATTGTGATCTTTATGAAGATGTTGTAGGGACAACTTCATATCCCCCATATGAAGGCAGTGATAAATTAAAATCCATATCCTTTGAATTCACAATTTAATATGTTGTGTATTATCCCAGTGTACAAATACATTTTGAACATTATTTTCCAATTGCTCACTTTGACTTCGACCAAAATTATAGAAAGTATAATGGACAAAAGTTGGTTGAAGTTTTTAAATAGAGCAAATCCAATATACGTAAAAAGGGTGGATGATTTTCTTAAGTGGAGTATATAGTCAACCAAGGGCGAGCAATAAAACTAGGTGCCCATGCAAAAAATGCAAAATCACAGTGTCTAAGGTTAGACATGAAGTACAATTTGATCAGTTAAAAAATAGTTTTTGAAAGTCTTAAGAGGCTTGGGATCTTTATGGAGACGTTGTACTAACAACTTTATATACTCCACAAGAATTCAATGATCAATTAAAATTCATATCATTTGTGTTTATAGCTCAATAGTATAATGGCATTAAATTAAAGAAACCCTAAATAAATGAGAAAACCCTTAAATTAAAGAAAAATCATAACTTAAAGATAGAATTAGGGAAGCATACTATTGGACTAAAGGATTTTGATTATTTATTATATAGTTACAAATATTTATGAGGAAAATATAAATATTCATGTTTTAGGGCTACAATGTAATTTCTTAAAAGTTTAGGGGTCAAAATGTAAATAAAAAATTACAAGGACATCCCCTAATAATTAAAATTTTGTTGTCTGGTCCGCCAAATGCTTTTTATGCAATTTGCTATAAGAGAGGCATGTAAGACTCCCTTATTTCCTTTAAACTCTATTTTCTCTCTCTAGATTTTTAGCAATTTTGGACCTCGAATTTCAATAACACCAACAACATATTTAGAAGGCCAAGATCTACAATTCTATGTAATTAGTTTCTCAAAAATTTGCGAGAAATTGGCCGACAAGTGGAGGAAAAAATTTTGAAAGAGGCAAGCTCCAAAGCTCCTAATTAAAGTTCTCAAAACCATAAATTAACATTGTAGATAGATTCAGGACGTGGAAAAACCTTGGCATCTCAAATTTCATACCTAGAACCTTCCTCAAGCGCCACTACGCATGTATTCTTTCTTGGTACATGAAGCCTACATGCCCCTATGCATGTATTCTTTCTCTACGCATGAATCCCACGCACAGTCCTATAGGTGGCACTAACTGATTCGTGATTATCCTCTATTGCTGTGTGCTTGGGACTAACTAATGGTTCTAATTGTGATTCCTCCTAAAATTTAAAGTTTGTATATTGAAGAACATGTGAAATCTTTTATTGCATAAACAAGTATTTGCTTTATTGTCATACTGTATTATGTTTATTGAAACTTCAAATCATCTTTTAAATTGAGAACATTGGAAAGATGGGTCACTTATGGATGTACTTATTATGTATCTTTTACTTTGAAGGAAAGAAATTTTTTTTAATACAAAAGTATATCCATATACTGTCCTAGTATGATCATAGTAGGTTTTATCTGTTCACTGAGTTGTTAAACTCACTACACAATATTTTTATGTTTTTTAGATAAGGATATATAGTTTGGTCTTTTCTCTGCAGATATATAATCTTCTAGGCGACACACCCTTTAAGTAAGTCCACTTTGTTTCCAAGGCTCCCAATTCCTGGCTTGTATTGTGTTTTATACTCTAGAAAGTGCTCTAAACACCACAGGTAGGATCCTTACTTCTATTGTAGTAGTGACACATAGACTTGGCATGTATATTTGGTTGTATACGATAACTTATGAACATATGCTTTTGATTATGTTAAATCTAATATATTATATTGTGGAAGATTGTGGAATATATTTTTGGGTATCGTTTATTTGCTAATCGTATAAATCACGTTCCCTTAAATTAAGGGCGTGACAAGTTAGTATTAGAGCCATAGGTTTCCTTGTGGCCATCGGAGTAAAGGATTTTTTAGTAGGACCTTGAGTATGGATTTGAGCTGTATATATTTATACTCTAGGTGCTGCTAAGAGATTCTATAGGGTGTTTATTCATTTCATTCCTGTTCCAAGTTTGCTAATTTCTTAGTATAAGGTTGGCTGAATATTTTAGTATTCTAAAAGATGTTTTGTTTTGAATAGTATATGATGTTTCTAAGAACTAGACCAGTTGCCAGAAGAACTGCAGATCATGCACCCTCTGTGGAAGCATCTACACAATCTGTAATTCCAAAACCATAAAGCCGTGGTAGAGGCCAGCCTAAAGGAAGAGGCAAAGGATGTGTACAGGGTAAGAACCCCAAGATAGGATGAACATGGCCATATATCTGATAAAGTCCTTAAGGAGAGAGAAAAACCTCCTCAAGAGCCATATGATAGAACAATTGAGATAATTGTTGGAATACATAGGATTATAGAGACATTAGTTGGGTTAATAGTTGAGCAAAATAGAATAGATCGTCCATAGCTAGAGAGTGCTCTTGTAGTTCAAGAACATATGAGACCAGTCGAACAAGAAAATAGGTCTGTAGGGATTGAGATGACGCTACCATAATTCCTGAAGTTAAAGCCACCTACTTTTACTGGATCAGATAGTCATGAGGACCCGTAAATATTTATTGATGATGTGGAGAGGATTCTTAAATCCTTAGGGTGCTCAACAAGAAGATCTATTGAATTAGTATCTTTTTAGCTGCTGGATAAGGCATATGTTTGGTTAGAGATTATGGTACAAGGAAGAGTGGTTATCTCACCACCAATGGAGTGTGGAGAGTTTAAGGAAGCATTCGCGAATTATTTTCTACCAAAAAGTGAAAGAGATAGGAGTGCATGAGAATTTGAAGAATTGAAACATACACCAAATATGACTATTTCTAAGTATGATATCCATTTTACTTGGTTGTCAAAATATGCACCTTATCTGGTTCTAACTGAAAGAGACATAACTAAAAGATTTTTTTCGGGATTAATATGTCCATTGTTCAAATCAGTGGGTCCCCAGATTAATCATTTTCCAACATATGCAGTTGTTGTGGATTGTGCTAGAATGATAGAAATTTGAGAATTAGCATAAATAAAGAGTTAGAAGAAGAGGAAAAGATATTGAGATAGTAACATCCAGACTGGTTATAACCCTAATGTGAAAGGGCCAAGATTTTAGAAACCATAACATATCACTCAAGCAAAATCAAGTAGCTCCAGTCAAGCATCAATTAGTCTCAGTAAGCAAAGGGTGATTCAAAAGGATATTAGACTAATGGGTCAACAGGACTCGAGATCTAATCCATTATGTCCCACTTGTTGTAAGCCCCATACTGGATAGTGTTATAGAGAATTAGGTGTATGTTTTTCATATGGACAAGTAGGGTATATGGTAAAGAGTTATCCACAATTACGAAGTTCAAGTCAAGCATCAGTACAACTAGTCTCACTCCCTGCATCTATACTAGTATGACCAATTAGAGCAGCTCCAAGCCAAGCTAGTGGTAATGGTTCTGGTAGAGGCACAAGAAGTTAAGGCCAAGAATAAGCCCGAGTCTTTGCTTTAACACAACAAGATACTCATACCTCGAATGCAGTAATGGCAGGTACATTGCTAGTATGTTCTTATAAAGCACATGTACTATTCGATCCTAGTTCTACTTATTCTTATGTGTCTCCATGTTTTGCTAAGCAATTGGGTAGAGACCCTACTAGATTAAATTATTCTTTTATGGTGACTACTCTATTGGGAGAATTCTTATTAGTGAATGATGTATATGAATTGTGTGAAGGTTCGATATCAAAAAAAGAAACATTTGTGGATATAATAGTTCTAGATATGGTAGACTTTGTTGTGATATTGAGAATAAATTGACTGGCATCATGTCAAGCTGCCTTGGATTGCTACCTTAAGGTGATCAAATTTAATATTTTTAGATAATCTCCTTTTATGACATAAGGTGATCGTAGTGAGGTACATGATAACTTAATTTATGCTTTAACAGGTCATAAGTTATTATCAAAAGGACGTCAAGGGTTTTTGGTAGTGGTCAGGGATGTTGATATAAAGTACAATAATGTAGATCAAGTTCCAGTGGTTAAAGAATTCTCTAATGTATTCACAGAAGAATTGTCAAGACTACCCCTAGAATGAGAGATTGAGTTTAGCATTGATTTACTTCTTAGAACTGAACCAGTGTCTATATCCCTATATAGAATGGCATATACTAAACTTAAAGAACTGAAGAATTAGTTACAAGACTTATTAAATAAGGAATTCATATGCCTTAGTATTTTTTTTTCTCCTTAGGGTGCTCCAGTCTTATTTATGAAAAAGAAAGATAAATCGTTACGATTATGCATAGATTATAGAAAATTGAATAAGGTAACAATGTGAAATAAATATCCATTACCTTGTATAGATGATTTGTTTGACCAGTTACAAGGTGCCCAATATTTTTCAAAAATTGATTTAAGATTTGAGTATCATCAATTGAGAATAAGGGGGTAAGATATTATGAAAACTACTTTTATGACCCGATATGGGCACTAAGTTTTTAGTTATGCCATTTAGTTTAACAAATGCCCCAACATCATTTATGGATTTGATGAATAAAGTATTTAATCCCTTTTTGGTTCAATTTTTTATTATATTTATAGATGAAATTCTGGTATACTTAAAAAAATTTAAAAGAGCATGAGCAGGATTTAAAGATAGTTCTGCAAACTCTAAAAGAACATCATCATTTGAGGATACACTGAATATTGTGATACATTTAGAGTGTAGTTAAGGTGTGTGTTGATGAAACATGGTCAAGTCATTGCATATGTATCCAGACATCTTAAACAACATGAGCAAAATTATTCAACTTATGATTTGGAAATGACAGTAGTTGTCTTCGCATTTAAGATTTGGAGGCATTATATATATAATGAGTCATGTAAGATTTACAAGGACCACAAAAGCCTTAAAAACTACAATTGTACTAAATTGTATCATTCAGGTAAGGCTAATGTAGTAGTAGATGCACTAAGCCGGGAAGTCTATGACTAGTTTAGCCCATGTAACAGAATTAAAAATGTCATTGATTAAAGAAATGCATAAGATGGAAAGTTATGGGATAGTGCTAGAAGTAAAAGAACCTAGAATGCTAATCACCTATATTTAGGTTAGATCATCCTCAATAGAAGAAATTAAAATGGCTTAAAAAGATGTCCATTTGTGTAAGAGAATTGAAAAAGTGAAAAATGGCAGTGATGCTGAGTTTACTGTAGATTCTGAATGAGTTTTGAAATTTGGTAAGCGATTATGTGTACCTAATTTAGAAGAATTTACAAGGAATATTTTAGAAGAAGCTTATCGATCCACATATACCATTAATCCTAGGCCAACTAAAATGTATTAGGATTTAAAAGAAATTTATTGGTGGGACAATATAAAGAAAGATATAGCTGATTATGTTTCTCGATACTTAACCTATCAATAGGTAAAAGCAAAACACTAACGACCTATAGGATTACATTAGCAAATAGATATATCTGAATGGAAGTGGGAGAGAATAACTATGGACTTTGTTATAGGGTTACTATGAATGCTAGAAGGATTTGATTCTATATAGGTGATAATTTATAGGCTGACTAAATCAACACAATTTGTACTAGTGAAAACTGCCTACAACATAGCTTAATATGCAAATTTGTATTTAAATGAGATAGTAAGGCTTCATAGGGTACCGATATCGATTATTTTTTTTATCAAGGACCCCAGTTCACATTTTATTTTTGGAGAGCCTTCTAAGAAGCTCTGAGCACGAGGTTAAACCTTAATACTACTTTCCATCCTCAAATAGATGGACAATATGAACGAATTATCCAAATATTGGAAGATATGTTTCATGCGTGTGTGCTTGAATTTATAAGAAGTTGGGAAAGATTCTTACCCCTAGCTGAGTTTGCTTATAACAATAGCTATCAAGCCAGTATACAAATGGCTCCTTTTGAGACATTATATAGAAGACATTTTCACTTCCCGATTGGATGGTTTGAATTGGGAGAAGCTAGGATTTTAGGGCCTAATTTGGTACAAGATGCATTTGATAAGGAAAAATTGATTAAAGAAAAACTGTTAGCAGCCCAAAGTAGATAGAAAACTTATGTCGATAATAGACGTCGACCCTTAGAATTTGACATAGGCGATTATGTCTTCTTAAGAGTTTTTCCTATGAAAGGAATGGTAAGATTTGGGAAAAAGGAGAAATTAACTCCATGGTATATAAGTCCATTTGAAATTATTAAAAGCATCGGCCAACTAAATTATCTTTTGGCCTTACTACCTAAATTGAGTAATATTCATCTGGTTTTTTATGTATCAATGCTAGAAAAGTATCTACCAGAACCTACGCATGTTATTTAGTGCTAGGAGATTCAGTTAGATGAAGATTTATCATATGAAGAGAAATTGGTGGCTATAGTGGACAGGCAAGTGAAGAAACTACATTCAAAAGAAACACATATAGTGAAAGTAATTTGGCAAAATCATTCTTTAGAAGATACTACTTGAAAAGTAGAAAATTCCATGCGCGTCAAGTATCCGCATCTATTTGAACAATAAGGTTAGCATTTATTTACAATTATGGTAATGAAATTCGGGAATCGAATTTCTTAAAGGGGGAGGAATATAATGGCCCTAAATTAAAGAAACCCTAAGTAAAAGAGAAAACCCATAATTAAAAAGAGAAGAAGGGAATAATATTATTGGACTAAAGGATTTTGATTACTTAATATATAGTTACGAAGATTTATAAGGAAAATATGAGGATTCAAGTTTTAGGGCAAAGTGTAATTTCTTAAAAATTTAAGGGTCAGAATGTAAATAACAAAAATTGATTGGACATTCCCTAATAATTTAAATTTTGATGTTTGGTCCCCTAAATAATTTTTATGCAATTTGCTGCAAAAGAGGTGTGCAAGACTCCCTCATATCCTTCAAACCCTATTTTCTCTCTTTAGATTTTTAGCACTTTTAGATCTCGAATTTTGACAACACCATTGTCAATGGATTCAGAATACTAAGATCTACAAGTTTGTCTTATTGGTTTCCCAAAAAATTGTGAAAAATTGGCAGGAAAGTGGAGGAAATTTTTTTCGAAAGAGGTAAGCTCTAAAGCTGCTAATTAAAATTTTCAAAACCATAAATTAAAAGGATTCAAAAGGTCAAAAAACCTTGGCATATCAAATTTCATGCCCCAGATCTTCCTTAAGTGCCACTATGTGTGTATTATTTCTCAGGGCATAAAGCCCACGTGCAGCCCTGCAGGTGACACTGTGAGACTTGAGACCCTATTTTGTTTACCAACGTTGACCAAGCTCCCAGAGGCCAAGTTTCATGAATTCGAAGTCATTTCCTAAATTTTTGGACCATTTAGACTCGATTTTAAGGTCTATTTTGCCATATTTCGCTTGGATACATGCATTTTAGGACTGTCCAACTTGGAACCCTTACGTTGTGAGTAGATACTGCTTATTATGATTTACCCTATACTCTTCTTGAACTTTAAATATAAATTTAGACCCATATATAATTTTATTATACTATGTTAAACCTTGAGAATAATTTAAATGGTCACAATTGCTTACTAATTGATATATTGTTCAAGAAGTGTACGGTTTTGAGCATTTATTTTAGAATCCCTAGAACATGTGTTTGCATACATGTTTCTCATAAATTTTGAAAAGTGTACATTTTGTACAAGTGGTATTGATAAGTATATATATTGTTGCTTTGGGAAAAATGTATGGATATGTGTTAAACTTTAGTTGAAAATCTCTGGCAAAGGAATTGCATTGAGATAATATTTCGGGTTTTGAATGACACAATGTTTTGTACAATTATTTTTCTGTGGATGAATCTTATTTGAAAACAATGTTTGCTAGCAGCAGGAGATGCTAGCTTTGGTGCTCCTAGAAACCTCACCTAGAAAGGGTGTTGCTAGCCCTATGTGACGGCCAACACGTGGGATGTGTTTTGTTAAGGAGAGCGAGATACCTCTTATTAGTGAGCGGGATGCCAACTATCTGATTTGTGATTACTTTCCCTTGTTGTGTGATTGGGACTAACTAATGGTTCTGATTGGGAGTCCTCCTAGATTTTAAAGTTTGTATATTGAAGAACATGTGAAATCTATTATTGCATAAACAAGTGTTTGATTTATTGTCATAATATAATGTGTTTATTTAAACTTCAGATCATCTTTTAAACTGAGAACATTGGAAAGATGGGCCACTTATGAATGTACATATGATGTATCTTTTACTTTGAAGGAAAGCAAAAAAAAATTAATGCAAAAGTACATCTATATACTGACTTAGTAGGATCATAGTAGGTTTTATCTATTTATTGAGTTGTCAAACTTACTACAAGATATTTCTATGTTCATATATATACAAATACACGCACGCACACACACACATATAACTTTAACCTTATTTGTTTGCATATGGCTTTAAAATATCACATATCAGGAAAAATAACATATGTGTACAAGTTTCTAGTATAGCCAATTATACATGCCAAGTCTACACTTATCAATATTATAGCAGAAGCAGCGATCCTGCCTGTGGCGTTTAGAGCATACTCTAGATTACAATGACATAATATTTTAAACATTGTGAGTCTTGGAAGCAACGTAGACTCACCTAGAGAATATGACACCTAGCTAATTACATAGTTGTAGGGTCAAACTCTGTATCTTTATTTGAAAAAAAAATGTAAGCATCGTGTAGTGAGTTTGACAACTCAGTGAGCAGATAATACCTCCTAGGACCTCATATTTCAATAAAATTTATCACATTGAAAATTATAGTTTCAAAAGTACATCTATATGAGACCCATATTTCAAATATTCTCAGTTCAAATCACATTCAGATATCTAAAATCATAAATAATACAGTATGATCGTTAATCAAACATTGATATGCATCAAAACATTTCTCATGAAAACATTAGGAGGATCTCATATCAGAACTACCATATCAGAGTTCATGCCCTTTTGTACTTTGGTGGTATAGGATTTGCCTATACTTAGTATCCTAACCAAGGTTTGCCCTACCACCATTCAAGAGGACACGCGAAGAGACTCTAATATGGGCAATTTCCCTAAGCACAAAGCAAGGGAAGGCAAATCACATATCATATATCCGGCATCTCGCCCAGATAGGAGGCATCCCGCTCTCCATCGCATATCAAATCCCGTGTGTTGGCCCTTACATGAGGCTAGCACCACCCCTGTTAGCTGAGATATCAAGGTGCACCAAGGATAACATCACTTGTTGTTAGCAAACAATGTTTCCAATAGGATTCCTCCACATAAATTATCATTTACACATATACCATATCATCCAATACAGAGTTTTCAGTATAATGCAGACTTTCAGTCTCAGTACAGTTCATCTGTCATATATTTCCTAATCAAGGTCTATCACATATACATGCCTTTTTTCAAGGCAATCATATAGCTTTATAAATCAATGTGACATGCACAATATATTTCCTTTACCATATGATGAGAAATATATTTAAAATCACATATTCAATGAATTCAAAAATCTATTTTCAAAACCATTCAGATAATTTAATCCACTTCAAAGACATATAAAAGTATAAATAACTTGTAAACATAATTAATTATACACTTAAAGTTCAAAAAGAGAATAGGGTAAGTCATAGAAAGAATTATCTATTCACAAAGTTAGGGTTTCAAGTTGGACAACCCTAAAATCCATGTTTTCAGTCTAAATCTAGCCAAATAGACCCCAAAAATGAGTTCGGAGGGTCCAAAAACCTTAAAAATGACTTCGAATTTGCGAAATTTGGCCTTCGAGAGCTAAGTCAACGTAGGTCAATGCAACAGGGTTGTTGGGACACGCCCTACACGCCCCACTGCAGGGGTTGCGTGTAGGCATCACTCACCGAGGAAGAGCGATGCGTGGGAGTGCGTACAAGAGAGGATAGACCTGAAATTTGAGATCCTAAGGTTTTGGTACCTTCTGGATCCATCTATGGTGTTAATTTTTGGGTTTGAGAACTACAGATAGGAGTTTCGAAAATTACCTCTTTAGGTGATTTTTCTCTCCATTTTTTGGCCCATCTCTGGCTAATTTTCCAAAAACCAATCGGATGGATTTGTAGAACTCTTCATTCTATGTCCATTAGAGGTGGTGGTGTCGAAATCTGAGGTCTGGAAGCGGTAGAATTCTAGAGAGAAGTTTTGGGGTTTCGGGAGAGAAAAATTTGGAAGAGAGAAAAAATCCAAAATTTCTAGCTCCTTATGTTGCTGAGGCTCTAAAATATCTAGGGAGACCTTTCTGTAAAATTAAATTTTTGAGGGAGGTCCTTACAAATTTTACTTATTTACATTTTGACCCCTAAACTTTTAAGAAATTGCATTTTGGCCCCAAGACGTAAATTCTCATATTTTCTTTATATTTCTTTAACCCATGTAATAAATAAATATATTTTCAATGGTTCTTATCCATTTTCAAAATCCTCACCTTATTTAAAATTTTCTTTAATTGTAGTATTTTCTTTAATTTAAAGACTATTACATTCTTCTCCTCTTTAAGAAATTCGGTCCCTGAATTTCATTACCATAGTTGCAAATAAACACTAACCTTATTGTTCAAACAAATGCGGGTATCTGGCGCGTATATCATCCTCTCTTTCTCAAGTAGCCTCCTCAGAAGAGTGATTTTGCCATATACCACTTTCACTATAGGTATTTCTTTTGAACACAATTTCTTTACTTATCTGTCCACTATCGCTACTGGTTATTCCTTATAAGTTAAATCTTTCCGTAACTGAACCTATGGACACTCTATAACATGTGTAGGATCCGATAAATACTTTCGTAGCATAGACACATGAAAAACTTGATGGACATTACCCAATTCAGGGGGTAAAGCCAAACGATAAGCTACTGGGTCGATCCTATCAAGAATTTCAAATGGTCCTATGTACCGTGGAATTAACTTCCCTTTCTTCCTAAATCTTACTACTCCTTTCATAAGAGATATTTTCAAAAAGACATGTTCACCTATGGCAAATCCCAATGGTCGATTTTTATTATCAACATAGGCTTTCTATCTACTCTAAGCTGCTAATAACCTTTCCTTAATTAATTTTAACTTGATCAGTGCATCTTGTACCATATCAGGCCATAAAATCTTAGCTTTGCCATCTCAAACCATCCAATCGGATAACGGTAACGTCTACCATATAATGCCTAAAAAGGGGTCATTTGTATATTGGCTTGGTAGCTAGTGTTATAAGCAAATTCAGATAAGGGCAAAAATCTTTTCCAACTACCTTGAAAATCTAGCACACATACCCATAGCATGTCTTCCAATATTTGGATGGTTCGCTCAGACTGTCCATCTATTTGAGGATGAAATGCAGTACTGAGATTTAACTTCGTGCCCAAAGCTTCTTGGAAGGCTCTCCAAAAATAAGCTGTGAACTATGGTTTTCAATTAGAAATAATCGATATTGGCACTCCATGAAGCCTTACTATTTCATTCAAATATAAATTTGTATACTGAGCTACGTTGTATGTGATTTTTACTGGTAGAAAATGTGCTGATTTAGTCAACTTATCAATGATCACCCATATTGAATCAAACCCTTTTGGTGTTCGCAGTAGCCTTATAATAAAATTCATAGTTATTCTTTCCCATTTCCATTTAGGTATCTCTATTTGCTGATGCAGTTCTGTAGCCCTTTGATGTTCTGCTTTTACCTGTTGGCAAGTTAAGCATCGAGAAACATAATCAACTATGTCTTTCTTCATACCTTCCCACCAATAAATTTCTTTTAGATCCTTATACATTTCAGTTATTCCAGGATGAATGATATATATGGATCTATAGGCTTCCTCTAAAATTTCTTTCTTAAGTTCTTCTTTATCAAGTACACACAACCACTTACCCAATCTCAGAATTCCTTCAGGGTCTACAGTAAATTCAACTTCACCGTCATTTTTCACCTTTTCAATTTTCTTGCATAAATAGGCATCCTCTTGCTGTGTATTTTTCACCTGCTTAATCAAAGACGATTGAAACTGTATATAGACCAATAGTATCCCAGGCTCCTTTACTTCTATTACTACCCCATGACTTTCCAACTTATGCATTTCTTTAACCAACAGTCTCCTTACCACTGTGATATGAGCCAAACTACTCATAGACTTCCTACTTAATGCATCAGCCACTACATTGGCCTTACCTGGATGATATAATATTGTGCAGTCATACATTATGCAGTCATAATTCCATCCATCACCTTTGTCTCAAGTTAAGATCTTTTTGTTGGAAAATATATTTGAGACTTTTATGATCTGTATAAATTTCGGATGTTTCACCATACAAATAATGCCTCCAAATTTTGAGAGCAAAAACTATTGCTGCCATTTCCAAATCATTAGTCGAATAATTTTGCTCATGTGGTTTAAGCTGTCTAGATGCATATGCAATGACTTGACCGTGTTGCATCAACACACACCCTGATCCAATTCTCGATGCATCACAATATACCGTGTATCCTTCGGTACCTAAAGGAATAGACAGTACGAGCGCCATAGTTAAACATTCCTTGAGTTTTTGAAAACTTCTTTCACATTCATCTGACCAGTCAAACTTTATTCCCTTCCTTGTCAACCTTGTCAAAGGAGCAACTATTTTTGAAAAATCTTTAACGAATTTGCGGTAATAGCTTACTAAACCAAGAAAACTACGAATCATTGTAATTGTCGTAGGGCGTGGCCATTGCTGCACCGCTTTTACCTTTTTAGGGTTAAATTGAATACCATCCTTGGTAACCACATGCCCTAGGAAGGTAACACTACTAAGTCAAAATTCACATTTTGAAAACTTGGCATACAGCTAGTGTTCTCTTAGGGTTTGCAAAGCTATCCTTAAATGTCGCTCATGCTCCTCTTAATTCTTTAAATATACCAAGATATCATCTATAAATACAATAACAAATTGATTCATGAAAGGTTTAAATACTCTATTTATCAAATCCAAGAATGCAGTTGGGGCATTTTTTAAACCAAATGACATTACTGAGAACTCATAGTGCCTATACCAAGTCTTAAAAGTAGTTTTCAGAATATCCTCGTTCTTTATTCTCAATTGATAATACCCAGTTCTCAAGTCAATTTTTAAAAAACATTGGGCACCATGTAATTGGTCAAATACATGATCTATACGAGGTAATGGATACTTATTACATACTGTCACCTTATTCAACTGTCTATAATCAATACACAGCCGTAATGATCCATCTTTCTTTTTCACAAATAGGACCGAAGTATCCTAAGGAGAAGTACTAGGATGTATAAATCCCTTGTTTAACAAGTCTTGTAACTGGTTTTTCAATTCCTTGAGCTTAGTCGATGCCATTCTATACGGGGGTATAGACACTAGTTGAGTTCCAAGAAGTAAATCAATACTGAACTCAATTTCTTGTTCTGGGGGTAACCTTGGCAACTCATCAAGAAACGCATCAAGAAATTCCCTAACTATTAGAACATGTTCTACCTTGGTGTACTTCATATCAACATCTTTGACTACTGCTAAATACCCTTGACATCCTTTTTGTAACAGCTTATGAGCTGTTAGAACATAGATTAAGTTATTAGGCTCCTCACTACGATATCCTTGTATCAAGAAAGAAGATTCTCTAAGAATATTAAATTTAATCACCTTAAGGTGACAATCTAGAATGGCATGGCATGATGACAACTAATCCATTCCCAATATCACATCAAAGTCTACCATATCTAAAACTATCAAATCTACAAGAGTCTCCTTATCTTCTATCGAAATCTTGCATGATTTATACACATCATTTACTAGTAATAATTCTCCCATTGGAGTAGTAACCATGAAAGAACAATGTAAACTAGTAGCATCTTTATCCAATTTCTTAGCAAAGCAGGGTGATATATAAGAATAAGTAGAACCAGGGACGAACAATACATATGCTCTATGAGAACATATTGATAATGTACTTGTCACAACTATATTTGAGGCCTGAGCATCCTGTCGTGTAAAGGAAAAAACTCGAGCTTGTTCTCATCTTTGACTTCTCGATCCTTTACCATTTCCATCACTATTTGCTTGAACTGAAGCTGCTCTATTTGGTCGTGCTGGTACAGATGCAGGGAGTAAAGTTGGTTGTACTGATGCTTGACTAAAATTTCTCGTCAAATAACCTACTTGTCCACACTTAAAACATACACCAGTTTCTCTACGACACTGTCCAATATACGGCTTGCCGTAAATGGGACATAATGGAATTGATCTTAAATCCTAATGGCTAATAGGTCTTATATGTATTTGATTCATTCTTTGCTTATTGATATTAACTGATGTCTGGTTAGAGCTACCATATCCTGTTTGAGTTAAACGCCGTGGATTTTGAAATCTTCTAACATTATGATTATAATTAGTCTAGACATTATTATCTCGATCTCATTTTCTTCTCCTTAGACCTTCTATGTCTGCTTGCTCCTGTGTTTCCATCATTCTAGCACAATCCACAGCTCCTGAATAAGTTAGAAAATGATTCATATGAGGACTCACCGATTTAAACAATGGACATATCAATCCTGAAACAAATCTCTTGATTCTATCTTTTTCAATAGGAACCAGATATGGTGCATATATAGATAACCGAGTAAAACGGATGTTATATTTAGAAACTATCATGTTCGGTATTTGTCTTAATCCTTCAAATTCTCTAACCTTCTTATCTCTTTCACTCATTGTTAGGAAACGATTCATAAATATTTTTTTGAAATTCTTCCCACTCCATTGGTAGTAAAGTAACTGTTCTTCCTTGTACTAGAGTCTCAAACTAAACTTGAGTTATATATGATAGTTTAAAGGACACTAGTTCAACAGATCTCCTAGGAGAACACCCCAAAGCTCTGAGAACTCGTTCCACAATATCAATGAATATCTATGGGTTTTCCTGAATATCTAACCCAAAAAAAGTTGGGGGTTTCAACTTAAGGAATTACGGTAATGTCACCTTAATCCCTGTAAACTTGTCCTTTTGCTCAGCTGTTCTTCCCAATTCTTGCACTTTAGGACCATTTTCTTATGGCTGGCCATCCCTTCTGCCCTATTCTACTATAAATCCAACCAATGTCTCTAAACTCCTATGTATGCCAGCAATTATATCAGCTGTTCTATCATGTGGCTCCTGAGGGGGTTTTACTCTCTCTTCAAGAACTCTATCAGATACATGGACATGTTCATCATGTCTCGGGGTTCTCATACTTTGTACACGCATTTTGCCTCTGCCTCTTCCTTTAGGTCAGCCTCTACCATGGCCTCTTTGTACTGGAATTGTAGATTGTGCAGACTCTTCTGTAACGGGTACACGATTTACAACTTTTCTAGTAACCGCTCTAGTTCTTGGTTGCATCATAGACTATACAGAACAAAACACCTTTTTAAGATACCATAATATTCAATCAAACCTTATACTAGGATCTTTAGAAAACTTGGAATAGAAAGGAAGTTAATATCCTATAGAATCCCTCAGCAGCATATACATACTAAAGGTCTTACTAAAGAATTCTTTGCTCCAATAGCCACAGGGAAACCTAATGCTCAAATACTAACCTGTCACGCTCCAATTTAATGAAACGCGATTAACTCAATTTACAGATAACTTTACCCTAATTTATTTGCATACGACTTCAAAATATCACATATAAGGAAAAATAACATACGTTTACAAGTTTCCAATATAGCTAATTATACATGCCAAGTCTACACTTATCAATATTACAGCAAAAGCAGGGATCCTACCTATGGCGTTCAGAGCATACTCTAGATTACAATAACATAATATTTTAAACATTGTGAGCCTTGGAAGAAACGTAGGCTCACCCAGAGAATATCACACCTAGCTGATCACATAGCTATAGGGCCAAACTTTATATCTTTATCTAAAAAAATTGTAAGCATCGTGTAGTGAGTTTGACAACTTAGTGAGCAGATAATACCTCCTGTAACCTCTTAGGTCAACATGTGGATATACTCATACGTTAAAATTTATCACATTGAAAATTATAGTTTCAGAAGTACATCCATATGAGACCCGCATTTCAAATATTCTTAGTTCAAATCACATTCAGATATCAAAAACCATAAATGATACAGTATGATCGTTAATCAAACATTGATATGCATAAAAGCATTTCTCATGAAAACATTAGGAGGATCCTATATTAGAACCACCATATTAGAGTTTAAGCCTTTTCGTACTTTAATGGTGTAGGATTTGTTTATCCTTAGCATCCTAGCTAAGATTTTTTTTACCACCATTCAAGAGGACACGTGAAAGGACTCTAATATAGGCAATTTCCCCAAACACAAAGCAAGGGAACCCAGATAGGAGGCATCCCACTCTCCATCGCATATTAAATCCCGTGTGTTGGCCCTCACACGAGGCTAGTATTACCCCTACTAGCTGAGGTATCAAGGTGCACCAAGACTAACATCACTTGCTGTTAGCAAACGGTGTTTTCAATAGAATTCCTCCACAAAAATTAGCATTTACACATATAACATATTATTCAATACAGAGTTTTCAGTATAATACAGACTTTTAGTCTTAATACAGTTCATCTGTCTTAAATTTTTCAATCAGGGTTTATCACATATACATGCCTTTTTTCAATGCGATGTACACAATATATTTTCTTTACCATATGTTGAGAAATACATTTAAAATCACATATTCAATGAATTCAAAAATCCATTTTCAAAACCATACTCTTCTTGAACTATATATCAGATTGTAAATCATTCAATAATTTAATCCACTTCAAAGGCATATAAAAGTATAAATAACTTGTAAACATAATCAATTATACATTTAAAGTTCAAGAAGAGCATAGGATAAGTCATAGAAAGATTTATCTACTCACAAAGTTAGGGTTCTAAGTTGGACAACCCTAAAATCCACGTTTTTGGTCCAAATCTAGCAAAATAGACCCCAAAAATGAGTCCGGATGGTCCAAAAACCTTGAAAATGACTCCGGATTTACGAAATTTGTCCTCCAGAAGCTTGGTCAATGCAAATCAATGCAACAGGGCTAGCAGGACAAGCACTGCATGTGCCACTACAGAGACTGTGCATGGGCATCACTTGTCGAGGAAGAAGAGATGTGTGGGGGTGCGTGCAAGGGAAGATAGACCTAAAATTTGAGATCTTAAGATTTTGATACCTTCTAGATCCATCTATGGTGTTAGTTTTTGGGTTTGAGAACCACAGATAGAAGTTTCAAAAATGACCTCTTTAGGTGATTTTTTTCTCCATTTTCTGGCCAATCTCTGGCCAATTTTTCAGAAACCAATCAGATAAATTTGTAGAACCCTTCCTTCTAAGTCCGTTGGAGGTGGTGGTGTTGAAATCCAAGGTCCGAAAGCAGTAGAATTCTAGAGAGAAGTTTTGGGGTTTCGGGAAAGAAAAATTTGGAAGAGAAAGAGAAAAAATCCAAAATTTCTAGCTCTTTATGTGGCTGAGGCTTTAAAATATCCCAGAGGACCTTTCTGCAAAAATTAATTTTTTGAGGGAGGTCTTTTCAAAATTTTCTTATTTACATTTTGACCCCTAAACTTATAAGAAATTGTATTTTGGCCCCAAAACGTAAATTCTCATATTTTCTTTATAATTCTTCAACCTATGTAATAAATAAACATATTTTCAATGGTTCTTATCTCCATTTTCAAAATCCTCACTTTATTCAAAATTTTCTTTAATTTAAAGACTATTACAATATATATATATATATATATATTACTAGACGCTCACTAATGAGTACAACATCCTCAGAACTGTAACCTTCCCATGTCATATAAGCTACTAATACATTGTTTCCTAAAGTGAGTTCGCCACCAACTATAGCAGCATCGTATGCTAAAATTTGTATATATATATATATATATATTACTAGACGCTCACTAATGAGTACAGCATCCTCAGAATTGTAACCTTCCCATGTCATATAAGCTACTAATACATTGTTTCCTAAAGTGAGTTTGCCACCTACTATAGCAGTATCGTCTGCTAAAATTTGTATATATATATATATATATATATACACACACACACACACACACATACATGTACATAAAGAAGAAATTTTTATTAAACCTAGGAAAGGACTAGTTTTAAAGGTTCCTTTCAACACATGCAATTTCTTCTTTATGTATATTAACTATATTGTTGGTCTTAATAGATCTATCCATTTCTATTGAATTACTTAAAGAAGCACTATCGCTTCCTCTTAACAACATCCTAACTAGTCTACTAGCCATGGTTACTATATTGACATATTCTAATGGTGGTAGCTTGGTCTACGCTATTAATAATAGGTAATCCAATGGTCTTACAACCTCTCCTCAAGTCTCACAGCCAAGTTTGTCTGGTTCCAATGCTATTTGAACCTAAACACAAAGAACAAGATGGTTTCTACAGCAAGCAAAACATAAAAATTGCGCTCTGATACCATACAATGGGTAGGATCGATGCAGATACAAGTAAAGCAATAAGAATGTTGAAATCAATTGAAAATTACTATAGAAAATATTGAAAAGCAAGAACTTGTTGGAAATATCAAAAGATATTATTGATGGAAATAATTACAAAGTTTTTTTTTATCAATAGATTAAATTTAATGAAACACAGCTTCAAAGAAAGATTACAAAGGAGAGACGGAAGGATCTCTCAAAATTCTAACTCTGAATTTTCTCTCTAGGTACAAGCTTGTTGATATAATATAAGTCTGGGCTTTTATAGAGCCATGCGAACTTTCAATGATTTTGATTTTTGCAAAGGTTGGAGGGACTATATTCTTTTGCTTTTACTTTCTCTTCTTTCGACGTGGCTGGTCAGGTATTGTCTTAGCCTTTGGAAATATCTGGCATTATTCCCATTATGTGTTCTGGAAATCTTGACTATAGCATGCCTACTCATGACACTTTTTGAGCTGTTCATTATATTATTGATTTAAAATATCAACTTCTTCTAAATTTACTTCATAACAATAGTCTTCATTTTGATGTAAAGGGTCTTCAATCTCACTAATTTCTTCTTGATTTTTTGAAGAAATTGTGGACATGATCTCAGATAATTTCTTCTTAAATTCTCCTATATCTTTGGGAGTGGCTAATTCTACCATTTTTTAAGTCTTCTCAGTAAGGAAATGTTGATTCTCCTAAGATTTTTCTTTATCTTGGTTGTCAAATTTTTTTATTTTTGTTTTGCCAACCTTTGACTAAATCTATAGTACAAAACTTCATATCATATTTAGCCCACCATTTTGCACTAAAATTGCATACTAACTATTGAAGAGATGTATTTGGTGATTTTTTTCTCTATCTCATAGTTCCAACACATAATCCATAGGACTTTGAAATAAAAAAAGAAATAAAAAGGTTTAAATTCTTCAACAAAAGTTGTTAAGGCTTTGAAAATATTGAATGCTTCCTAAATGGGTTCTGGAAGTATTTGTTTGATTGGTTCAAACAGTTTGAACCATTCAATAAACCAATTTGGAAAAAAAAATTGGTAGCTTTTGTGGAAATGGATAAACCTTGAATGGGAAAAATTTTGAGTATAAAATGTATTGTACCAAGTATCCATGTAGGAAAAAGTTTGAGGTTGGAATTTAATTGAATTTTTTTTTTCAGTGTAAGGATGTTGATTCCATATTGCAGAGGAGAACCGCAATTATACCTTTTATCGTAAGATTCAAAGTTTGAAGTTGAAAAGGCTTTAAAGAGAATGGAAAATGGAAAAACAGTAGGACCTGATAATATATCTATTGAGGTGTGGAAAGGTCTAAGCAGGAAAGGTATAAGTAGGAAAGGTATAAGTTAGCTCACTAAGTTGTTTAATGTGATAATGAGATCTAAGAAAATTTTGAATGAATGGAGGAAAAGTACTTTAATCCCTATTTTTAAAAATAAGGAAGACTTACAGAACTGTGCTAACTATAGAGGGATTAAGCTCATGAGTCATACTATGAAGTTATGGGATAAGGTCATTGAGCAGATATTAAGACAAGACTCTCAAGTCATAGAGAATCAATTTGGTTTCATGCCAAGAAGGTCAACAATGGAAGCAATTTACTTATTGTTAAGATTGATGGAAAGATATCAAAGAAAGAAAAAAGATCTACATATGGTTTTTATTGATTTGGAAAAGGCATATGATAGAGTACTGAAAGAGGTTTTATGGAAGGATTTAGAGAAGAAAGGAGTATGTATTGCGTATATTCAAGCAATTCAAGATATGTATGATAGGATCACGACTGTTGTGAGAATACAAAATAGAGACACAAAGGATTTTTCCACAACTATAGGGCTACATCAAGGGTCATCTCTAAGCCCACATCTTTTTAACTTGATTTTGGATGCAGTTATTGAACATATTCAAGATTTAAGTCCTTGATGTATGATTTTTACAGATGATATAGTCTTAGTTAGTGACTCGAAAGAAGAAATAAATAGGAAGTTAGAGTCATAGAGACAAGTTTTAGAAACACATAGCTTTCGTATAAGTATAAATAAAACAGAATATATGGAATGTAATTTTAATAAAAAGCGAGAAAATACGAATTTGGAAGTAAGACTTGGAGAACATCTTTTAAAACAAGTCACAAGCTTTAAATATCTTAGGTCTATTATATAGAATAACGACAAAATAAAGGAGGACATAAACCATAGGATTCAATCAAGATGGATGAAATGGAGGAAGGATTCGGGTGTCATTTGTGATAGAAAAGTGATGCTCAAAGTTAAAGAAAAATTCTACCATACAGCTATAAGACCTGCTATATTGTATGGTATGGAATGTTAAGTGGTTAAAAGATAATATGAAGATAAACTTAATGTCGCAAAGATGGAAATATTACGTTGGATGTGTGGACACACTAGAAGAGATAGGATTAGAAATGAGTGCATTAGAGAGAAAGTTGGGGTAGCACTTATTATAGAGAAGATGGTAGAATCTCACTTAAGGTGGTTTGGCCATTTGTGGAGAAGACCTACAAAAGCCCTACTGAGAAGAATAGATCAAATGGAAAGCAACCCAATAGTTAGAGGTAAAGGGAAGCCAAAGAAAACAATTGGTTAAACTATTAAGAAAGATTTAACAATTAACAATCTATATGTTGATCTAATTTATAATAGACCACTGTAGCAGTGTTTGATCCATGTAGCCGACTGACCCTACCTAGTGGAAAAGGGTTGGTTTTTGTTGTAAGGATGTTGATTCCAATCAACAACAACAACAACCAAGGCTTTGCCCACTAGGTGGGCTTGGCTATATAGATCAAATAGTACCACAATGGCTTATCATAAATGAGATCAATAGATAGGTTATTAACTATTAAATCATTCTTAATCGTTTCACCTATTGTTTTCTTTGACCTCTCTCTTCTTCTAACTATCGGACTATTTTTCATTTAATATACTCTTCTCACTAGGGTTTCTACAGGTCTTCTCCACACATGACCAAACCACCTTAAGCGAGATTCCACCATCTTCTCCACAATAAGTGCTACCCCAACCTTTTCTCTAATGCACTCATTTCTAATCATATCTTTTCTGGTGTGCCCACATATCCAGCGCAACATTCTCATCTCTACAACGTTGAGTTTATCTTCATGTTGTCTTTTGACCGTCCAACATTCAGTTCCATACAATATAGCAAGTCTTATAGCTGTACGGTAGAATTTTCCTTTAACTTTGAGCAGCACTTTGTTATCACAAATGTCACTCGAAGCTTTCCTCCATTTCATCCATCCAGCTTGAATCTTATGGTTTACGTCCTCCTTTACTTCGCCGTCATTTTGTCTAATGGACCCAAGATATTTAAAACTTGTAACTTGTTTTAGTATACAGTCTCAAAGTTTTACATCTAAATTCGTATTTGTTCATCTTTTACTAAAAATACATTCCATATATTCTTTTTTATTTCTACTGATACGAAAACCATGTGTTTCTAAAACTTGTCTCCATGACTCTAACTTCATATTTATTTCCTCTTTCGATTCACCGACTAAGACTATATCATTTGCAAAAATCATACATTGAGGCCCCAAATAATGTATATGTTTAGTAACTGCGTCCAAAATCAAGTTAAAAAG
Organism: Gleditsia sinensis; assembly: GCA_037074535.1. Lineage (NCBI taxonomy): Eukaryota > Viridiplantae > Streptophyta > Magnoliopsida > Fabales > Fabaceae > Gleditsia > Gleditsia sinensis. Next base: position 15,771,824 of record CM073464.1, read on the forward strand.
ATACAGACTCAAAGAAGACCCTTGATGTAATCCAATAGTTGTGGAAAAATCCTGTGTCCCCATTTTATGTTCTCATGCAAGTCGTGATCTTGTTGTACATGTTTTTGATTGCTTGAATATACACAATACGTACTCCTTTCTTCTCTAAAACCTTTCATAAAATCTCTCTTAGCACTCTATCATATGCCTTTTCCAAATCAATAAAACCCATATACAAATCTTTCTGTCTTCTTTGATACCTTTCCATCAATCTCCATAGTAAATAAATTGCTTCCATAGTTGACCTTCCTGGCATAAAACCAAATTAGTTCTCTGTAACTTGAGTCTCTTGTCTTAATCTTTGCTCAATGATCTTCTCCCATAACTTCATAGTGTAACTCATGAGTTTAATCCCCCGATAGTTAGAACAATTTTGTATGTCCCCCTTATTTTTATATATAGGGATTAAAGTACTTCTCCTCCATTCATCTGGTATTTTCTTATATTTCATTATCACATTAAACAACTTAGTGAGCCAAGTTAGACCTTTCCTTCCTAAACTTTTCCACACCTCAATATGTATATTATTAGGTCCTACTGCTTTGCATTGTCCATTCTCTTCAAAGCCTTCTCTATTTCTAGCTCCTAAATTCTACGATAAAAAGTATAATTACGGTCTTCTTCTGCAATATTTAGTCTGTCAGAGTCATAGGTTAATGCATTTCCTTCATTAAAAAGTCCTTGAAAGTAACTCTTCCATCGTGCTTAGATATCTTGCTCCCTTACCAAAACATTACCCTCTTCATCTTTAATATATTTCACTTGATCTAGGTCTCTTGTCTTTCTTTCCCTACCTTTCGCAAGCTTGTAGATTTTTCTTTCTCCATCCTTAGTTCCTAAATATTGATATAGCCCTTCAAAAGCTTTAGATCTTGCTTCACTCACAGCCTTCTTAGCGTCTTTCTTAGCCACTTTATATTTATCCCAATTTTCATTATCTTTACATAAGTGTCACTCCTTATAACACTATCTTTTAACCTTAATCTTATCTTACACCTTTGCATCCCACCACCAAGATTCTTTACCCTTGGGTCCAACGCCTCTTGATTCTCCAAGTATCTCTCTTGCTATATTCCTAATCCCTTTGGCCATCTCGTCCCACATATCATTAGCATTTCCATGAACCTCCCAAAACCCCTCTTCCTCCACTCTTCTTTAAAAATTCCTTTGTTGTTCATTCTTCAAAGACCACCACCTAATTATGGGAATTTTTTTCTTGCTCTTTCTTTCTACTCTTCTCTTAACTCGTACGTCCAAAACTAAAACTCTGTTTTTGGTAGTCAAGCTCTCTCCCAGTATGACTTTACAATTTGTGCAAAACTTTCTATCTGATTTCCTTACCAAGAAAAAATCTATTTGAGAGCTTGGTCTTCCACTCTTGTATTTGATAAGATGTTCTATCTGCTTCTTAAAGCAAGTAATTGCTATAGTAAAATTATAGGCTAAAGAAAAATCCAAGATAGTTTTACCCTCTTCATTTGCTTCTCCTAATCCAAAACCTCCATGTATACCCTCATATCCTTTAGCTTCCCTCTCTACACGTCCATTCAAATCCCCTCCTAGGAAAATCTTTTCTTCCAGAGGTATTTCTTGAATCAAACCTTTTAGATCCTCCCAAAAAGTTCTCTTATGATACTCCTCTAATCCAACTTGGGGTGCATATACTGTAACATCCCTAATTTCGTTTCATGAATTAATAAAAGTACAAAAGTATTCAAAGTAACATCTCCAATTTCATTTCTTTTATTGATAAAGGTACATAAATATTTAATTAAGGAAATAAAATTTATTAGACAATTTTTAGATATCTAAGGAAATATAATCTTTAGAAATTCTTCACCTTATGTGTATGCATAGAAATGTTCTAACATTAATGGAATAAGTAAAGAGAGAAAACCTAAGAGAAAAAATTAGAAATAAATATACTAAAGAAAAGTGAAATTCTTGGGTAAGGTAGATAAATTTTTGGAAACAAGTAAAGGTCTTAAAATTTCAAGAAAACATTGTATTAGGGTAATTTTTCCTAATTCAAGAGCTAGAGTTACTAAGTTTAACATCTCCACCCATACATTGGCCTTTCACCTATGGACACTTCATATAGAGTTTTTCCACTTCACATAAGTTTCTAGCAAGCCCATTGGATAACCTAAGCAAGAAATAAAACATAGACTTGGACTAGGATATAGAAATTGGACCGATAGTCCAAAAATTATGAAAATGTGTCCAAGCCCTCCAAGAAAGGTAGAATTTTATCTAAAGCAAAGGAAATAGGTAGGAATAAGCCCAAATCCAAGAGGAAAAATAAAATAAAATAAATCATGTGATAATATAATAAAGATTAGGTTACATGGCTTTAAGACAAAAATTTAGCAAATGGTATGATAATACAAGGCTTTAGGACAAAACATCTATATCATACACTCATAATTTTAACAAGTGGTATGTTAATACAAGGCTTTAGGACAAAACATCTATTTTCTACACTCATAATTTTAGCAAGTGGTATAATAATACATGGCATTAGAACAAAATATTCCTATCCCACACAAATAATGTCAACTAAATAATGGAGATTCAAGGGCTAGAAATTTGCCACCTAAAAAGGCGAACCTATCATAATTGATTAAGACAAAAGAAAAATGAAATGAATCCCTAAATCAAAGGGACCTTGTTCCTTATCTTAAGAACATATTTTCATAATTTTCAAAATAAAAATCTCATTTTCCTATGCATATCTAGACTAAGGAAGAGGAAGACAAGAACATGAGTTGTTTGTTTTCAACCAAGTGTATCCTAATTGTGATAAGGTAGACCCATGATTATGAAAGGTGAATTATTTGATAGTCTATATAAGCAAAACCCACCCTTATAGCATTAGAATTTCGTCCAAGTGAGGGAGAGAAAAATAGAAGCAAGGTAGAGTGAGGAAAGGAGAGGAAGAAAGGAAGAAAGAGGAAGTAGAAGTCTAGAGAACTAAGTGCTCCAGGTAAGTTTAACAATATTTCTTTTTGAAGAAAAGTTTTGAAACTTGTAATATTTATATGATTTTAGAACTTTAATGATTGGTCATGGATGTTGCTATATCATGTTACATATTATGTATGTTAGAATACTTAGGCTGGTGTAGATAGTTCTGCATAAGTATGGCTATGGGTGGCAAACTTTTAAGCTTCTATTTTTAAAAAATGTAGATCTATGTCTCGCGGATTGTAAGCCACTGGAATCATTCAATTTAGTGTCCATATGAGGTAGATATGGTATAATTAGTAAACAAAGGTCAGAAAATGATTAATCAGCGAATAATATGTTAGGATAGCTTCTATGTTTTAATTTTTGGGAACATTCTATAGGGAATTAAAACAAATGGTTAACATAAAAAATGTAGATCTATGTCTCACAGATTTTTAGGCACTGAATCATTCAATTTAGAGTCCATATGAGGTAGATATGGTCTGATTAGTAAGCAAATATCAGAAAATGGTTAATTAGCGAAGAATATGTTAGGATAGCTTCTGTGTTTTAATTTCTGGGAACATTTTGTAGAGAATTAAAACCAATGGTTAACATAACAAATGTAGATCTATGTCTCACAGATTTTTAGCCACTGGACTCATTCAATTTAGAGTCCATATGAGGTAAATATGGTTTGATTAGTAAGCAAATGTCAAAAAATGGATAATGGAAGAATATGTTAGGATAGCTTCTGTGTTTTAATTTCTAGGAACATTATATAGGGAATTAAAATAAATGATTAACATAAAAATTATAGCTATATATGTCACGGAATTGTAACCACTGGAATCACTCAATTTAGAATTCTCATTAGGGAGATCTGGACAGATTAGTAGGTAGAGGTCAGAACTTACCCGAGAAGAAATAACATGTACTTTGAGGGAGTAATATCACTATGATTTCTTAATTTTTCTCTAAACTACTCAACATATTAGTTTTATATAATTGTTATATCTTTAAATTAACACCAAGATCACCTAAATTGGAGTTAAATTAAGGGAGTTATACTTTAATTAGTAAGAGAATGTCAGATAGGATGAAAACCTGCATCAAGAAAATAAGGGAATAAAATTAATATTTAAAAAAGAAGAAGAATCTTATAAATAAAAATAATAAATGAGTAGAAGATGCTATAGCCATTGCCAATGCATGAACTTCTTGCCATTCTAAGTGTGTAATTTTGACATGGAAATATTTTGATGAAACATTATGGTATGTGAGTATAATGAACATACTTGTTATTGAAATCATATTTTTGGCTATTATTGTAAAAAGAAAAAAAAATAAGCATGGTCACATGGCGATCCGTGTAGTGCACCAGTAGGGGACGCCCTACCAACAGTTATGATTATGAGAAAAGAAAGATAAAGTGTGCCATGTCAGACGGAGCAAGAAAAGCACGTACTAGAGAGTAAAAAATACTCACCCTGACCGGGGTAGCTTGATATGAGAAATAAATTGATAGTCATCATATGATATTCTGAAATTAGTCAATCTTGCCATACATGTCATTATTATACGATTCTCATGTACATAGATAAAGTACATTCATGTGACCAAAGATATTTGCTGTAGTTTATACAGATGAACATGACGTGATGAGCTATATTGATGATGATTTATTGTTAAACTTACTGGGATTTAAATCTCACTATATTTCCATGTTATGTTCATAAAATTAGTTATGCATATTTTTCTATGGCTATGGCTTTTAGTGCACGTTGGATCGAGTTACTCTATGATGGGCAGATCCTAAATAAAATGTTTGTGGTCGAGTTGCTCAGATCCCGGTGAAGGTGCAACCACCCGCACCTATATCTCCGGAATTGGTCAACCAGAATAAATAAGATGTAGATATTTATGTGTTTGAAATGTTATACGTACATTTTGATTAATGACGTGTATGTGAACTCTATATTGTATAATAATAAATAAATAAATAAAAGTTGTTACATATACACTAAACATATTAAAAGTGTCCCGCTCAACTACAAGCTTTAAAGTTATAATCCTATCTCCTAATCTTTTCACATCTACTACATTGTTCCTCTACTCCTTATCAACTATTATACCTACACCAATACTAGTTACTGTCTTGCCGGTATACCAAAGCTTAAAACCTGAAAAATCTAATTTTTTTGCCTTTTCTCCTACCCACTTAGTTTCTTGTAGACACATGATATTGATCATTCTCCTAATCATGTTATCAACTATTTCCATTGATTTTCTTGTAAGTATGCCTACATTCCAAGTTCCAAAATGAATCCTACCCTCATGAACTAACTTTTTTGATCACACCCTTTCATTAAAGTGTGGGAACCCTTGCTTATTTTTCGTTGCATCTGGGCACCGATGTAGCAGCCCTTGCTCTTTTGACACTGTACTCGAGCTATATAGCGCGTTGCTTTAGAGCAACGACCTAGCTTTAACACTATTACTTCGTTTATCCATATTCATGTAACTACGACAAAGTTTTACGTTGGTTGTCGCATGCCTAACACAACCCTCCTCTTTTATCTGGGCTTAGGACAGGCTATACAAATATAGGCAGAGTTGATGTTAATTCCAATCCTCTTTGGAAAATACCTTCAAAATTTGAAGTTGAGAAAAATATATTACCATATTCACTCCTAGCAATGAAAAATGATTAATGACTTTGTTTGAACTAGAATGAGCTTATAAAAGGTTCTAGTTTTTTGAAGTGAGCTAGGTATAAAATGCCATAACCTATCTCTTTGAGTTGTTGGAAAAACCAATTTGGCTTACTCTGAATGATCATCATTGATCTAATCAAGTTCCAAAGTGATTATTCATAAGTATATGGATTTATCAACCTAGTTAGGATTGAAAGGGACTATGTTGTTTTGAACTGTCTTAGAAAAAAGACTTTAAGGTATCAATGGGGTTTGAAGTAGGCCTTATGGAAGGTATTGGAGGAAATGAAGTTGGGGTTAACAGCTGTTGAATATAGTCATAGATAGATGAAGGTATGACTTTTGAGAGGATGAGAGATATTGGATAAATGATTGTCCTTTGAAAAGAGCTTTTAGATTTTTCTCAGGCATCAATGGTGCCTTTTAATTCTTCTAGGGATTTTTCCCTATCCCAGAACCCGTCATTTCCCTTACAAAAATTCTCTAGTTAAAAAATCTAGAAGGGAATTGGATTCTCCTTTGATGTATTCAATATCAATATCAAAACAAGATAAAATTACTTGATATCTTGCAAAGATTTGTTTTAAAACAAGTTTTTGAACATCTTTTTGTAAAAATTCTTTTGCTGCTCTGCAATCAATTCTCAAAAGAAATTTTTAATTGGTCAAATTTTCTTGAAATTTGTTAATGTAGAGAACTATAAAATTAATCTCCTTTTTGATGGTCCAGTACTTTTGTTAGGCTGAGGTCCAAGTTCTTAAGTGGTACCTAACTACCTGTTCTCTAAGGTTTTTTGGACTTCTTTATTTTCATATTCCCCTACATCCTAATTCTAAGGTATTGGTTTCTACCACTTTAAAAGCTTTAAGATCTGGGATGCATAGGCAAGGAAGGGTTTTGACTTATGACATAAAGGTCTTAACTACTTTCATCATTTCTTTACTCCATGCAAGAGGATTCTTCTTAAGTCTTAGAAATAATGGTTTATAGGTTATCTTAAGGTTTGGAATGAAATCTAAAACTTAGTTCAGGCAACCTACAAACTTTTGCAGCTGAGTTTTGTCCTTAATTTTGTTTAGAAATTTTTCAGTAGACTCTATTGATATGCTAGCGAGTATTATAAAACCTTGGTAGATTTCAAATCCTATAAATCTAACCTTGTTTTGGAAGAGTTTCATCTTAGGAGCTGAAACTACTAACCCATTACTTTTGATAATATTGAAAAATTGATCTAGCTAAGCAAAGTGTTGTTCTATTGAATTTGAGAACACTAAGACATCATTGATGTAAACAATGGTGAATTTTGAATAAGGGTGTAAATATATCGTTCATGATAATTTGAAATTCTAAAGGGGATTTTTTTGGTCCAAATGGCATTATGTTCCAATCGTATTGGCTAAAGAGAACTGTGAACGCAATTTTATACATATCTTCTTCTACAACTTTTATTTGGGAATAACCTGATTTCATGTCAAATTTTGAGAATATTGAAGCATTAGATAACCTTCCTAGTAAATCCTTTTTATTAGGTAAAGGATATCTAATCTATTTCAAAACTTTGTTGAGAGGTTTATAAGTGATAACCAATCTAGGGGCTCCCCTATCAAATTTTGCTTTATTTTGAACATAAAATCTTAAACAACTCTAGGGTGATTTATTTAGTTTAATTAATTTTTTATCGAGTAAATATTTTATTTTCTTTTTGCAACATTCTAACATTTCTTGATTTATTTGAATAATTCTGGCTCTAGTTTGAATTTTTAACTCACTAAAACCTTCTTCATAAGGCAAAGTAACTACATACTTCCTCTTATTCCAAAAGGCATTAAGGTGATCTAAACAAATTTTTTATTCAAATTTTGTTTTAAAGTTTGCTATCCTAATTTGAATATTAGGATGTTAAACTTGTTCTTCTATCTTGCCATAGTGAACTTCTTTTTGAAGGAAGTTAATTTGATTAGTCTCTCGACAAATTGAGTTAATAGTTAGAAGTTTTGTTGTAAATGGTTAATTTCACCAAGTTTAGGTGGAAGTAACCATTCAAAAAATATTGATCTTTTAAATATGTGTGAAATAATACCTTTTTCTGTAACTTCAAAAGGCATTATTTGTTGAAGAAAAGGGGTACATAAAATGACAAGCTCATTTAGGTTTTTGACTAGCATAAATATGTTATGACAACATATTCCTTTATTGCATATATAATAATTTTTTAATTTGTAATTAAAATGAGTTTGTGCTTACTAGCACTATAAAATGATTATGTCCTCTTTTCATAATATTTAGTAGAAATTGATACTTCTTGAATGTAGTTCATATTTACACCCGAATCGATTAATACTAATAAATATTTATGAAATTCTTTGTCAACTACAAGAGTTAAATGACAGTGCCATTTAAAAAAAATTGTTCTTTGGACAGTATTAACAAATTTATCCTTATCAAGTTCTTTAGGTAAATCCAATAGAAGTTCTAAAGTGCTTGACGAGGGCTAATTTTTCTATCATTTTATTTCTAACTATATGATTCTTAAATCCTAAGTTAATCATTGGCTTTAAGGTTTTGAATTTCTTCTTTAAGGGTTTTATCTCTTGTTGAAGATATTGAATTATTGTGGGGCAAGTTTGGTTTGGAAATGTTCTAAGATAGAGTTAATCATAGTAGGTTTAATCTCTCTTTGAACTTCTTCATCTAAACCTTCTTTAAGCTTTAGCAAATATTGTGTCTTTTAAATCCTCATCTCAAATTTTTTCTATTATTTCTATAAGAAATTTAGCTTTTTCTGATGAAATAACATTTATTTTCTTTTGACATTTTTGGCATTCCCAAGAACCAAAAATTCCTTGTGAACATGTTGTTTCATCTTATTTAGATGACTCCGTATCAATTTTTTTGAATTTGATAAATATATTCTTCGTCATTTGACTCTTCTTAATCATATTCTAGTTCTGAGGATGAGGAAGACCTATTTATCAAAATTTTCGTTGTTTTATTTTTTATCTTCATTTATTTGAAGACTTTGAATTTTCTTGGCAGTTTTATACTGGGTTGAAAAGTGAACTGGTTTGCCATACTTATAGCAAACTGTGCTTTTCTTTGGATATTTCTTTATTCTTCTTTTACTCAGTTTCTTTTCTGAGTATTTTGGATACTATTTATAAGTTTTGGTAAAATATGTATTTTTACCTTGTGAACATTTTTTATGGGTTTTTCTATTTTTAGAAGAAGAGGCTTTTATAGAACAATCATATTGTTCACAAAAATATAATTCCTTTTTTCACATTTTTGAAATAATTACTATATTTATTTTGCATTTTCATCTTATTACAGAAAGTTAAAGCTTCTTTAGTGATGAATATGTATGTGTATATATATATATATATATATATATATATATATTGGAGTTGGAATTTATCTCAACGTGAGTGTGCCTAGCTCTCATCCCCCTTGTGAGTGCACCTAATACTAGATGGAGTGCGAATGACACTAAAGCTTGAAGCTCACCAATGTGTGATTAGGTGTTCGAGTCGGGCCTTGACTAAATTTGTATTACATAAAGAGAAAGAGAAAGAAAGAAAGCTTACAATGCCAGAGCTCCTCTCTCTAAATTCTTTCTCTAAAAGTCTCTAAATATTTTGGTGACTAGCACCTTACAAATTTTCCTATTTATAGAATTTTTAGCTACAATATCCATGATTATTTTGCATCTACTACAGTGACGTGCTACTCTAAAGGACTACTATAGTGACTGCTTTGAGATGTATTTGCATCGCCTTTTATCACTAAAAGCTTTTATTTTCTGACTAAATTGTAGATTCCTCATGATGATGTTGGAGAAAGAATCTTGATAGCATAAGTCTTAGAATTTTTTACTGACATATTTGTGTTAATCTTCTTCCAGTAACTAATATTCTTCTAGATTTATCCCATTACAATCATCTTTATTTGAATGGGCATATTTAGAGGAAGAACTAGATTGATTATCATATTTTGGTTCTTCAGTAGTAAGTTGCTTGAGAATTTCATGCAATTTACTGATGAACTTCGATTTAATAGAGATTCTTGCTAAGGAAGCTGAAATGATTTGTTTTAAAGAAACTGGCTTTGATAAGTTTTTCCATTTTTATAGAAGTAGATATTTTCTTCAAACAACTTCATTATCTTATGCTTATGGGCTTTGTTAGAATTATAACTTGCCCACCATTTGACTAAAACTTGACTCTGCAAAATTGGGTATTTAGAGTGGAGATTTCCCTAGAATATTGATACTCTAAAAAACAAACCCATGATGAACTAACTTTTGAGAAAAATTGAAGAAACATAGGATAATTCTTATGGTTCATGCTATTGAAACATGATTGGAATATATCCCATCCTTCTTTGACATTTTCTTAGAGTTTCTAGAATTGCCCGGTGGATTTCCCACCATTTGAAAAATCATTGAGGAAAATTATACTTTACATTTTATAAGAAAGAGATTAGCCAATAATGTTGTTGATTTTTATTTTGAAAACAAAGGATATTAATGTTCACAAAAATATTCACTAATGCAAGTCATTATCAAGTTAGAAAATTTGTGAGTATAGAGCATCAATCTCACAAAAATTGATGTTATTAATTAATACTCTCATATTAATTCCAACTCTAACTGAATAATTCAAAAAGGTAGCAAGAAGTAACTTAACTCCAGAAAATTCAATCAATCAAAACTCTATGATTTTCAATTTCACCATAATTAATCCTTCTTAAATTACCAATCTTTTTAAACTAAAAATTATAATCTAATTAACAGTCAAGTTACCCTAATTTATCCACTTACCCTTCTCAAGGTCAAGCAGAAATATCTTCGGAAGCCAACCCACTATGTTCCTATGTGAATTAAACAAACAAAAACTTACTAAGATTTATGGTACTCAATTAAGATTACACAGACCATGCAAGTGTATATTAATAGATTATCTAATTAGCAACCAATTAACTAGAAGTATTAAGAATAGTGTAGTAACTCAATTAGAAAAATAATTCAAGTGAATTGATTGAAAAATTCAAAGGTTCATAATTAAGCTACATAGTAGCCCTAGAAAACAAATATAGTTCATAACTAGAAATAAAATCATCTCAAAATAAAAATAAAACATCTTGGGTTAATAGAAAGAGATAAAGAGATATTAGTGATGGAGTTAGAGCTCTTGTCTTCCTTCTCTAAGACAAGGATCTTCCTTACTTCTAAGGTACTAAATTTCGTTTCGAGGAACCGTTTCGATAACTCCAAAAACGGAAATATTTTGAAACGTTTCGAAAATTTCAAGAAAACAAAAGATTTTTTTAAGAAATGTTTCAAATAATATTTTTTTTCAATTTTAAAAGATTTTAACATAATATTAATGATATAGATATATAAAATTATATTAAAATTAATTTGAATTAATATCTATAATTGAATACTAAGTAAACATGCTACTATAGTAAGGACTCCGACTTAAATCCTAACAGCATTCAATAACAATCTCTCTCTTACATTCATCTCTCTATCTTCTTAACTCTTTCGTGGCATTTATATTTAAATATCTTTCTGTCAACCATGATTCTGTCTCTATCTTCAGGTATCTTACTCTCTCTTTGTCTTTCAATCTCTCTTTTTATCATTTTTGTAGTTTTCTCTTTAAAATGAGGATAATGAAGGAAAACAATGTCATGAGAATAAAGGGAAAAAGTAGGAAATTAATAAAGATATTGTGACTTGTGGGAGAAAATAACTTGGGGATGGATGTGATATGATGCTACTTTCATCTACTTTTAGATTGTTAATTTTTTTATTTTTCAAATTAGTTTAGTACTTTTTCATTGAAACAACTCGAAACAAGAGTATTTTCATCGAAATAACTCGAAACAAGAGTATTTCCATTGAAACAACTCAAAACAAGAGTATTTCCACTGAAATTTTCATTGAAACAAGAGTATTGTTAACGAAACATTCCGAAACATAATAATTTTAATCGAAATAGCATACTTTTTTAACAAACACTTCATTTCGTTTCGATAACTCTGTTTCGTGTCGATGACTCAGGAAATGGAAACATTTCAGTTGTTTCGATGGAAAAGAAAAAAAATTTAGTTTATTGCTTACTTCATTATGTATCTCCTCGAGAGTACATTTTCGAAGCCCATGGTCCTCTTTAAATTTGCATTTGGTCCTTCAATCAAATTCCAACTCTATTTTTGAAAAACAATATTAGCATTGTGTTGTTGAGGTCTCAATCACAGTATCTTAAATTCTTCGTTATGGAATTACGATGGTGAGAGTCCACTGTCATGGCCCTTGATTTTTGGAATCTGCAGGCTTTTTGGCAAATTGTAGAGCCGAGTTCCCAATTTCTTCATATTTCTTGCTCATTTTTTCTATTTTGCCTCATAGAATTCAAAGACTATATCTCATGAAAAGTTTCAAAAATTATAGTTACGTATAAACTTAAAGCAAATGCAATTTATATTTCACTAGTTTGAATCTTGAATGTGAATGTGTTTGCACACCCTTGTAACACTTAACCTCTTGCACTTGGATGTGTCTATGCAACTAAAACATTTATAGTGCAAACCACTATATAATTAAAATTTTATGAGCTCCATAGGCTCAAAACAACAACACTAATATTTCAGTCACATAAATCTTCTCCAAGTATTCAATCAATTAAATGTCCAAGGTTCAGGTGCTCAAAATTTTTAGGATTCTTAAGTAAAATATAAATTTAAGTAAAATTTAAATTCACACATAAATATAATTTTTTAATCCATTTTTCAAAAGCTATAAAAATTTTCAAAACAAATCCAATCATTAGATGTTAGTGTTGTTTAATTCAACAAGTCTCTCAAAGCATTAAATTGAACACACACTCACACAATTCACACAACTTGCTTAATGCAATAAATGGTGCATGCATTGAGGTAAATCAAAATTTTTAATTCAATATCATTCATTTCATATAGTCATTCTATACATTTAGTCAAATTTTTAAGTCCGCCCCTCACTTAAGATTTACATTGTCTATAATGTAAAAGAAAATAAAAAAAATGAAAAATGAAAGTGAAAATAAAATTGAGCATTGGGGACTTCCTTGTCTAACTATCATCCTTATCTAGGTTCTTATCCATAGGGTCCTTAACACCAAAGTTGGGAGGTGGTGATAGCATTGGTGCAAGAGGTAACTAGGATAGTATGCCACCAGACTAAAGGACACACTACTTAATTATCTAGGCCAATGCATTATGGCACTCAACATTATACTATGCCAAAGCAGTGTGGCAAATAGCATGATATTAGGACATCTCTTTGAGATCCTACCTCAGTATCTAAATAGCATCCTAAATATACTCTATAGTGTGCGAGGCTATAACTTCTAGAGTAATGGTGGAATAGGTGCCCTTTGGTGGGTTGAGTTTAGTGGAGGAAAGCCTTTCTATACTCTAATTGTACTCTAACCTGGCCACATAGTTTTGTAAGGACAAATAATCCCCCAACTTTTAATGCACAAACTACACTATGGACTTATGTATTAGCTTCCCTACATATACTTATAGCCCCTTCATTAGTGCATAGATCCATATGCCTATTTCTTTTCACACATCACTCTTATGGGATACTGGCATTATTTGAACCACCAAAAACCAATGCTAAGCCTTGGGATATTTGTTCAGTGTTCTTCTATCAAAGTGGCTTGGCTTACCATTGCTAGTTTACCTCCACTAGGCTCTTGGGATGCATAAGGTAGTGATTATCTACTCTAAGTCCAACTCCCCCTAAGTGTAATGACCAATTTATATATATATATATATATATATATATATATATAGCAACTAATAACACATTCCAAGCAGTGAACCATACACAATTATATAAGCAGCTAATATTCCATCATTAGGATATCCAAAACTATATCAGAGATTAATATTTATACATAAGCGACACTGAGTCACATAACTACACCAACTTAACATTGAACCCTATACCACACATCTCCCCTGGGTGTAAAGGGTGGAGGAGGTGGTGTTGGCATCAAGATTTGTACAAGGCATCACCGTCCATTGGATCTCTATGATCAACTACACGGAAGTAGCTAGCATATCATTTGCTCTTATCTAAACATAACACCAACAATAATGAGAACAGAAGTTCCTAATAGGTTTAACATTAAAAGCATCAGATAGTAAATAAGAAAATCACAGTGTTATGTTTACCTGTATAAACTACAAAAAACATTTTCTCTTTGTATATGATAAAATATCAAGAATGTATAGCATGCTTGCGTGTCCAATAGACAGGTTATGCATCAATATCAGGCATGTATAATAACTAGGTTATACTTCAATATTATACTTGTGTGTGTGTGTGTGTGTGTGTGTGTGTGTGTGTATATATATATATATATATATATCTTTATAGTGATTTCATGTAGGGTGACTAATCGTCTGTAGCCACAAGGTCAACAAACAATGACTAAACGTCTATAGGCACATCTCAACACTTAATGACTAATCGACTGTAGCCACATCTCCATACTCCGTGACTAATCATCTATAACCACGAGTTCAACCATATACATTAACATGATATAACCATGTATACATAAAAAAACTCACATTTATCATCATGCTTGCCATCCACAATCAACTTCGTCTCTTCATACAATCACTATGTAATAACTCCTCTATCGTCATATAATAATGTACACATCATATTCTTTAATCATCATGACCATCACAATAGAATTATGCATTAACCAAGCACATCACTAATATCATGCATAATATCATCACCACATCCTTTAACAAATATGTATTAATACACTTACCAACAATGCATACCTTATATCATGTAATCCTCATGCATTGATATATTAGCATAGGCATCAAATCAACATGTATTTCATCCATACATTGCACATATATCTCATATGCAATTGACTTACAAATATCTTATAATAAAAGAATGGAATTAACACTACAATGCATCATACATATATCTCTTATGCAATTCACTTACATATGTCTCATCAATACATGACAAATTCACTTGCATAGATCTCATTAATATGTATTTTTATCCATACATTAAACATACATCTCATCAATATGCAATATATGATTTAATTTCTCATAATAAAAGGATGGAATTCACACTACAATGCATCATTAAAAGGTATTTATTTGTATTTTGGTTCCCCTTAACATCATCAATTCATTAGAGTTCATTTAGAGCCTTCAAAATGCAAAATAGAGCAAATCTAGCCTAAAGCACTGCCTTGCCATGTCACCAAGCACAACCATACTTGAAGTTGTGCAAATCATGCTAAAAATCACAAAATAGCCTAAAACACAGCGTGGTCGTGTCACCAAGCATGGTCGTGCTTCGGGTTTTCCTGCATTCCAGATTTTCGTCCAACCAGACCTTCTTTCCCTAAAAGACCATAACTCCATCATTTGAACTCCAATTAAGGTTATTTTTATGTCTATGAAAATATAAGACAATTATCTACAACTTTTATGTTTACCACTTTAACAAATTAGAAACGGAAATAGGTAAAAAAAAGGTGTTTGAAAACAGCGTCGCGATTCTGTACGTTAGATCTGACCTTTCTTCACTCATTAAGGAATATCTCTTTCATGTCAAATCCGATTAAGTCGATTTTAGAGGCATTAGAAAGCTAAGAAATAGGGCTACAATGCATGTGTTGAACAGATTTTCAAATTTGACATAAAGCATAACCCCCAGAACCAACCATTTAGAGTATCGATTTTCACCCTTTTCAAGCCAATTTCAGCAAACACATATATGATCTATGCATCCAAACTCTCACTTTTCATGGTTAAACATAAATATGCATCATGCTTCATCAAAACACAATATTAGATCAGTCAAAATACATAAAATTCCATGGAAAGATTAATGTTAAACCTACCAAAAATAAGAGATTCTTTCTATTATTAAACCTTCCTTGAATTTTCTTCTCTTGATCACTTATCTTTCTTTCCTTTCCCTACATATTCCTTAGATCTTCACCTTTGTGCCTTTCTCTCTCCTCTCTCTCTCTTCTTTTCCTTCCTCTTCTTCTCTCGACCGTTCTTATCTTCTCTTCTCCCCTAATATTTTTCCCCTTCCTTGGTCAACTTCCTTTCCAAGTCAAAACTTCTTCTCTAAGCCAAGACTTCTTCTCTAAGTCAAGGATAAGATTATTTAATTCCAAACTTCTCCAACAAGCCATCCCTTCCCTAACTAATGTACCCCAAAAACTTCACAATAACAAGATTGCCACTCCCTTACATTCCAATTAGACCCTTGACTAAGGCCTTGTTTGAATTCCTCAAATTCTCCAAATGCTTTAATTCCTCTTTTAAAAAGATACTAATAGGCTTTAGAGTCAAATCCAAAACATATCCTTAGCTTATTTCTTAAAGTTTTGGTTCTAGTCCCAAAGAATTAAAATATTACACTTTCTCCCCTTCTAGTTTTCCTTTTTTCCATATAACCATTTTATAATTTCAAAGATTTCTTCAATATTCCATTTCATTATCTTTCCTTCCTTCACCATTGAGAATTATTTTTCATTTATTAAAATTTGGGATGTTCCACTAAGCAAAGGTGGTGTAACCATCTTCCTCTATGTCGAGTGTTTAAGGTCTTGGTTATGTGTTTGAAAATTTTGCTCGTGGCCTATTTTCATTTTACTTCACCATTTATCAAGCATCTCAACTCTGACAATTTGTTGTCACGATGCTGAAGCTACCAGAATTTTACCATTCAAATTTGGGCTTATGGATTTGCAATAATAAAACTTAGCATCGTAAATCTAGCTATTTTGGGAAACTAGCATTGCGACTTTGGAAATCTATCGTCAAAACATCAAGCTTTAGGGTTTTTGTATGTTACAATTGCTCTTTTTGGCATTATGACGTTGGCTTCTCTAGAATTTTTTTTTATTTTCCCTTCTTTTTTCAATGTAGATTTGCCTCCCTATTAAGGCTTTCTTTAATGTCTTTCAGCTAGATAATGATTATCTATCAACTTGCTTCAATGAGGGTGATGGAGGACTTTTCAAAATTTTCTCCTTTATCATCCAAATATTCCTTAAGTCTTTATCAGTTAACCTTCACATGCCAATTCTTGCTTTGGATTTTCACATCACCTTGAGGAGAGACTTAAGTAGGGTGAGGATAATTTATACCCTCCCCACAAGGCTTTAGTATTTCTACCCTTTTTATTTCCTTCATTTTGGAGTTTTGCCAGCTTAGCACTTTCATGGATGCTTTATAGATACCCTTCCTTATGGTTTCCTCAGATTTTGGCCCTATTAAAGTTGCTTCATACTCTCTTAACACTAGCAAGGATTTGTCTTAATGTGGGGCAGGTTTAGGTTTTTCTTCATCTAGTTTTTTAGGAGGCCTTTTCGTAATTACAAGTAGTGTGGATTCTAACTAACTTTCTTTCTCTATTCTATTCTCTACACTATCTATTAACAATCAATTTTTCACATCAGTAGGATAATCCATAGTTTTAAAAACTTTAAATGTTAATGGTTCTCTCTTGCATTCTCAAATTGTGTTCTCCTTTTTACACATCATTTAATGCTTTCCTTGTAGCTAAAAAATAGTAGACCAAGAATAATAAGAATTTCTTGATCTTCCTCAATATCAAGAATAATAAAATCTATAGGGAATATAAATTTATCCACTTTTACCAAAATATCCTCAAAAATTATATGTGGGTGTCTTATGGATTTGTCAGCCATCTATAGGAAGATTGTGGTCGGCGTCACTTTACTAATTCCTAATTTCCTTTTAAAAAAGAGATGCATTAAATTAATACTTGCACCAATGTTATATAAAGCTTTATCAAAATAATGATCTCTAATAATGCAAGGAATAGAAAAACTCCCTAAATCCTTCAGCTTTGGAGGCAACTTTTTCTACAAAATAACGTTGTAGTTCTCAGTAAATGCAATTGTCTTATAGTCCCTTAGTTTTCTTTTATGAGATAAAATCTCTTTCATAAACTTTTCATAGCTGAGCATTTGTTACAAAGCCTTTGCAAAGGAATGTTAACATGTAATTTCTTAAATACCTTAAGAAATTTAGAAAATTGCTTATCTAGTTGCTGAGTCTGAAATCTTTGAAGGTAAGGAAGTGGTGGAACATATGGCAGAGGATCATCAAGAAATAACTGAGTTATGCTTCTTCACCACTTTCTTTTAGTTTGCCTCAAGAGTGTTGCATGCCACTTTCTTTTGACTTGCTTCAAGAGTATTAGGCACTACTTCTGCCTATGGTTCAACTAGTCTAATGTTTTTAACAAATGATGCTTTAGGCTCTGGTAGCTCCTTACCACTATAAAGAGTCACAGCATTCACTTGCTCTCTTGGATTCCTCCCTATATTACTAGGCAAGGAACCCTATAGTTATTGAATAAGAATTTTTTAGAGCTAGCCCATTTGAAACTTTAAATTTCTAATTAAGTCTTCATGGTTCTAAATAGTAGTTGTTCAAAAATTTTCACAAGTACACAATGCAACTATAGTATTTACCGGCAAATACGAGTTAAATCCCACAGAGGCCAAGATATCAATTACTAGAATTTTGAAAATCGACTGTCTAAACCAATAAAAAGAAATGTTGGATGTGTCAAGAATGCAATTAGAAGATCACGATTAGCTAATAGATAAATTCAATTACGGAAGCCTAGGATTGGGGTTCGCTACATCTATAATCCACAACTAGTAATATAAATATCTTCTTATTGCGATTACCGGTAGAATCAAGGACGGGTTGACCTAAAATAGTTACTAGCCTCTCTCTAGGACTAATAATAGTACTCAAGTCAATCTAATTAACCTACTTTCACATATTAAATTAACTTGAGCTTCTTAAGATCAATGACAACTGAAGCAAGTCCAAAAGAAGCTTAATATACTTTCATGATTTAAGTTCCTTTTATCAATTACTAGGTTATGGTGATAGTTTTCTCATTTTGGTACTTCAATTATTATCCACCTTACATAGACAAAATGGTGGCTAACATTTCATCGAACACTTGGTTTGCATAATAGTTAATTTGATAATATCAATTAAGTTCATAAATGGAAAGTAGTCAAAACATCAAAGAAAGATCATAGATAGGTTATTCCCAATCCTAGAATAGAAATTTACTCACACATAATGAAGATAAACAAAGAAAAATCATTATCATTAAACAACCCATAATATTCAAATACAAGTATTCAAAAAAGAGCACAAGTAGAAAAGATGTAACCGATAGATCGGTAATCAAACGAGCTATGATCAAAGTCAAGTCTTGAAATCTACAATAAACTTGATAATCTACTTAAAAAAATTCCTAAAAATGTAAAACCAATATAATCTGTCCCTCGCTTCTGGCTAAGCAAAAAATAATTTTAAGACACTTGATAGGGCTTGAAACATGATCGTGTCTCACAACACGGCTAGGCCACGTTTTAGGCTATAAAAGTTATCTTGCGTGGGATAGCACTAAACATGGGTGTGTCCTGGAACATACCCAGGCCCTGTTTTGGGGTTATTTTGCTCTTCTTTATGCAACTGAGTTGTTTCCTTCGTAAGCTTGCTTTTTTAGGTTCTTTTGAGAGTGTGTAGGCTCCAAACCATTGCCTTTACCCTTTGTTTTGTGCCTCTTTGCAACCTACAAGCAAAATATAGAACAAAGCAGTACCAAGGGGGAAAAATGCTAAATTAAGCCAAATATGACAACAAAAATCACCAAGTCAACAACAATTTAGGAGATAAAAACAAGATAATATTATGTAATTTTCTTGTTTATCAACTCCCTCATGCTTAAACACTTGCTTGTACTCAAGCAGGAACACATATACATGCATGGAAAGGGAAATATTATACTCTTAATTCAAATAAGTGGATGTGGTACACCAAATCAGCATGACATCAACAGACATATGGGCAAACATTTAATCACTAGTTTTTACTTGCCTAAATTTATACCTGATCTCTTATATTCTACACACTAGTTCAATGTTACCATAACCTTCATGCACCAAATTGACTCTCAAAGCACTCAAGTAAGGTCCTCATCCCTTGGATCTCCCTAGATTACATTGCCTTTCTAAACCATTACCTCACTTATTTACACATATATATACTACTATTTTTTTTGGTTGAGTGTATTTTATGCTCCATCTCAACAGAGTGCACTATTTTTTTCTTTTCGGGTGAGTGTATTTTATGCTCTATCTCACCAGGGTATATGAATCTAGGTACTCATACCAAAGCCCTTTTTAGAGCTTTGAATATTAGGCACTACTTTTACCTAACTACATACCTTCATAATGTCGAAAGTTATAGTGTGTTTGCAAGTTGTTGCATACTGAACATGGTGCTTTAACAAGAGCTTAAGGTTCAATTCTAGGAAAGAAAGACTATATAAAAGAATGCTCACTTCGAGGACTATCTCATATCAGACCTTCAAGGTTTAAAACTAGTTAATACCACATTAACTCATTAATAATATAATTAGCCTTGTGGTAGAACAAATAAACTACAAAAGAGAATAATTTGAACAAAAGGGACTAAAAACTAAAACAAGCCAAAGAAAAATAATAGAACAATGGGTAATAACTCCCCTATGTTTAATTTCTACATTGTCTTCAATGTAGTCAGTAAAAATGAGATCAAAGAAGGGAATGAAGATTACCTAATTACAAATCCTCAAGCGCCAGTGTAGGAGGTTGGTGCTCCTCCATGCAAGTGTATAGAGTTTGGAGCATTTCATACATAAACCCTATTACTTCCTATATGTTGTGGAGTATGCTTTGCATAGATTGCAATGTGGTTTATTGGCTTTGTTGCTCCCCTTCAATTCATCTAAGTTGTAAGTTCAACGTGTTGAGATTATCTAGTTGAGTGCACATGAGAACTTGTGGTAGTGGAAGTTGAGGTGCAAGTTCCCCCTCTTCTTACTCCTCGTCATCTTTGTCTTTAATGTCTCCTTGAAAAGGGTATTGCCAATTTGCTTTGTTTATAATGGTGGTGCAATCAGGGTTGGGAAGGCAAAAGAGTTCATTGCCACAGAGATGAAGCCAATATTTGGATCCGTCTCACCAGTCAATTTCATATGCAAACAATATTCTATGTCAATCCTGGAGTTTTAGGGTAAAGGCTGCAAATATGAAATTTCATGTCCCAATCTTAGACTATAGGCAATTGCTGTCACTAGTCCTTTTATGGCAACTTTTCCTTGGAATACGTTACCCACTTTATTCATTTATTGGGCCATGAATGCCCCCGTGTTGACTTGACTACTATTTATCATTGCCCTTAAGAAAAATAGCTCTCGCTTACTTGCAACCCCATCAATTTTAGCTATTTCAAAGACAGTGTGTGCCAACACACATTGTATGTATCTAAAAAAAGGGTTGTAAATTAACGAGGCTTTAGATTGAGATGCATTATATTGCTCCTAATAGTAATTGAGTTCCAAAATGAATGTATGTGACAATTTTGGGGAACTATTCTAGGACCCTCGAGAAGCAAGCCGAACAACTCATTAAATTTGGCTAATGATAAAATGTAGTCTTCATTAAATAACCTAAATGAAATTTGGCTTTGTTCGACTTCACGGCCTCTAACCAAGATAGCCTAGAAAGAACTGGAAATTTTAAGGGTTATTCAGGCATATGTAGGGTGACACATTATGAGAAAAGGTGTCCATTCAATTAGATCAAACATATTGCAGACATTATTAAGCAACCCCAATTACTCCAAGTAGACCTCATCAATATAACGAGTACTCAACATTCCCTTCTTTACCAATTAGTTATATCATCTTCGTTGATCATCATCAGTAAAAATAATTACAAATTCATTTACTTGATAAGTTTGTCGGTTAGTTGGGCTACCTCTTGTTATTCGAAGTTGGTTGACACAGAAGGAATAAGCATGGCCTTAACTATATCTTTTAGGAGCCATTAAGAAGCTTGCATTCTTAATGATGCATGAGAGGGAGAGGAACGCATTTTTTTCCTACAGAATGTTCCACATGTTGAGAGAAGGACGAAATCTTGATATTCCACAGCTCTAACTTAATCCCCAACCTAAAAGAGAGAAAACAAGATACGGTGAACCTTGATGAAGGCTAGAAATGGCAGAACACAATAAGGGAACATGACTTGATTGAAGGGATTTAGGGGAAATGATATTTAGGGATTTAGGGCCCGAAACAAGGTCGTGGTACAAAAAACAGCCAAAGCATGTTTCGGGCTGGTTACCATTTTAGAGCCCTTTTTTAAAATGGGACACATATGTTGAATGGAGTGTTTAGGATGTAACAACTCCATTTTTTTTTACATATATACATATATATATATATATATATATATATATATATATATATATATATTTGTAAAATCTCATGAAGTCATTACCTCTTTAATTTTAACTATTTAACTCATAATAATATTCAATTAAATTAACTAAGCATAATTAAGGTTTATGGTATACTAATAACACTGATACAATTCTGAGTTCACATACACATCATTAATTAAAAACGCCCGTACAAAAATCAAACATATATATATCCACATCTTATTCATCCATAACCAGTTTTCGGGATAGGGTGCGAGTGATTGCACCTTCACCGAGATCTTAGCCAACTCGACCCAACGTATGTTAAAAGCCAGTCATAGAGAATATCTGCATATTTAGTCTTCTGAACATGATATAGAAATATAGTTAAAATTAAATCCTAGTAGGTTCAACAATAAATCATAATTATCATCAATATAGCTCATCGTGTAATGTTCATCTATATAAGTTACGGCAAATACCTTAGGTTACATGAATGCACTTTATCAATGCAAATGAAAATTATACAGTAATGACATGTATGGCATGAATAACTATTTTCAGAATATTATATTATGGCTATCAACTTATTTTTATATCAAGTTACCCCGGTCAGGATGAGTACTTTCTACTCTCTGGTATGGGCTTTTCTTGTTCCGACCAACATGGTACACTTTCTCTTTTCTCATTAGCATAATCATAGCCATGAGTAGGGCATCCCCTACTGGTGCACCACACGGACCTCCATGTGGCCGTGTTCATCGCTTTTCTTTTCTTTTCTTTTTCACATTAATAGCCAAAAATATGAGTTCAATGACAAGTATGTTCATTATACTCACATGCCATAATTTATAATCAAAACATAATCATTACCAAAAATCATTGGTAAAAATTCAATCATGCCATGAACATAATCATTTTCAAATATCACTTTATAATATATTTTCATGTCAAAATTACACACTTAAAATGGTAAAGAGTTCATACAATGGCAATGGCTAGAGCATACACTAGTCATTTAATATTTCTATTTATAAGATTCTTCTTCTTTCTTAAATATTATTTTCATCTCTCACTAATCAGAGCATAAATCTCTCATTTTACCTCCAATTGAGATGATCTTGGTGTCCATTTAAATCCAAGACAATCCTTTAAAATCATACTGTTGAACATTTCAGTGAAATTGTAAGAAATCTTAGTGGTATTATTTCCTCAAATTCAATGTTATTTCTTCCCAGGTAGGTTCTGACCTCTACTTATTAATCTGACCATATCTCCTTCTATGGACTCTAAATTGAGTGATTCCAATGGCTAAAAATTCTTGAGTCATATATCTATATTTTTCATGTTAACCATTTCTTTTAATTCTCTATAAATTATTTCCAGAAATTCAAACACATAAGCTTACTTAATAGATTCTTCCCTGGTTAACTAGTTTATGACCACTGCATACTAATCCGACTATATCTCTCTCATATGGATTCCAAATTGAATGTTTCCAGTGGATAAATGTTTGTGACACATATATCTATATTTTTAATGTTAACTATTTCTTTTAATGCCCTACATATCTTTCCCAAAAGTTCAAACACCGAAGCTTACCTAATAGATTTTTCCCTAGTTAACCATTTTTTAACCATTGCTTACTAATCAGACCATATCTCTCTCATTTTAACTCTAAATTAGGTGATTCTAGTGGCTAAAAAGCTGTGAGACATATATCTACATTTCTTATGTTAATCATTTCTTTTAATTCCTAATTTATTCTTCCTAAAAGTTTAAAAATAGAAGCTTCCCTAGTTACTCTGAAATTCAATTTTCTAACCAAACCTTTCCTAAGGTTTTAGTTCATCATTTTATTACGTCCTCTTTCATTTTCTTCCTAATTTACATTTAATCATAAGATTACTCATTTCAACATTTTAATTAGATTCCTTATACTTAATTTAACATATTCCATCATCTACTTCTCAAGAAAACAGAAATCAAATCATGTATTATTAAGGGTGTTTTCTAACAGAAATATCTCATGGTCTTCTAAGTGTTTAAGACCATATTCATTTTATTAATCTAATCATATTCCATCAATTTTTTTCCACATTAAAATATACATAATAGCAACATAAAAATCTTAAAATTTTGCCATCCATAGCCATACCTATGCAAAATTTTCCACACAAACCGAAGTATTCAAAACATCCATAATATACAATATCAACATGTAACATGATATAACAACATCCATGGCCAATCATCAAAGTAGCAAATATTGTAAATTTTATCAAAGTTATAAGATCAAAATCTCATATAAATGTTACAAATTTCAAAGTTTTTCTTCAAAAAGAGATATTATTAAACCTACCTAAAGATCTCCCTAACTCACTTAGTAAATTCTTTTTCTTGTTTCCTCTTGAAGGAAGTGGCAAGATTCCTCCCTTCCCTTAACTTTTCCAGCAGCTTGAATAAGAGAGGGAGGGTGAGTTTTGAACCCCAAAGATGAAGAGAAAAGATGGATTCAAGTAGAGATTAAGCTAACTTACCTTGAGTACTTAGTCCTCTAGACTTCTCCTTCTTCTTCCTTCCTCTCTTCTCTTCTCTTCTCTTTCTTTTCTTTTCTCATTCTACCTTGCTTCTATTTTTTATCTCCCTCACTTGGACAAAATTATAATGTTATAAGGGTGATTTGTTCTTAAATAAATTATCAAGTGGTTCTCCTCTCATAATCATGGGTCTACCTTATCAAAATTAGGATGTATTTGGTTGCTTTTTGGGGGAAGACAACTCATGTTATTGTCTTCCTCTCCCTTAGTTAAGATATGCATAGCAAAACAAGATTTGTATTTAAAATTTATGATAAAATGTTCTTAAGACAAGGGACAAGGTCCTTTTGATTTAGAGATTCATTTCTTTCTTTCTTTTGTCTCACTCAAGTATCATAAGTTTCCCTTTCTAAGTGGTAAATTTCTAGCCTTTGAGTCTCCCTTGCTTGACTAAAATTATTTGTGTAGGATATGGATGTTTTCTCTTAATGCCATGTATTATTACCTACTATATCATTACATGGCTTGATGAAATTATTAGTGTAAGATATAGATATTTTGTCCTAATGCCATATATTATTACCTACTATATCTGTCAGAGCCGTAAAATTAATAAAATTTAGGTTAAAGGAAATTTGGAATTAAAGAGAAATTTTTGAAAATGAAGATAAAAACCGGTGAAAATAAGTTTATTATTTACATGGATTAAAGAATTACAAAAGAAATATGAGAATTTACGTTTTGGGGCCAAAATGCAATTTCTTAAAAGTTCCGGGGTTAAAATGTAAATAAGGAAATTTTGCAAGGACCTCCCTCTAAAAGTGAAATTTTGTAGAAAGGTCCCCCAAGATATTTTAAGGGCCTCAGCCACTCCAGAAGTTGGTCATCTGCAGATTTTTTCATCTCTCTTCAGAAAATTCTCCCCGAAAACCCTCTAACTTCTCTCTAAGATTTTTCAGCCTACGGACCTCGGATTTCGACACCACCACCACCAACGGACTCAGGACGAAGAGTTCTTCAAATCCATCCGATTGGTTTCTGGAGAATTGGCAAAAAAATTGAATGAAAAATCGGCCAAAACGGTAACCCCCGAAACTCCTATTTTTAGTTGTCAAATACAAAAACTAACACCGTAGATCGATCCAGAAGGCACCGAAACCTTTGGATCTCAAATTTTAGGCCTACCCACCACCGCACACGCCCCCACGCGCCTAATCTCTCTGGGCGAGTGGCGCCCACACGCAGCCCCCTCGACGGCGCGTGCAGTGCGTGTAACAGAACCCTTCTCTGTTGACCTACGTTGACCGAGCTCCTAGAGGCCAAATTTAGCAAATCCGAAGTCATTTTTAAAGTTCTTGGACCTTCCGAACTCAATTTTGGGGTTTATTTTGCCGAATTCGAATCAAAAACAAGGATTTTAAGGGTGTCCAACTTTGTACCTCAAATTTGTGAGTAGATAATTCTTCCTATGGCTTGTTTTTACTCTTCTTGAACTTTACATTGATAAATGAGTATGATTACATGTTATTTATACTTTTATATGTTTCTGAAATGGTTTGAACTATCTGAAATGGTTGAAATATGATATTTAGTTCAAGAAGAGTATGAATTTTGAAATGAATTTTGATAGACATTCAACATGTGATATTTAAATGTATTTCGCATTACACGGCAAAGAAATTATGTTATGCATGTGACGTTGATTTATAAAGTGATACATTTGCCTCGAATATAAGCATGATTATATGTTTCTCTTGATTGGAAAGTTTTGACAGATGAATATACTGAGATTGAAAAGTTTGTTTTATATTGAGAATTTTATACTGGATTATATGGCATATGTGCATATGGTATTTTCTGTGGAGGAATCCTATTGGAAACACTGTCTGCTAACAGCAGGTGATGTTAGCCCTGGTGCGCACCTTGATTGCCTCAGCTAGCAGAGGAGGTGGTGCTAACCTCGTGTGAGGCCCAACACAGGGGAGATTATATGTGAATGAGAGCGGAATGCCTCCTATATATGAGTGATATGCCAGTTATATGATGGCGAGATGCCAGTTATATGAGATGTTATTTGCCTTCCCTTGCTGTGTGCTTGGGAAAGACCTATACAGAGTCCCTTCGCGTGTCTTCTTGAATGGTAGTAAGGCAAACCTCTGCGGGATGCTGAGTTTAGGCAAATCCTATACCACCAAAGTATGGAAAGGGTCAAACTATGGTATGGTGGTTCTGATATGGGATCCTCCGAATAAGTTATATGAGAAATATTTGATGCATAACATTATTTGATAAATGATTTTACAGTTTTGTATATGATTATGAATATGAAATGTTAACAGAGATGTTTTGAAATGCGGGTCCCATATGAATGTACTTCTGAATGTAACTTTTCTTTATGAGAAACTTTGAAATGAAAAGTACATCCATATGTTGACCTTAGAGGTTATAGGAGGTGTTATCTGCTCACTGAGTTGTAAAACTCACTACACGATGTGGATCTATTTTTCAGATAAAGACACAGAGTTTGGTCCAGCAGCCACATGATCGACTAAGGGTCATACTTCGGTGGTGAGCTTAAATTGTGTCTAGACTCTTAGTGTTTTATATTGTAATATATTTGTACTCTAGAGTTTCTCTGAACGTCACATGCAGGATCCTTGTTTCCTCTGTAAACCTGTTATATATATAGATTTGGCATGTATAACTATTAGTATTGCAAGTTTGTAAACATATGGTAATACTTGAATATGTGATATTGTGAGACTATTTGCAATTGCCTAATAATAAAGTTTAACAGATAATAGAGATATTTGCGTTCTTAAAGTAGGGATGTGACAAGTTGGTATCAGAGCATTTGGTTTCCCTATGACAATCAGAGCAAAGGATTCTTTAGTAGGACCTTTAGTATCGATATGAGCCGGACATATCTATACTTCAGGTGCTGCTGAGGGATTCTATAGGATATCATCTTCCATTCTATTCTAAGTTTGTAAAGCTTATAGTATAAGGTTGATCGAATGTGATGGTATCTTAAAAAGTTTTTTATTCTGTATAGTAAATGATGCCGCCAAGAATTAGAGCGATCACTAAAGAAGAAGCTGTAGATCGTGCACCCTCTACTGAAGAGTCTGCACAATCTACAATTCCAGTACAAAGAGGTCGTGAAAGAGGCCGACCTAGAGGAAGAGGTAGAGGTAGAGGTAGAGGACATGCACGGGGTATAAGAACTCCAAGACAAGATAAACAAGTCCCTGTGTCTGATAGAGTCTCTAAGGAAAGAGTATAACCTCCTCAGGAGCCACATGATAGGACAACAGATATGATTGCTGGTATACATAGAAGCTTAGAGACGTTGGCTAGATTTATAGTGGATCAAGGCAGAAGGGATGGCCAGCCACTAGAAAATGCTCTTGAAGTACAAGAACTGAGAAGAACAGCTGAGCAAGAAGATAAGACTACAGGGATTGAGGTGTCATTACCGCAATTCCTTAAGCTAAAACCTCCGACTTTTTTTGGGTCAGATGTTCGAGAAGACCCACAGATATTTTTTGATGCTGTGGAACGAGTCCTTAGAGCTTTAGGGTGTGCCTCTAGAAGATCTGTTGAACTAGTGGCCTTTCAATTATCAGATGTGGCCCAAGTTTGGTTTGAAACTCTGGTACTAGGAAGATCTGATACTTTAACCCCAATGGAGTGGGATAAATTTAAGGAAGCATTTATGAATCGCTTCCTACCAATGAGTGAAAGAGACAAGAGGGCCAGAAAATTTAAAGAATATGACAGTTTCTAAAGATGACATCCGTTTTACCCGGTTGTCCAGATATGCACCATATCTATTCCCTACTAAAAAAGATAGAATTAAGAAGTTTGTTTCGGGATTGATACGTCCATTGTTTAAATCGGTGGGCCCTCAGATGCATCATTTTTCAACTTATTCAGCAGCGGTGGACTGTGCTAAAATGATGGAAACACGAGAGCAAGAAGATATTGAAGGTTTAAAAAGAAGAAAAAGAGAGCGAGACAATATTGTACAGACTAGATATAATCTTATAGTCAGTAGATCAAGATTTCAAAATCCACAGCCCTTTACTCAAACAGGAGCTAGTAGTTCTAACCAGCCATTAGTTAACATCAGTAAGCAGAGAATGTTCTAAAGAGATATGAGACCCCCGAGTCAACAAGACTCAAGATCAATTCCACCATGTCCAAATTGTGGCAGGCCCTATACTGGACAATGTTGTAGAGAAACAGGTGCATGTTTTAAGTGTGGAAAAATGGGTCATTTGATGAGGAATTATCCACAACTGCAAAGTTTTAGTCAAGCATCAGTACAACCAGTTTCACCTCCTGCATGTGCACCAACATGACCTAGTAGGGCAGCTTCAGTCCAAGCAAGTAGTGGTGGTACTAGAAGAGGATCAGGAAGTCAAGGCCGAGATCAAGCTCGAGTTTTTGCCTTGACACGACAGGATACTCAGGCTTCAAATGCAGTTATGACAGGTACATTATCAGTATGTTCCCATAAAGCATATGTCCTGTTCAATCCTGGTTCTACTCATTCTTATATATCACCATGATTTGCTAAGAAATTGAGTAGAGACTCTACTAGTTTGCATTGTTCTTTTACGGTTGCTACTCCAATGCGAGAATTCTTACTGGTAAAAGATGTATATAGATCGTGTGAAATTTCAATAGAGGATAAGGAGACTCTTGTAGATTTGATAGTTCTAGATATGGTAGACTTTGACGTGATTCTAGGAATGGATTGGTTATCATCATGTCATGTCATTCTAGACTGTCACCAAAAGGTGATTAAGTTTGATGTCTCTGGAGAATCTTCCTTCATGATACAAGGAGATTGTAGTAAGGAGTCTAGTAATTTAATTTCAGCTTTAACAGCTCATAAACTGTTACGAAAAAGATGCCAGGGGTATTTAACAGTAGTCAAAGATGTTGATATGAAGTATACAAGTGTAGAGCAAGTTCCAGTGGTTAGAGAATTTTTTGATGTATTTCCTAAGGAATTACCAAGATTACCACCAGACCAAGAGATTGAGTTTGATATTGATCTTCTCCTTGGAACACAATCAATATCTATACCTCCTTATAGGATGGCACTTGCAAAACTTAAGGAATTAAAGGAGCAACTGCAAGATTTGCTATATAAAGATTTTATTCAACTCAGTACATCTCCCTAGGGTGCTCCTATTCTCTTTGTGAAGAAGAAGGATGGATCTTTACGCCTATGTATTGATTATAGGCAGTTGAACAAAGTGACTATAAGAAATAAATATCCTTTACCTAGAATAGATGATTTGTTTGATCAGTTACAGAGGGCCCAATGTTTTCCAAAAATTAATCTGAGATCTGGGTATCATCAATTGAAGATAAAGAAGGAAGATATTTTGAAAACTGCTTTTAGGACTCGATATGGGCACTACGAGTTCTTAGTAATGCCATTTAGTTTAACAAATGCCCCAGCTGTATTTATGGACTTAATGAATAGGGTATTTAAACCTTTTTTGGACCAGTTTATCATTGTATTTATCGATAATATTCTGGTTTATTCAAAGAGTTCAAAGGAGCATGAGCAGCATCTAAGGATAGCTTTGCAAACCCTAAGAGAACATTAGTTGTATGCTAAGTTCTCAAAGTGTGAATTTTGGCTTAGTAGTGTTACGTTCTTAGGGCATGTGATTACTGAAGATGGTATTCAAGTTGATCCCAAAAAGATAGAAGTGGTGCAGCAATGGCCACGCCCTACGAGAGTAACTGAGATTCATAGTTTTCTTGGGTTAGCAGGCTATTACCGTAGATTTGTTAAAGATTTTTCAAAAATAGCTGCTCCTTTGACTAGGTTAACTAGGAAAGGAATAAAATTTGAGTGGTCTGATGCTTGTGAAGAGAGTTTTCAAAAAATAAAGGAGTGCTTGACCACAGCCCCAGTCCTTACCATTCCTACAGATATTAGAGATTATGTAGTATACTGTGATGCATCTAGAGTGGGCTTAGGTTGTGTGTTAATGCAAAATGGAAGAGTAGTTGCATATGCATCCAGACAGTTGAAGAAACAAGAACAGAATTATCCCACCCACGATTTAGAGATGGTAACGGTAGTATTTGCTTTACAGATTTGGAGACATTACTTGTATGGAAGAACTTATGAGATTTATACATATCACAAGAGCCTCAAGTATATTTTTCAACAGAAGGATCTTAATTTGAGGCAAAGGAGGTGGATGGAACTACTAAAGGATTATGACTGTACGATTTTGTATCATCAAGGCAAAGCAAATGTAGTAGGTGATGCTCTAAGCAGAAAATCTATGGGAAGCTTGGCCCATATAGCAGAGGTTCGACGACCCTTGTTAGAAGAAATCCATAAGTTAGAAAGTAAGGGGATAAAATTTGAATTAAAGGAACCGGGGATATTTTTGGCTCATGTGCAGCTTCAATCTTCTTTAGTTGAACAAATCAAAGCTAATCAAGATAAGGATGTTAATTTGCTCAAGATTAAGAATGAATTAAAGGATACCCAAGATTCTGAATTCTTAGTGGACACTGAAGGGGCATTAAGATACGATAGACGATTATGTGTTCCAAATGTCAATGATTTGAGAAAACAATTATTGGAGGAAGCACATCGATCTACATATACCATACACCCAGGAACGACAAAAATGTATCAAGATATAAAGGAATTGTATTGGTGGGATGGTATGAAGAGGGATATCACGGAGTTTGTTTCCCATTGTCTGACATGCCAACAAGTGAAAGCTGAACATCAATGACCTGCAGGGTTACATCAGCGAATAGAAATACCAGAATGGAAGTGGGAGAGAATTACTATGGATTTCATTACGGGATTACCAATGACTCTCAAAGGATATGATTCTATCTGGGTCATTATAGACTGCATGACGAAGTCAGCACACTTTCTACCTGTGAAAACTACCTATAACGTAGCTCAGTATGCAAGGCTCTACTTAAATGAAATAGTTAGGCTACATAGAGTTCCTATATCTATTATATCTGATCGAGGGCCGTAGTTCACAGCACGATTTTGGAAAGCTTTTCAAGAGGCATTAGGAATGAAGTTGGATTTGAGCACAGCTTTTCATCCCCAAACCGATGGTCAGTCTGAGCGTACGATTCAGATTTTAGAAGACATGCTCCGAGCCTGCATTTTTTATTTTGTTAGAAGTTGGGATATGTACTTTTCTTTGGCTGAATTTGCATATAATAATAATTACCAGACTAGTATATAGATGGCTCCATTTGAAGCTTTGTATGGTAGACAGTGCAGATCCCCCATTGGATGGTTCGAAGTGGGTGAGGCTAAACTTATAGGGTCAGATCTTGTACAAGAAGTTTTGAACAAGGTAAAGCTGATTAGAGAAAGGCTGCAGGCAGTCAAAGTAGACAAAAGGCGTATGTTGATAATAGGTGAAGGGAGTTAGAATTTTCAGAGGGTGAACAAGTGTTCCTAAAAGTATCACCCATGAAAGGAGTGATGAGATTTGGAAAGAAAGGGAAGTTAAACCCTCGGTATATTGGTCCTTTTAAAATATTGGATAGAATAGGTGCAGTGGCATATCGCATAGCTCTGCCATTAGAACTGAGTGATGTTCATCCAGTATTTCATGTGTCTATGCCATGTAAATACTTACCAGATCCTACTCATGTTATTCAACCCCAAGAGATTCAATTGGATAAGAATTTAACCTATGAGGAAACGCCGATGTCCAATGCTGATCGACAAGTGAAGAAGTTGCAGTCAAGAGAAATTCCTATGGTTAAAGTGATAAGGCAAAACCACTCATCTGAAGAAGCTACGTGGGAAAGAGAAGATGACATCCGCGCCAGATATCTGTATTTGTTTGAACAATGAGGTTAGTGTTTATTTGCACCTATGGTGATGAAATTCGGGGACCGAAATTCCTTAAGGGAGGAAGAATGTAATAGCCGTAAAATTAATTAAATTTAGATTAAAGGAAATTTGAAATTAAAGAGAGAATTTTGAAAATGGAGATAAGAACCGATGAAAATAAGTTTATTATTTACATGGATTAAAGAATTACAAAAGAAATATGAAAATTTACGTTTCGGGGCCAAAATGCAATTTCTTAAAAGTTTCAGGGTTAAAATGTAAATAAGGAAAATTTGCAAGGACCTCCCTCTAAAAGTGAAATTTTGCAGAAAGGTCCCCCGAGATATTTTAAGGGCCTCAGCCACTCCGAAAGTTGGTCATCTACAGACTTTTTCATCTCTCTTCAGAAAATTTTCCCCGAAAACCCTTTAACTTCTCTCTAAGATTTTTTCGCCTATGGATCTCAGATTTCAACATCACCACCGCCAATGGACTCAAGACGAAGAGTTCTTCAAATCCATCTTATTGGTTTCTAGAGAATTGGTCGAAAATTGAAGGGAAAATCAGCCAAAACGGTAACCCTTGAAACTCCTATTTTTAGTTGTCAAATACAAAAACTAACATTGTAGATCGATCTAGAAGGCACCGAAACCTTTGGATCTCAAATTTTAGACCTACCCACCACTACACATGCCCCCACGCGCCTAATCCCTCTCGGCGAGTGGCGCCCACGCACAGCCTCCTCGACGAAGCGTGCAGTGCGTGTAACAGAACCCTTCTCTGTTGACCTACGTTGACCAAGCTCCTAGTGGCTAAATTTAGCAAATCCAGAGTCATTTTCAAGGTTTATGGACCTTCCGGACTCGATTTTGGGGTTTATTTTGCCGAATTCAGATCAGAAACGAGGATTTTAAGGGTGTCCAACTTTGTACCTCAAATTTGTGAGTAGATAATTCTTCCTATGGCTTGTTTTTACTCTTCTTGAACTTTACATTGATAAATGAGTATGATTACATGTTATTTATACTTTTATATGTTTCTGAAATGATTGAAATATGATATTTAGTTCAAGAAGAGTATGGATTTTGAAATGAATTTTGATAGACATTCAACATGTGATATTTAAATGTATTTCGCATTACACGGCAAAGAAATTATGTTATGCATGTGACGTTGATTTATAAAGTGATACGTTTGCCTCGGATATGGGCATGATTATATGTTTCCCCTGATTGGGAAGTTTTGACAGATGAATATACTGAGACTGAAAAGTCTGTTTTATATTGAGAATTTTATACTAGATTGTATGGCATATGTGCATATGGTATTTTCTGTGGAGGAATCCTATTGGAAATACTGTCTGCTAACAACAGGTGATATTAGCCCTGGTGCGCACCTTGATTGCCTCAGCTAACAGGGGAGGTGGTGCTAGCCTCGTGTGTGGGCTAACACACGGGAGATTATATGTGAAGGAGAGCGGAATGCCTCCTATATATGGGCGAGATGCCAGTTATATGATGGCGAGATGCCAGTTATATGAGATGTTATTTTCCTTCCCTTGTTGTGTGCTTGGGAAAAACCCATATAGAGTCCCTTCGCGTGTCTTCTTGAATGGTAGTAGGGCAAACCTCAGCGGGATGATGAGTTTAGGCAAATCCTATACCACCAAAGTACATAAGGGGTCAAAATCTAGTATGGTGGTTCTGATATGGGATCCTCCGAATAAGTTATATGAGAAATATTTGATGCATAACATTATTTGATAAATGATTTTATAGTTTTGTATATGATTATGAATATGAAATATTAACAGAGATGTTTTGAAATACGGGTCCCAATTAATGTACTTTTAAATGTAACTTTTCTTTATGAGAAATTTTGAAATGAAAATTACATCCATATGTTGACCTTAGAGGTTATAGGAGGTGTTATCTGCTCACTGAGTTGTAAAACTCACTACACGATATGGATCTATTTTTCAGATAAAGACACAGAGTTTGGTCTAGCAGCCATGTGATCAACTAGGGGTCATACTTCGGTGGTGAGCCTAAATTGTTTCTAGGCTCTCAGTGTTTTATATTGTAATATATGTGTACTCTAGAGTTGCTCTGAACGTCACAGGCAGGATCTTTGTTTCCGCTGTAAACCTGTTATATATATAGACTTGACATGTATAACTATTAGTATTGCAAGTTTGTAAACATATGGTAATACTCAAATATGTGATATTGTGAGACTATTTGCAATTGCCTAATAATAAAGTTTAACGGATAATAGAGATATTCGCGTTCCTAAAGTAGGGATGTGACAATATCATCACATTGCTTGCTGAAATTATTAGTGTAAGATATAGATGTTTTGTCTTAATGCCATATGACCTAATCTTGATTATTATTACACTACTATTTTATCACATGGTTCTTATTTTTTCTTCTTGGATTTGGCCTCATTCTTGCCCATTTCTTTTGTTTTGGTTGAAATTCTACATCTCATAGAGGGCTTAGTCATATTTTAATGATTTTTGGGCTATAGGTCCAACTTCTATATCCTAGTCCATGTTATATCTCTTGCTTGGGCTATCCAATTGGCTTGCTAGAAATTCATGTAAAGTGAAAAAAAAAACTCTATGAAGTGTCCATAGATGAAGGCCCAATGTATAGGTGGAAATGTTAAACTTAGTAACTCTATCTCTTGAATTAGGAAAAATTATCTTAATACAATCTTCTTGAAATTTTAAGACATTTACTTACTTCCAAAAATTTATCTTCCTTACCTAAGAATTTTGCCTCTTTTTAGGATATTAATTCTAATTTTTCCTATTAGGTTTTCTCTCTTTAACTATTCCCTTCATGTTAGAAACATTATCTTTGCATACACATAAGGTGAAGAATTTCTAAGGCTTATATTTTTTCTTAGATATCGAAAAATTATTTAATAAGTTTTATTTTCTTAATTAAATATTTATGTACCTTTATTAATAAAAGTTCTGAAATTAGGGATGTTACATAGGACACGGCTATGTTTTGGAACATGGCATGGCCATGTTTGGTGCTAGATTTTTCTTCTTCCTCCCTTCTGCTTGGAACACGGCATAGCCCTGTTTGGCGTTGTCTTACTCAAGTTTTCTTGTTCTTTCTTCTTAGCACGACATTGCCTTAAAACCTGTATTTTAGAGACTAAAATTAAGAGAAAGTAAGCACTAATTATTGAAGATCAAAACCAAACAATGAGTGGGAAAATAAAATGAAGAGTTATAGAATTAGAATTGGGTTGCCTCCCAAGAAGAACTCATTTTGAGTCATGAGTTCAACTTCTTTTGCAACACTAATTGGTTGAAGAGAGCTTAAAGATAGTGTGAATAACTCTCTCTTCGGGTGGCTCGCCTGCTAAGTAGGGCTTGAGATGTTGGCCATTAACTTTGAAGGGTCTAGTTGCTTCATTCTAAACTTTGATGACCCCATAAGGAAGAACTTGGTGGATATGAAAAGGACTAAACTAGCGAGAACAAAGTTTTTCGAGAAAGAGTTTTAATTGAGAATTAAAGAGCAATACCAAATCTCTTTCTTGAAAATGTCATCTCAAAATGTGCTTATCATGCCAGCTCTTTATCCTTTCTTTGTATATCCTTACATTTTCATAAGCATCAAGTCTTAACTATCAAGCTCGTTTATCTGCAGTAATCTCTTTTCTCCTGCAACCTTTAAATCAATGTTAAGGGTCTTGATTGCTTAATGGGCTTTGTGTTCTAACTCAACTGTTAAATGACAAGGCTTCCCATATATTAAACAAAATGGAGTGGTGCATATAGGTGTATTGTAGGCTGTTTGGTATGCCCATAATGCATTATCGAGCTTTACAGATCAATCCTTCCTCGCCTTAGAGATCGTCTTCTCAAGAATGCTCTTGATCTCTTTAATAGAGATTTCAACTTGGCCATTTGTTTGGGGATGGTATGCTAATGCCATCTTATGTGTTACACCATCTTTCCTTAAAAGTGCTTCAAATTGTTGTTAAGTGAAATGTGAACCACCATTACTGTTGATAGCTCTCGGCACTCCGAATCTTGGAAAAATTACCCTTTTAAAGAATCTGGCTACGACTCTGGCATCATTAGTAGGGGACGCTATGGATTCTACCTACTTTGACAAATAGTACATTGCCACTAAGATGTATTTATTGACATAAGATGGTGAAAAGGGTCCCATGAAATCCATTCTCCAAACATCGAATATCTCAACTTTTAAAATTTTGTTCAAAGGCATTTCATTCCTTCTTGAAATATTACCAATTCTTTGGTATCAATCACAAGCTTTCATGTACATATGCACAGCCTTAAAGAGTGAAGGCCAATAGAAATCGGCTTGAAAAATTTTAGTGGTAGTCTTTGAAGTACTAGTGTGGCCACCATAAGGTGAATCATGCTAATGAAAAATGACACTAGATACCTTTTCCTCGAGAATACACCTTCAAAATATACCATCTGCACACCATATGTAAAGACCAAGGCCATCCCAATAGTATGATTTAACATCCAAAAAGAATTGTTTTCCTGTGTTGATAGCTCAGCCCATGAGGTAAGATTTTGCATAAGAGGTATTGACAGAATTAGCATACTCGAGAGCTTTTTTTTGGTGGAATAATTTACTTGAGCTTCATCCAAAGTCTTGCTTGCATAATAAATGGCATAAGGATTTTTGTCCCTTTTTGTTCTAGTATTACCCCAACAACATAATCACTTGCATTACATATGATCTCAAAAGGGAGATTCTAGTTTGGAGGTTGAATAATTAGTGCGGATATTAAGGTCTACTTTAATCTAAAAAAGGCATAAAGACAATCATTATCAAATATAAAAGAATTATCTTTAACAAGCAAATTAGTTAAGGGTTTAGAAATTTTAAAAAGTCCTTGATGAAATGTAAGAACCAATTTTTTTTGTCTCTTGAAATTCACATTGGAGCAATATTGTAATTAAAGCACCAAATAATGCATATGTAGGAAGGCTGCATATATATATTTCATTACCACTATACCCAAAAAGCTACATCAGCGGTTAATGTATGTACAAAGGTAACCTTAGGTACTACCTAGGTTTCAAAAGTAAGGTACCCGATTACACCCCAAAAATACATCAAGTCATATGAGTTACATAATTACTATACATGAGACTTTATGCCACACATCACCCTTTTAAGTGCAAAGGGTGGGGAATGTGGTGCTAGCATTGAGATATCGAAGATGTTTACGACTATAATGTCTGATATAAAATAAAACTGGCTCAAATAGGGTATTTCCACTTATTAAATCACCAGGATTAGGGATAGAATGACTTCTTGCATCTTAACTACTTTTATCTAAACACAACACCAAACATTAATGAGAACAAAAGTCTCAATAGGTTCAACATTAAATACATCATATAATAAGTAATCATTACAGTGTCATGTCCAACTGTATATGCTATAAAAAAAGTTAGCTTATTTCTTTTCGACAAAGGGATAATATACACAGATGGCATAATTAAACATATTATGTACACATGCTCAATAATCACAAATGCAGTATGTCAAACATCATGCATGGTGGCTATTTATCTGTCATCTGCCTATGTCTCAGTAACAGGGTAATGCGACACATTCTTCCAACCTTTACTCATATACCATTGTTACACAATTGGAATGGCCATACTCCCCCTCGACTCACACAAGGTTAATAGGGTGTCCCCTATTCGGTACCGTCTCAAGCAATATAACCCGTCTAGTCACCTTATTATTGTAAAGGTCATCTTGATGATATTTTTTCGTCTCTTTCTCATGTTTAGCCATATGCATAACATCACTCTCATTATCATTAGCACATCATTTAACAAATATGTATTAATACATCTATCATCATGTAACAATGTATACATCATACTTTCTAATCATTATCATCATCACATCATTTATCAAATATGTATTAACACATTTATCATTATATAAAAATGTATGCATCATACCTTATAATCATTATACTCATCATGACAAGAAAATGATGAAACTAGTGTTAGGAAATGAAGATGCGACACCTTATCCTTTAAATGCATGCTATTAGTTACCCTTTAAGTTATGCCATTTATTAGTGTAACTTATTATTTACCTAGGGTTAGAACAACCTCCAACACGACCTACCCTGTCTTGTGTCACGATCATGGTTGGAGTTAAGCAGCCTCAAACATGGCCTAGCTATGTCCTAGGACATGGCCATGTTTGGGGCTGCATAGCTAAAATCTTTGCACTCGCGCAAGCATGGCCTAGTCGTGTCTTGAGACACGGTTGTGCTTTAAGTACACACCTTCCTCTTTTTTTATGCTTAATTCCAATGACTCTTTAATGCATCCCATTAATCTAGCAAGTGATACATGCATGCATACAAGTCCTCTAATTGAACATATGTATATATATAACTGGTTATTTATCCTTATTGTTTGATCAGTTACTCCTTTCAATACCTATTCATATAGGCATTTACCATTCATATGGTCATGATTTTTCTATATTCATGTCATCTTATTCCATTATGGAACCTCCCTTTTTCCTATCAATAAGGCCATTAATCATTCATTCCAAACACACGTCTCCATTCATTTCAATTCAAAACTTCATACAAGTATATGTTACATAGTTTCTTGTTTTCTTCTTACACAAACAATTACAAGCATACACTATTTCCACATCATAAGATAGCAAAACATATAAAGTTCAACATATCTTTTACTTCCCAAGAATCACAAAATTTCAAAGAAAACTTAATGTTAAACCTACCAAAAATCTACTTTTTCCATATGCTAACAAGAACACCCTTGGTTTCCTTATCGTGAGCTTCACCCATACCTTCTTCTTCCACCTAATTTTTTCAATTTTCACATTCAAAACCAAGATTTAATAAGCTTAGCATGAAGAAAAGAAGAAATCAAGAAGATTATGTGCTTAGAAGATCACCTTGGCTCTTTTCTTGACTTTCTCTATCTTCTCTTTCTTCTTTCTCTTTTCTTTTTTCCTTTTTCTCTTGGCCGGTCACCTCTCCCTCTTCCCCTTCTTGGTCGACTTCTTCATGAAGTTTCCTCAAAATTATTAAAATATTGATAGCTTGGTTAAGAAGCTTATCCCTCTTCCAACTATATCCATCTTCCAACTATATCCCTTAACTACCTCATATTTACAAGTTTGCCACTCCATTACATTCCAACCACTCTTTTTTTTTATGCCTGTTTGTCTTTCTCAATTTCCCAAAATGCTTTAATCCTCTATTATGGAGGTGCTAATGGGATTCAGGGTCACATCCAAAGCATATATCTAGTTCACATCCTGATGCATGATCCTAACCCTAAAAGTTAAGAAATTACAATTTTGCCCTTCTAGCTTGTCTTCAAGAATAAAAATTATTCTCTTCATCTTTTATGAACATTTACTTAGCGAATAATAAAACCAACTCATTTTGGCCCTTCTTATGGAACTAGTCTAGCAAGGTTTTCCTTTTCACTATTCAGCCACTTTGTTAATTAGGGCTTTTATTAAATTTCTAGGGTTTTTCCTCCATGTCTTATTTCATTCTTTTTCCTTCCCTTCACTATTAAAATTATTATGCTATTTATTGAAAAATAAAATCAGGGGATGTTACATGAAACGTCAGTAAAAACCCGCATTGCCTAAAAAGCTCCTTACTCTTTGACATTTGAAGGTGGGGGAATACTTTAGATAGCCTCAATCTTGGATTTATCTACTTCAATACCTCTTTTGCAAACTAGATGCCCCAACACTATGCCTTTTCTTACCATAAAATGACATTTTCCCCAGTTCAAGACAAAATTCACCTATTCACATCTTTGTAAAACTTGTCAAATTACTCAAACATTAATCAAATGTTGTGCCATAAACTAAAACGTTATCCATAAAAACCTCCATGACATGCTTAACAAAATCAAAAAATATTGCCATCATGCATCTTTAAAAGGTGGTTGGCACATTACAAAGACCAAATGTCATTCTCCTATAAGCAAAGGTGCCATAAGAGCAAGTGAATATAGTATTTTCTTGGTCATTTAAATGGATAGGGATTTGGAAAAATCCTGAATACCTATCCAAATAACAAAAAATATAAATTTTTAGCCAACCTTTCTAACAATTGATTGATAAATAGAATGGGGAAATAATGTTTTAGGGTGGCTTTAATCAACTTCCTATAATCAATGCACATGCGCCAACCTGTGACCACTCTAGAAGGGATCAATTCATTTTTGTCATTCTTGATTACAATTATACCCCTTCTTCGAAACTACTTGAACTGGGCTCCTCATTAACTATCAGAGACAAGGTAGATGATGCCCATGTTGTGTGTATTTCACTAAATAACCGCAAGCGCACGGCGTAGCTTTAGCTAGTCTGGCGAGTACGGGTTGTATCCTACAAAGGACAATGTCAACTACTAGAATGATGCAAAATATACTATCTAGATCAATGTAATTCGTTCAGAGAGTGTCACGATTAAATAGATGAAAATAACCAATTAAACAAAGCCTAAGGTTACGATTCACCACACTTATGATATTCAACATCCAAATTATACCTCTAATTGCAATTATTTAGGTTATTGGGGATGGTTTAGCCTTAATTAACTAGCAACCTCTTTCAAGCGTTACTAATCGTACCAAGGTTAATCCAATTACCTACTTTCGTGGTTCTTAGTTCAACTTAGGTCCATTAAGTTCTATGCCAACCATGGAATACAATTAATCGGTTTTCTTGTGCCCATTAATTGATTCATTCCTAGAGAATCTTAAACTACTTTCGTGATTAAGATGTCCCTAATTAACTATTAGGTTTCGGTATTAATCTTCACCTTTCATTCCATCAATTAATATCCTAAGACGTGATAAATATTGGCCAAACATTCATCAACTCATATAACCAATACTTAATAGCTAATCTTAATTAACCATAGATGATACAATTAGGGTTCCATTAACTCAATCAGCTTAATGTATCATCACACCATAAGTGGGTTTATCGAAACCCTAGATCAAAACTACTCAAGCATAATAGAAACGGAAATTAAAACCAAATTCATTAAACAGTCCATAGATGTTCAATACAAACCAAGAGAAAGGAGTAAAAATAGAGATGAGTGTAGAGATAGAAAGATAAAACCTGGATTGCTGAATGTAAAGAAATACAATGCTGAATTGTTGTCAAATCTAAGCTAAGAACATGAAAGTAAACTCTAATCCTACTCTAAACCTAATCTAATGGTGTTTCCTAACCTTAAAACTGAGTAGAGAAGGTCTGAAATGCGTTCCCCCCTCTTTGGC
This sequence comes from Gleditsia sinensis, assembly GCA_037074535.1. Taxonomy (NCBI): domain Eukaryota; kingdom Viridiplantae; phylum Streptophyta; class Magnoliopsida; order Fabales; family Fabaceae; genus Gleditsia; species Gleditsia sinensis. Next base: position 15,813,665 of record CM073464.1, read on the forward strand.
TGCGTAACCCTTTCAATATATAACACTTTGGCCGCTCAAAATCCTAAAAAATATAGTGTGCACGGACCCGCAGCACGGCCGTGTTCTAAGACACGGCCTGGCCGTACTTTGGGCTAGATTTTGGGGAGTTTATGCACTTCTTGCACAGAGCACGGCCTGGCCGTGTTGGGGGCTTCCAAGCTCAGAATTTGCTGATTTCTTCAGGGTTTGCTCTTTACTTCCTCCTCATCTTGTTCCAAGTCCATATGCCACTTTTTATGTGTTTTCCCTTGCTTCTTGGCCTCTTTTGCTCAACTACAAGCATAAAAACAATCAAAGCAATATCCAAAGCAAAGTATAATCAAAACCAGGTAAATAACCACAAGTTTGCTATGAATTAGAGGATAAAATATAGCCATTAATACTCAAAATTCCAATTTATCAACTCCCCCATGCTTAAATCTTTGCTTGTCCTCAAGCAAATAACATATCATATCAGGAAGGGGAAAAGATGCAATCAGATTCCAGAAGATAGAAAAATGCAATATAAATAATTTGTCACTCAATCAGTATGAATACAATAGATATATGAATAGACATTTATCAAATAGTCTCTATTCTTTTAAAACTAAACCAATAATTTTTCTATTATATATCTACTTCTATTGTTACCATTGGTTGTATGCATCAAATTGATTTTTTTGTACACTCAAGTAGGCCACCTCATCCTTTAGATCTCCCTATGTTGCCTTACCCTTATTTCTATTTTATCACTCTTTTTCTCATTCAAACTCTTTTACTTTCCATCATTTTTTTCTTCTCTTTTTCATTCATTCGTTTTTGTTTTCATTTTTTTAGAAATATGCAGTAAGTGCATTTTATGCTCCATCTCACTAGGGTAAATGCATCTAGGTACTCATACTAAGGCCTTTTTGATGCCTTGAAGGGGTACTCAGAGTGAAAACTTTTTGGGGTGCACATTCCCTCATTTTTCACCTCTCCCTACCTTCACACTCTCATAGTGTTAAAATCAAAAATAGCATACAATTCACAGCACAATAGAGAGATATTTTTAAAAACATTAAAGGTTTAATCCTAGAAGAGAGAGACTAAAATAATAACCACCTATTTCATATCATATCCCTAATTAACTATTAGGTTCCGGTATTAATCTTCACCTTTCAGTCCAGCAATTAATATCCTAAGACGTGATAAAAAATTAGCCAAACATTCATCAACTCATATAACCAATACTTAATAGCTAATCCTAATTAACCATAGATAATACAATTAGGGTTCCATTAACTCAATCAGCTCAATGTATCATCACACCATAAGTGGGTTTACCGAAACCTTAGATCAAAACTACTCAAGCATAATAGAAACGGAAATTAAAACCAAATTCATTAAACAGTCTATAGATGTTCAATACAAACCAAGAGAAAGGAGTAGAAACAGAGATGAGTGTAGAGATAGAAAGATAAAACCTGGATTGCTGAATGTAAAGAAATACAATGCTGAATTGTTGTCAAATCTAAGCTAAGAACATGAAAGTAAACTCTAATCCTACTCTAAACCTAATCTAATGGTGTTTCCTAACCTTAAAACTGAGTAAAGAAGGTCTGAAATGCGTTCCCCCCTCTTTGGCTGCGTAACCCCTTCAATATATAACATTTTGGCCGCTCAAAACCCTTAAAAATACAGTGTGCACGGACCCGCAGCACGGCCGTGTTCCAAGACACGGCCTGTCCGTGCTTCGGGCTGGATTCTGGGGAGTTTCTGCACTTTTTGCACAGAGCACAGCATGGCCGTGTTGCATGCCACCAAGCATGGCCTGGCCGTGTTGGGGGCTGCCAAGCTCAGAATTTGCTAATTTCTTCAGGATTTGCTCCTTACTTCCTCCTCATCTTGTTCTAAGTCCATATGCCACTTTTTATGAGTGTTTTCCCTTGCTTCTTGGCCTCTTTTGCTCACCTACAAGCATAAAAATAACCAAAGTAGTATCCAAAGCAAAGTAAAACCAAAACCAGGTAAAAAATCACAAGTTTGCTATGAATTAGAGGATAAAATATAGCTATTAATACTCAAAATTCCCCTTTATCAGCCCACATTAAGTAGTTTAAGTACCTCTTGTTTTACCACTTCCTTCGTGTTTAGATTTAAATGTCTTTGGTGGTCTATAGAGGGTCTATAATCATTTTCAAGCAAAATTTGATGCATACAAATGGAAGGGTTAATCCCTTGATATCATCAATATTGTACCCAATAACTTTCCTATTTTTTCTAAGAACCTTAAGCGATTTAGCCACCTTAACATCATTTAAATTTGTATTTATAATTATGGGATAAGTAAAGTTAAGGCCAAATAATTCATACCTCATATTAGGAAGAAGAGGTTTTATTTGTACCTTTTGAGTCTTGTCTCCTTCCATTATGATACACCTTTGATCAACTTCTAAATTCTCAGCTTTTACTTGAATATGAGAAAAGTCTTGGTTCTCATCAAGTGGCCCGGCAAAAGTAGCGACTTTAATATTCTCATTGTCAGGAGAAGAACCTTTCACCAAACATAGCTCAAACAAGTTAGTTAAAAAATGAGTCACCATGTCACCTCTCACAATTTATTCATTCAAATCAATTCTATAACATGAATTTTCGAAAGAAGGATATTTCGTGGCAAGAGTCAAATTAAATGTCATTTTCTCATCCCCTACATTTAAGAAAAGCCTTACATTCTTAACATTTATAACAACCTCCCCTTAGCTCACAAGACCCCTCTATTTATAGATACAACTAATGAGGTAAGTGACAAAGCAAGTTGCACTAAAGTTGGCAGGTTGGATTCCACTATGTCCACTGAAAGTTATCATGATATTCCAACTTGATAGCCGTCGAATTTGCTGCCCATGTAAAAAGTAAAGTTGTAGGGAATTGTGTCGGCTATCTACCTACCAAATTTCATATACATTGACTATGTATTTTATGCGATACGGCCCAAATACTACAGCAAGGTTGGGCTGGACTGCAACAACAAGCAGATTTTCTTCTAGCCCAATTTTCGCCCTTTTACCGTCCAAATTACTGATCACGTAAACATGAAAGTTGTAGAAAATTGTGTCAAATATTCACTTACCAAATTTCATATATATTGGATATGTAATTTATTATTTATGATTAAAATACTAGAGTAAGATCGGGCAGAAAAACAAACAGCACACAGATTTTCCACATTGGAGGTTCCTTGAATCTTATATGGTCATAAATCAAGATTAAATATATCCATTAGGATGCGTCTCAAGAATAAAAAAGATAATGCTCCTTACTCAGCCATCCTTAATGAATTCATTTTTACCGCTTGATCTATAAACATAATTCTCAAAAAACCACAATTTAGCTTTGATTTCTCCAATTGAGTCAATTGTCTATTTTTTTTTCATCTGTAGAAGATACATAAAACTAAAGATAAATACGAAAAATAAGTGCTTAAACATGATAAAGAATTAAGATGAAAGTATTTAATTCATGGTTATAAAACTCACTCATCATGAAACATATAGGTCTTATGTCTTAGTTTGAAATAGAAACATGCCTAAGTTTTCTCCTATGGTATTTCTTCTTATTTGATTTTTGGTCTTTGTGAACATATCTACTAGACTTAGCTTGTTTAGCCCTTTATCTATGTTTTAGTTTGTATACTTTTGGACATTTGAAATCAAATCGTTCACAAAATAAACCTAATTCATTTATGTTTTGAATTTGTTCTTTGGAGAATTGTCTTTGGATTTTTCCGTTTTGACAAATTTTAAGGGCTACCTTATTGACATAACTTACTAATTGTCCATAAATAAGTTGATCACAAGGGATTTGACCATCATATTTGTTTTTAATTTTTTTTCCCTAACTTTGTTTTCAAAGGATTTGGGAAGGCCTACAAGAAACTGTTCCTTATAGAAGGGTTGATTTTTATTATACTTAGAGTAGAATTTGTTAGAAAGAGTATCTTTACACCATCTAAAGTTAGATAATGTTCTACACTTAATATTAGATAGTAATTCTACAGATTTTTCTTTCTATAGCTTGGGATCTCCTATGATCTGTTTATAATTTTATACATTAGTGTTGAATAAATCTGGGATTATTTCTACATTTTCATCTCTAATATTTAATCCTTGGGAATTTTTTTTAATTCAACTAAGGATTTGGATTTTTTTCCTCTTTCTATGAGATTCTCATCCTATTATCCTTTGAGTTGACTAGTAAAGCCTGTTACAAGGATATAAATGAACATTGAGTTATCATATCCATGTTACAAGGCGTTGAAGATTTGATATTCAATTTGGCCATTTATGTTTCATTCATAGATGTTATTTCCATTGTAGGAATTTTGAATTATTTGATGTTTTTCTTCTAAGCATTGATATAAAAAAATTGCTCTAGGGTAGTATAGCTTTGTGGGGGTTCTCCATCTTGTTTCTTTGTTCATTACCCTTAATTTGAGCCTTTCTTCTTCTGAGGATATTTCAGAAGATTTATATAAGACATGGAACTTATTTTTGCTAGAGGTGGCTTTTATTTTATCCTTTTGGAGTGTTTTTGGGATTGTTATAGAAAATGCTTTCTCTTTACTAATCCTAGCTAGTTATTGGTCAATTCTCCCGATCATTTCTAATTTTTTTTTAAGAAAAGACTAACTATTTATTTTTCTAAAGGGATTTGGCATGGTGTAAATAAGGGGTTTTCAATTTGTTTCTTATTTGGAGTATGTAGGGTAAGAGTTTCTAGTAGGATTTGTTGTCATAAAGTTTGGAGATACTTGTTGGTGTAATTGTTTTGTTCCATCAAGTATTTTATGTCGTTAGACGAAACTGTTTTAGTAGCATCTTTTTTATTTGAAAGGTGTAGCTGTAATTGGTTTTTAGGGATTCATTGTTTCTATATGCAAAGCCTTCTAAAGTGGCAATTCAAATGTTAACATTCACAGAACTAATGAAAGGGTATCCTAACCAAGGATTGGCTTTAGTATATGTTTCCAACCAATCAAAGAAAGGAATATTTGTTTTGAAATCAATCATGAACTCATAATTTTTGTCCTAAATTTGCTGTCTCTTTTGGCCTTTAAAATTATCGAAAAAGCCAAGTTTTTTAGGAGTAAATTCTTCTAAATAAAATTTCTTCCTTAAAGAATATTTGTTTATTTGAAATTATTTCACAAAATCTTTGGGATACTAAAAGAGTTATCTAAGCCTCTAAGGTTAATTGTGGTTGAAATTGAAGGACTTGTAAAATTAGAATGCCTAGCTAGTATTTTGAAGCTATTTACAGAAGTATCATCTTTTATATATCTTGATTATGTAATTTTTGGTATATCTAAGCTAAGTCTCTTGTCCAAAGATAGTTTTCCTTTTCCTAAAAATTGGATGATTATATTTATTGGGAGAGCTGGTACCTCTGTAGGTTTAGTTACCTTATCTAATTTCCATGATTCAAGATCTCTTATAGTGTTCCAAGGGACTACCTGAGGGATTAAAAGGTTTGCTTTGGTCATATATGTATGAAAGCAAGTAGTTTCTCATTTTCTACATGGTATTAGAGCCTTGCTAAAAGTGGCATTGTGGAGTTTGTATTGGACCCTATAGACAATGATCGCTAGAATAAATCTAGGTATCATGTCATATATATGTAATTTGACATTGAATAAGATTTTTTTTTTTTCAAATTTGGTTCTTTGAGACATACAATCAAATTGGGAAAACAATTGAAGTATATTGGTCCTTTGAGTAAACTAGTTTCTATGACTCTATTGATACACTCATAGAATTGGTTGTATCTTCCATTCCTAATACATAAGAGGATAGAATTATTTAATTCTAATTTATGCAAAAATTTAGCAACTACTTGGACACAACCAATATGCATTAGAATGTACTTTGACTTATGTTATATAAAGACTTGGTCGAAAGAAGATTAAATTGTTCTACTTTTAGATCCAAACTTATGATTTCTTTAGCAGTTTTGATCACATAATTATATTTGTTGGAGAAGGAAGATTTGATAAAGTTATTTATATGAGATTTTTGGAATTTCTCAATCGTCAATTTGTCGATTGATATCCTCAAAATAGATTTCGTCTTTGAAAGTTAAATTTGAACTATCTTTGATTTTCATTTAGGTAGAGGATGAAGATGTAAAATGGCTAGAAAGAGAACAAATCATTATAAATTATTAAAATAAATTCTCCCTTCCTAATATCATTACCTTCATGTTTCATAGGGGTGATTGAATAAAAATTTGCCATATGAAATAGATGTTAATCTTTTAGTATAAACTATTCATTCTAAATTATCTAGCTTGCTTATTTAAGATAAATGTAAAGGCATGGGTGACGAGAAAATCGCCCTTCTATCTCCATAATTAAAATAATTTTGACATTTATCATACAAAAGAGTTTAAAAAGTATAAATATACTTGTATGAGAAAAGAAAAGACTAAAAGTTCATAGTTTATCAAAACATTTAATTACAAAATAAGTAAGGTGTATTCTAAGTAAATAATAATAATAATCCAAAATTTGAAAGATAACTTATAATTTTTTTCTTTTATTACTTTAAAATAAATTACTGACCATCTTAGTCTTTAATTTTTTTTATTGTTTGAACTTTAAGTTTTAATTTTCAATGTGTGTTTAGACAAAGCAATTTAAAAGAGTTTATAAAAGTTTATTAATACAAAATTACTTTATTTGAATAATTAATAAATGCATTTTAGAAACTTTTTGTAATTTTATCATTGAATTATTTTGTCAAAAAAAAATTCGAACACTTTATTTTTCAAGTAGAATTTCAAATTTTTTTAATTCTCTAATATACATATTTTAGAAACCCGACATGTTATTGAAACAAAGAAGGGTGTGGTTCACAATTTAGTAGTTTGACCACGACGAAATCAGAGTTGAACTATTATTTAATATCAGGGGAAAATGCAATTTGTCAACCTGATGTATTGGTGCAATTGCAATTTCTCCCTATCCTTTTAATTGCAACAATTTTCCCCTTATCTTCTTTCTCATTGCATGTTACCCCCCAATATAATATATGACGTTAGATCTATCTGTTATAGATCCTCAGTGACTAAAATACCCTTTACAAAAAAGTGCCGTTAATTTGAACCCATCATCCCCCACCCCGTCTGAACCTATCATCCGCCCACCCTGTGTTCCCTCTTCTTTGAGGTCCTACGTCTGCATGAAGCCCCCCTCCCCGTGAAGTCCTACATCTGTGTGCTCCTAGCTCTTTGACATGAAGGCCCCCCATGTGAATCCTGCATCTGTGTGCTCCCCGCTCTTCAAGGTCCTCCATCTGTGTGAAGCCCCCTCCCCTCCCTGCGTCGAGTCCCCATATGAACCCATCATTCTCCCACCCCGTGCTCCCTCTTCTTCAAGGTCCTGTGTCTACATGAAGCCCCCCTCCCTGCATGAACCCATCATCCCTCCACCCCGTGAAACCCCCCTCCTCTTGTACATTCCTGGAGCCTTTCTTAAACTCATCATCCCCAATGTTTAAGCCTTTCTTGAACCCATCGTCCTCAATGTTTATATTCCCATTACAGGGTTCATTTTATTGCAAGTTTGAAATTCAGGTCCATGAAGTACAGGTATTAATCTAGTTTATATATATACACTGCAGTTTTATGTAATTATAATTTTTTTCACCACCTATTGACGATTGTCAGGGAGTGGTCTATTTAGTCATATTTATGCTGAAATCCCATAGTTTCTTTGCCAATTCCACGTCCTTTTCCTGCGGAGTTGGATTGGCCAAATTACTATCTGAAAAATACTCGCCGCTAATTCCCATCACTTGCTGATTCAATGCCACATAATAAGTAGTTGCTGCTCCCTACAGTAAGGTTGGAGATAACGAACAATACAAACCAAAAGGATTACATGCATGTTAACGTAAGATGGCATTTATATTTTGACAAGACTTAATGAAATTACTTAAGCATTTACTATCAGGTTTTCTCATAAAAAAATATCATGTGAATAGTTACTACAACTCAAAATTACATTATTGACATTTTAAAAAAGTTCTTTCATATATCATAATTTTATTGAAGAACCTGATAGCACACTCTTAATAACAGCACTTAAATTTTTTTTCTTACATTTGAAGTTCATGAAGGTTTAAATTACCTGCTGAACATTCTTAAGCACAAATTTCCCAAGCACATTAACTACATCTGCATGAATTAAAAAAAAGCCTTAAAACTCAAGAAACTGTTATCATCTGCTTATAATAAATAATACAGAATCTAGGTTTATGTTGCAAATGCATGTAAACATGAAAAAATTGTTTGACAATAATGCTAAAAGCCAAAAGGATTGACCATTATGTTGGGGAGGCGTGAGTTAACTTTAACTCAAGCTAAAATATTGCTATGTTATGCTCTACCTATTGACACAAAAAATAGAGAAATATATATTCGAAGGTGCTTACGTTAAAATGCTTACTTTATTTGAATAGTGAAGGTGCCTACTTATAGGCTTACTAAGTATAATAATCTCAATTGAAGCTAATTTTCAGCAACCACTAACAACCTTAACGTCTAATGCAGAACTTTAAGGAAATAACTAACTAAATATGGACTAGGTCAAACGAATACATTTTCTGCAACTTTTAATCATCCTTCAACACATTAAACATGGATGTTTATATTATGCAGAGTAGAACTGTTAAGTTATTCCAATATAAAATCCCACCTGCATTTTGAGTTGCTCTAGTGGCTTGTGCGATGCTTGACAACGTTGGGGATGACGGGTTCAAGAAAGGCTCCTGAAATGTACAGGGGGAGGGGGGCTTCATGGGGTGGAGGGATGATGGGGTCACGCAGGTGAGGACTTCACACATGGAGGGGCGCTTCACGGGGTGGGGGGATGATGGGTTCAGATGGGAACTTCACATAAGGAGGGGGGTTTCACGGGGTGGGGGGCTTCACGCAGATGGAGGACCTTGAAGAGCTTGGAGCATGGGGTGGGGGGCTTCACGCAGCTGCAGGACCTCGAAGAGCAGGGAGCACGCAGATGCAGGACTTCACGCTGGGGGGGCTTCACATCGAAAAGCAAGAAGCAACAGATGTAGGACTTCATTGGGGGGTTCATGCAGACATAGGACCTCGAAGAGGAGGGAGCACAGGGTGGGCGGATGATGGGTTTAGACGGGGTGGGGGATGATGGGTTCAAATTAACGGCACTTTTTTGTAAAGGGTATTTTAGTCATTGAGGATCTATAACAGATAAATTTAACGGCAGATATTACATTGTGGGGTAACATACAATGAGAAAGAAGATAAGGAGGAAAATTGTTGCAATTGAAAGGATAGGAAAAAAATTGTAATTGCACCAATACATCAGGGTAACAAGTTATATTTTTCTCTTAATATTATATATATAATTTATTAAAAATATAATATTTATTAAATTAATTTATTAATAAATAATGAAAATAAAAATATCAACTATAAATAATTTTAAATAATATTAAATTATCTAAAAACCTATAATTATATATATGATTTATCAACTTTTTTAACAGTGGTATATAGTGAAGAAAGCTTAATAAAATAGGAATGTTAAAGTTCAACTCTCACATTTCCATGCTTTTAAAAATCACTTTCTTTTCATATATTAAATCAAAAGGGCCTCAGTTAGCAACACATTTTTTTTTTAAATGAGATTGACAAGTTCATTAGTTTGACTAATTTAATATTAATTTAAAGTTACATCAGATTAATGAATTTGACTAGACTATTCAAAAAATTAATTCTTGATTTTTTCAATCGTCCTAATTGGTCTTGTCTAAATTTGACGATTGTGTTTTTTATGATCAAATTTAAAATATATTAGAGTGAAAAAGTTTTAGCTCTAGATTGACCCTAAATTTAATTTTGAATTAGTTTTAAATTCAAATTCTGTGACTAGACCACTATAAAAAGTATTGCAGAAATCTATAATTATTAATTGTTCAAATAATTTTTTTTTTTTTTTACCAAAACTGAATTTAACAATCTCTTAGGGAGTGTTTGCTACATGAATTTTTTTTTTATTAAAAATCTCAATCTGAAAAATTAGAATTATCATATTTAGTATAAGTTTTTAAAAATTAATTTATGAAAAATTATAATTTTTAAGAATTATTTTCTTAATAAATTTTTCACAAAAATATTCTCATGAAGAGGGGTGGGGTGAAAATCTTAGAATATGTTTGATTTGCGAAAACGTTTTCTATTTTTATTTTTAAATTTTTATATTTTTAAAATACGTTTGATTTGCGTTTTCATTTTTACTATTTTTTAGTTATATTGTTGTATTTTCATTTTTACTATTTTATAATTATATAAATAGTAAAATATTGTATATATAATTCAAAATAATTGTGAAAATTCCATCATTGTAATGTACTACAAAACTAAAAATTATAAAAATGTCTTTTTGACATTTTTAGAATTTTCATAAATTCAAGAAATATTTCTTGAAAAGGAAAATAAAAAATAATAAATAAATATATTTTCACGTCTGTTTTCAGTTTTCAGTAAAATTAAAAATTGAAAACAGACAAATCAAACATATTTTTAATTTTTTATGAGAATGAGAATCTTTTTATGATGTTAAAACATAATTATTCATTTTATTAAGAGCATAATTATAATAATAATAAAAAATTATTCTCTTTTTACTTTCACTCTCTCTCATCTTTTTTCCTGTTTACTCTCTCACTTTTTTTATCTTCTTTCTCATTTTTTCTCTTCACTTTTACTTTCACTCTAATAAAAATAAAAAATGTACTAAATTTTTTTTAAAAAAAATATAACCAAATAAAAAAATAAAAGATTTTCAATAATTTTAAACATCAATTAAATATATTTTATATATTCTTAAAAAATATAATTTTTATTAATTATAATTTTAAATAATATAATTTTTTAAAATAAAAATTTTTATCGTTTATAAAACGTTCGACGAGGTTGGGTACTGGGAACACAAGCTCTACCAGAAGGCGGCTTCAGACGACGTCGTTTCGTATATGGTGGATGCAAGGACAGATCTGAAGCTTCGGAAATCCGAGTTGCCTTGCCTCTTGATCATTTTTCCCTCCTCACGCCCTACTTCTTCCTCTTCTTTCTCACTATCTCTACACCCCAACAACCATGACTAAGCAACAAGCTAACTGGTCTCCGTACGACAACAATGGCGGGTACTCTCTCTTTTGCTGATTGGTCTGGGGGAATTTTTCATGTTGATGTTGTATTATTAATTTTTAAATATTTATTAGATCCTGTGTTGCAATTGCTGGAGCCGACTACTGTGTAATCGCAGCCGACACGAGGATGTCGTCAGGTTACAATATCCTCACCCGGGATTATTCCAAAATCAGCAAATTGTACGCAGCATCTTCTTATTTGTATATTTGCTTTATGTTTTTAGCTCTATTCTCATACGTGGATTGGTTGATTAAAGTTTTAAAATTTAATTTCTAGAATTCATTTTCTTGGATGATTTTATTGAAGATGAGAAGGTTATTAAATTATTATTGGTTTAGAATGTTTTTTTTCAACCACATCAGCGACAATAGAGTCTTTTTTTTTTTTTTTTCACCGGGTGAGAGTGATTATACGATCTAAACTAATAATAATTTAATAACCTTCTCTACCTTTAATAACCTTCTCTAAACTAACAATGCCATAGTATCATTTATCATTATTAACTATTAAAATTTTTTTTAATAATTTTAGGTATTATTTCATCTTAAATCCTAAACTAAACCTCCCTCTACCTTTTTTCATCTGATCTACAGTTGAGTTTCTACCATCGTTCTCTACACAACAAATTACTTTAATCGACATTTCATCATTTTTTTTTACAATAAATAATATCTCAATTTTTTCTCTAATACACTCGTTTATAATCATATTTCTTCACACATTTATTGCAATGTTCTCGTCTTTCCAAAATTTATTTTATTTTTATATTACCTTTTAATCATCTAACATTTAATATCATATAATATAACAAGTTTTATAATTGTACGATAATTTTTTTTTAACTTTAACCAGCACTTTTCTATCAGAAATAATACTTAAAACTTTTTTCTATTTCATCCATCTCACTTGAATTTTACGATTTATGTCTCCTTTTATTTCGCCGTTATTTTGTATAATAGACCTAATATATTTGAAATTTAATATCTTTCTATCAATATTCGCAATAGTAAATTGCTTTCAATCTTTTTGACATAAAAGCAAATTGATTCTCTATAATTTGAATCTCTTATCTTAATCTTTGTTCAATGACCCTTCTTCCATAACTTCATAGTATGACTTATAAAATTAATCTTCACATAGTTGACACAGTTCTGTATGTCTCTCTTATTTTTATAAATAGAAATAAAGTATTTCTCCATTCATCTGACATTTTTTTAGATCTCATTATCGCATTAAATAATTTAATGAGCAACTTATGTCTTTCCTACCTAGACATTTTCACATCTCAATAGGTATATATATATATATATATATATATATATATATATATATATATATATATATATATATATTTGATCAACCAATAGGTATATTATTAGGTCCTATTGTTTTGTCATTTTCTATTCCCTCCAAAGTTTTCTCTATTTTAAACTCTTAAATTTTACAATAAAATGTATAATTGTAGTCATCCTCTGCAATATTTAATCTATCAAATTAACAGGTAAACTTATATCCTCCTCTTGAAAGTAACTCTTTTATTGTATTTAGATATCTTGCTTCCTTATCAAGATATTACATTCTTCATCTTTAATATATTTCGCTTGGTCTCGCAGCTTTCTTAACGTCTTTTTTAACAACTTTATATTTTTTTAAATTTTTATTATTTTTACATAAGTGCCACACTTTATAACACTTCCTTCTAACCTTAATCCTATCTTGCACCTCTGCATTCCACCACCAAATTTGTTTACCCATTGGTCTAACGCCTTTTGATTCTTCAAGTAACACTCTTACTATTTTCTTGATCCTTTGGCCACCTCGTCCCACATATCCTTAGCATTTTTCTAAATCTTCTAAAATCTCTCTTCCTTCACTCTTCTTTGAAAGCTCCTTTATTGTTTATTTTTCAAATACCACGACTTAATTTTCGAAATCATTTTCTTACTCATTCTTTCGACTCTTCTCTTAATCTGTACGTTCAAAACTAAAACTCTGTGTTGAGTAGTTAAGTTCTTTTTAAGTATGATTTTGCAATCTATGCAAAATTTTCTATTTGATTTTCTTACCAAAAAGAAATCTATTTGAGAGTTTGTTCCTCCACTCTTGTATGTAATAAGATGTTCTATCCACTTTTTAAAGCAAATATTTGCTATTGTAAAATTAAAGGTTAAAAAAAAATCTAAAACAATTTTATTCTCTTCATTTGTTTCTCCTAACTCAAAATCTTCATATATACCCTCGTATTCTTTAGATTCACTCTCTACATATCTGTTTAGATTTTCTTCTAGAAAATTTTTTTCTCCCAAAAATATTTTCTGAACCAAACCTTTTAGATCCTCCCAAAAAATTTTATGTGATGTTCCTCTAATACAACTTGTAGTACATGTACACTAATCACATTAAAAGTGTTTCGTTCCTCTACAAACTTTAAAATTATAATTTTATCTCTTAATCTTTTTATATCTACTATATTGTTCCTTCACTCCTTATCGACTATTAAGTCTACACTATTGCTAACTTTTGTTTTGCTAGAATACCAAAGTTTAAAATCTGAAGTATCTAATTCTTTTACTTTTTCTCTTGCTCACTTAGTTTCTTATAGGCACATGACGGTTGATCCTTCTCTTAATCATAGTATCATCTATTTCTATTTATTTCTCCGTAAGTGTGCCTACATTCCATGGGAATTATTTGATATTTACCCCTTCTTATATGATTATCAGTTATGTATACAATCAATTTCGACTTAATAGCTTGCTTTGAAAGAGAAAAGGTTCAGTTTCAAGAATGTTTGTCGGGAAGTTTACCACAGTAATTCTTAGTTTCTTACTCAGTTTGAGTGTGTTTAATGAAAGCATGTCTGATACTTTGGAAACTATACCCTTTATATTTTTAATGGTTTACTGTGAAGCTGCCAATAATATATACCTTCATGCTAGCTAATACTTAAGTAGATTATTATTTATTTGGTTTATAGCACAATAACTAAAGAATTGATAACTTTCTGGTATATCTAGTTGTTTATCATTATGGTATTGCCTATTGAGCATTTGACAAATGTAGAAGTAGGGTTTACTCTATTAGTGACTTGATTTAATTCCAATATTCCATTGTCTTACTTTTTCTTTTTTCCAGTGAAGATTGCATTGTCTTGTTTTAGGACTACCTAACCTTAATGTAATCAATCAGCGAAGGGCTTTTGACCCTTGGCTCCTGCTCCAAGTTTATATTTGTATAGGGGATATAGAGAGGTTTAGTAGTCTTTCTGACAAGACCTATATTATGTGGTTTCTTTCATCTGACATAACAGAGCAGACAAATGTGTGATGGCCTCTTCTGGTTTGCAAGCTGATGTAAAAGCTTTACAAAAGAACCTGGCTGCTAAGCACTTGGTGAGTCAAGATATGTATGTTTCACATACTTACTTTTGCAGATATATCAAAAGTCTTCTGTTTTAAGCACTCAGTATCTGTTATGTAAAGTAGTTACTCTCAATTGATTTTTATTTATATATTTCTTATATCATTAGATCATTGTGAACAAGTTGGAAAATGGATCATGCTCCAATTCGTATTTGTTATTTACCTCCCTATTTATAAAGTAACTTTCTTCAATCAAAAAGATTTTAGTAGTTTATTACAACTACTGTTATTATGTCATAATTGACTCAAGGTGGTATGAGTACTTTGACATCCATTGGTTGTGCAGAAGTTGTTTGTTCTAATGTTATATCAGGAAAAAAATAATTGTTCTTTCCTGCTCAAATTATTACATATTATTCAGAATTTTGAAGCAAAAGTCAGTGGAAAATAACAGGAAAATAGCAAGACTGAAAATTTTTTATTCTAAATTCTTTTAAGTTCCAGTCTTCAGACTTTCTATGATCTGTTTGTTATTTTGAAAATTTACTTTGCATTTGGCATATCTGTTTGAATTTTGTCTATGTGCAAAAGATGCATGGTGAGTTGAGTTTTTATCAGAACAACATGCTAAAATTGATTTGGTGTTATTAACATATGCAATGTTTAAGCTTGTAGGCTTTTATAGATGTAAGTCAGGTGCCTGATTTTGCAGTTAGTTATAAATCTGGGGAAACTGTATTGGCTTACGATGGGGCTCAGGCTATCCCTTCTCTATCTAAAGTATATTCAAGGAGGGAGAAACCCATGAGCCCAAACCCCGATTAGTTTATGTAAGAAGAGGCAAAGCACGTGGAGGAAATGAAGTTAGTTACAAGAGAGAGAAAGTAGGAGAAGGGGAGGTACGAGAGACTGGATTCGGTTATGATGAAGAGGGTATTTTAGGAGAGAAAGAGGAGGACGTGCAGGAAGGGGAGACATTAGAGGATTGTGGGAGCTGCTGACTGCTCAGTGTTAGGACCAACTATCTGTGTGCCTACAGTTACCTTTTTTTTCTTTTCGTTTTCAAAACTTTTTTTCTTTTGGCTTTGTTGATATCATCCTAAGAGATATGTATTAGACTTGAGTAATTGCCAAAGAAATATAGAAGGCTACATCAATTGGTATCAGAGCAGGCTACGTTTTGGGAATAGTAAATACTAAGATGGAAGGAAGAATAGAGACTGGAAAAGAAAATGGATGTTGTTCGCGACCTAGTGTTGGAGGTGAAGGAAACACTACCAGAAGCAAAGAATCAACGAATGGAGGAGGAAAGGATGGCTGCGAGAGGAAAGTCAGTGGAGGAACAAAATGACCCAGTTGGCATCACCGAGATGGGACGAGGAAGCGGGGTAGCTCATGAGAGGGAAGGGATTCCATTAAGACGACTGGAATTACCCATCTTCTTCGGCCATGAATTGTTGGGTTGGATTTTTAGAATGGAGAGGTATTTCACCCAGAACAGAGTAGCCGAGGCAAAGAGAATGGAAGCTATAGCCTTGTGTTTGGAAGGGAAGACTTTAAACTGGCAGTCAGGAGCTAGGAGTAATTCAAACTCGAGCTAATGGAACGGTTCCAGCATTCTCAATATGGCAATGGGTACGAGATGTTGATGGCCCTCAGACAAGAAACAGTAGTAATGGAGTACAGAGAGTAATTTGAGCTAATCTCTGCCCTTTAAAAGACGCCACAGAAAATATGCGCATAGGGGTTTTCCGAAATGGGTTGAAAGAGGACGTCCAGGCAGAAGTGAGGATGAGACGGGTTTGGTCGTTAAAAGAGCTGATGGGCTTAGCCCATAAGATAGAGAAAATGAATGTGGTGCAAAACAAGGCCCGTAAAGCCAGATGGAACAAGGGACCTCAGGTGGTTGGATCACGAATTTCCACTCCATTCAATAACTGAGTCTCAAGGTACCCAGAACTTGCCAAGACCACAACGACGATACCGGTATCCAAAATGGAAGGAGGTGACGCAAAAACTATGGGATCGACAACAAATTCCTTTCCGAGGGGTGTGGCGTGGTTCAGACGATTAATGGAGGCAAAAGCTGCGAAGAAGAGAGAACTCGGGTTGTGTTACTGCTGTGATGAGCGGTATTTTCTAAGTCATCGTTGCCATAACGACCAACTTCAAGTTTTGCTGCTAGCCGAAGAGAACCAATTGGAGGATGAGGTAACGAATGAAGACAGTGAACCAGGAAAGGAGAGCAAGGAACCCCCCATGGAATTATCTATGAATTCAATCGTGGGTACATAAACAGGGAGGACTATGAAGCTAGGGGAAGGATAAAAGGGCAGGTAGTGATTGTTATGATTGATAGTGGGGCAACTCACAATTTGATCTCCACTTAGGTCATTCAAGAGTTGGTCTTACCAGTAACTACGACCCAGAGTTTTTGTGTGATAGTGGGAAATGGGTGCACAGTGCAAAGGGAAGTTGTGTGCTCAGAGGTGAGCTTAGAGTTACAAGGAATCCAAGTCGTTCAGACCTTCTTTCCTTTTGACTTGGGAAGTGCAGACGTGGTTCCTTCCCTCTCCAAGACCATTGTATCTCTAAAGGCAATAATGAAGTCTCTTAAGGGTGTTGGTCAAGGATATTTAGTGGAATTTGGCTAGCGGTCGATTCAGAGGGAAAAGGAGCAGGATATTGCTGTGAAGGAGCTATTACAGCAGTATGAAGACCATTTTACATCACCTACTAGTCTACCCCCACCTAGGTCCCATGGCCATGGCATACAAGTAAAGGAAGGGTGCTCACCACTCAACATTAGGCCTTATTGATACCTGCATTCCTAGAAAAACGAAATCGAATAGCTAGTGAAGGAGATGATGGCAATAGGGATAATCAAACCTGGCCATAGCCTTTTTTTCTAGCCCAATCCTATTAGTCAATAAAAAGAATGGGAGTTGGAGATTTTGTATAGGCTATAGGGCTTTGAATAAGGTGATTGTAGTGAACAAATTTTCTATTCCAGCCATAGATGAACTCCTCGATGAAATAGGAGGATCAACAATATTTTTCAAATTAGACTTGAAGTTCGAATACCCTTAGATTTACCTAAGGTTTGGATGAACACAAGACAGCTTTTAAAACACATAAAGAGCACTACAAATTCTTGGTAATACTAATGTCCCATCCACCTTTCAAGCCTTAACAAATGAAATATTCAGGGAACACCTTAGGAAGTTTATTTTAGTATTTTTTGATGACATACTCATATACAGCATGGACATCAAGACACATGTGATGCAGTTGAGGAGCACTCTGGAGATACTAAGACAAAAAGGGTTAATGTTGAATAAGAAGTGATTGTTTGCACTGCACTGGTTGGAGTATTTGGGCCATATTATTTCTAAGGAAGTGCAAGCTCACCTAGCAAAGATTCAAAGTATGATGGAGTGGCCTATCTCGAAGGACTTGAAGTCTCTAAGGGGATTCTTAGGGCTAACTGGGGATTACAGAAAATTCGTCAAAGATTACAAAAAGGTAGCGGCACCTCTCACTGAATTGTTGAAAAAAGATGCATTTTTTTGGAGAGAGGAAGCTCAAACAACTTTTCAAAAACTAAAAGAGGCAATGACTTCCGTTCCTGTATTGGCATTGCCCACTTTTTCCTTACCATTTGAAATTGGAATAGATGCTTCAAGGAGAGAAGTAGGGGTTGTGTTAATGCAAAACGGTAGGCCCATAGCCTATTTCAACCAAGCACTCTTATTCAAAGCACAACAATCCTCGGTTTATGAAAAAGAACTATTGGCTATAGTGTTTGCTGTACAGAAATGAAGACATTATCTCATGGGTCACCACTTTATCATTTATACAGACTACAAAAGTATGAAGTTCTTCCTAAAGCAAAGAGTGATGAGTATGGTGCAACAAAAGTGGGTATCTAAACTAATGGGATTCGATTTTGAAATTCGATATAAACTTGAGAAGGAAAATAGAGCAGTAGATGCTTTTTCTCGCAGGGGAGAGAACATGGAAATCAATGCTTTCTTAGTGTAGCAATTTGGAGAGTTGGAGAGCTGGATTCAAGAGGCTAAACAATATGAGAAAATTTTATAAATGATCCAGCAGAATTATGCAGGATAGCATCTAAAACCTGGAAATGAAACACGGTCAAGGTTGTTATTTTTTCAAGGAGATTGGTGATACCAAAGAATTCGGCTTGAATTCCACTGTCCAGGAATTCCACAATACTCCCATAGAGGCCATTTCGGGTATTTTAAAAACTTACAAAAGATTGGCAAATGTGGTATATTGGGAAGCGATGAAGAGGGATATTCAGCAGTATGTGGCCGCTTGTGAAGTGTGTAGTTAAAATAAATATTTAGCCCGAAGTCCTGCAAAGCTGCTCCAACCCTTACTTAACCAGGTCTGGAAGGATATTAGCATGGATTTTATATGTGGCTTGCTCCGCATGTAAGGAATTGATACCATTTTGGTGGTGGTGGATCATCGGCTTACTAAGTACGCTCACTTCCTAGTCTTATCCCATCCTTTTACAGCAAAAACAGTGGCAGACTTATTAACCAAGGAAATTGTAAGACTCCACGGGTTGCTTAAATCTATTGTCAGTCTTCATCATCTTATTTTGGAAGATGTTCAAATTAGCTGGAACACAACTCCACTTCTGCTCGGGGTACCACTTCCAAACCCATGGGCAGACTGAGGTGGTGGACAGAAGTTTAGAAGCCTATTTGCAATGTTTTTTGGGAGACAAACCCAAACAGTGGGTTAAATGGACGGCGTGGACTGAATATTGGTATAATACCTCTTATAATCGATCTACAGGTATGACACCCTTCAAAGTTTTATTCGGCTGTGACCCTCACACTCTTCTCAGATTCTCGGATGACAATTCTTTGGTAGAAGAAGTAAATGAATAGTTGAGAACCCGAAATCAGATTTTAGATGAATTAAAACAGCATTTGTAGCATGCACAGGAGGTTATGAAAGTGGCTGCTGATAAGAAAAGAGTGGAATTATCCTTTGAGGTGAAAAACTGGGTTTACTTAAAGCTCAAACCTTATAAGATGAAGTCACTAGCACAAAAGGTGAATGAAAAATTATGTCCCAAGTTTTATGGCCTCTATCAAGTTATAGAAAAATTGGGGCCGGTAGTTTACAGACTAAAACTTCCTGAATCAGCAAAGATACACTGTTTTCCATGTATCTCAACTCAAGAAGGCTCTCCACCCAGCAGTTGAGGGCCAGTCACTTCCACCATTGCTGTCTGAGGAGTCAGAGATGGTGGTGGAAACTGAGTTAGTCAAACAGGTCAAACTTCTCATTAATGGAAAAACAGTAGTATTGATCAAATGGAAGCAGATGCCAGACTATGACAGCAGTTGGGAGGAGGCTGATACAATACAGAACCATTTTTCCACTTTTCACCTTGAGGACAAGGTGGATGTTGTAGGGGGAGATATTGATGGGGCTCAGACTACCCCTCCTCTATCTAAAGTATATTCAAGGAGGGAGAAACCCAATATGGATAAACAAGGAGATGAGCTCAGGGAAAATGAGCCCAAACCCCTACTAGTTTATGGAAGAAGAGGCAAAGCACGTTAAGGAAATGAAGTTAGTTATAGGAGAGAGAAAGTAGAAGCGGAGGAATGAGAGATCGGATTCGGTTATGATGAAGAGGGTATTTTAGGAGAGAAAGAGGAGGACATGCAGGAAGGGGAGAAATTAGAGGATTGTGGGAGCCGCTTACTGCTCAATGTCAAGACCACTATCTGTGTGTCTACAGTTACCTTTTTTTTTAATCATTTTCTAATCTGTTTCTCTTTTGGCTTTGTTGATATCATCCTAAGAGAAATGTATTAGACTTGAGTAATTGCCGAAGAAATATAGAAGGCTTCATCAGCTTATAATTGTTCTTTGCCTTCTGCGACTCTCAAGTTTTCAGTTTATTTTTTAGCCTAATGAAATTAAAAAAAAAAAAAAAAAGAAGAATGAAGTCTCTGGTGGAAGTGTTATTACCGTTTTTCCAATTTTGGGTGTAGATATATCAGCATCAACACAACAAACAAATGAGCTGCCCTGCAATGGCTCAGTTGCTCTCCAACACTCTTTATTACAAGCGTTTCTTTCCTTATTATTCTTTCAATGTTTTGGGTGGCCTTGACAATGAAGGTACACTAATTCTAGTTTTCTGTGCTTGTTTATGCCCTTTTTTTTTTTGGCTAATGGTTCTTTAACCTAAATAGGAAAGGGATGTGTTTTCACATATGATGCTGTTGGTTCCTATGAGAGGGTGGGGTATAGCTCCCAAGGTTCTGGTTCGACACTCATTATGCCATTTCTGGATAACCAACTAAAGTCCCCTAGCCCACTCCTATTACCTGCCAAGGTGAAGTTCTCATATTGGTGCTTTTCTTGAAATATTTGCTTGTGTTGTGCAAATTTCGTTCCCCTGACTGTCTATAAAATATGACATCTTGCAGGATGCTGTTACTCCACTGTCTGAAGTGGAAGCAGTTGATTTGGTCAAAACTGTTTTTGCATCTGCAACCGAGAGAGATATATACACTGTAAGTTTGTGTTCCATATATGGCTTCTATCTTTCACCAGTATAAACTTACAACCTATCATGGATGTTTTACAGGGAGATAAGCTCGAAATAGTCGTCCTAAATGCATCTGGTATTTGCCGGGAATACATGGACCTCAGGAGAGATTAACGCTGTACGCAAATGTATTTTGGAGGTACCAGACTTGGATTCTGAGAATGCTTGAAATTCTTTTAGAATCGAAAATGTTGTGGTGGGTTGTTTTTCCCACTGGTCAACAATTAAGAATTGTTTTTTTTAGTGAAGCCATATTGACAACTGCAAATCAGTTCCTGTATCGAGATTTATTTCTCACTTCAAATTTGTGATGCTACGCGAGTCTGTTTATATTAATTTCTCCCCATGCGTGCTTAAAATTAGCGAATGGAGATAAATGAGCCATTTATGAGCTGGTTGAGTTCTGCTAATTAAAAGTTTGAGTTTGGCTTGGCTTGTTTTATAAATGAATGAATAGCTCTGGTAAAACAAACCAAAGATAAAGACGTTAGCTTACAGGAACTAAACAAAGTTATTTATTTATTTTTTAATTTATCTTTAAAACATTATTAAAGATTGGCCTCTGATGCTTATGTAACTTATCAGAATGTGTTCATTTCATCTGTAAAACCATCTTGAACAGGGTTCAACTTGCTTTGAAGGGTTGGCTTCTCCAGCAATTAGAAGTTAAGAATAAGAATAATGATTTTTATATAGATTAACAACTTTAATCACTTGCTCCATTCATTTCCCTCTTGCATGCTCACAGGCTTTTTCCTACCTTCAGTGTTTTAGTTATTGAAAGAATGAAAACTCTGTGCCACCTTTGATACATCAGGAATTGTCCAATTGTTTTTGTCAGTTGAGAACTTGGGATATTAATTAATGCCCAAGCAATCAGTGCACTATTTTTTTTGGGGGGAAAATATATTTTTTCACCCTAATGTATTGATATAATTGCAAAATTGTTTTCTCTTTTTTTAATTGTTGTAATGCCCTCCCTGTTATTTGTTTTAATTGTAATTTTTCTTCTACCATCTAATTTAACAGTTAAATTTATTTTTTATGTGAGTGAAATGACAAAACTACTCTTGTAAATTTTTTTATATAAAAAAATTCATTCTATTTTTATTTTATTTTATCAGAAACCCAGCATCACTTAAACCAAATACGTGAGCCGCTTCCCTTCAAGAACCCATCCTCCTCAAGCAACCCAACTGTTGGAAGGTGTGCATTCATTGCAATTAGCAACAAGTGAGACAGCATTCAGTAGAAAGAAAACAACGCAACTAGTTGAATCTTTGCATATTTGGGTTTCTTGAGGAGGACAATGATGGAAACATTATGAGTCCACTGTGTCTTCAATAGTTTATCGAAGTTGAATTGCATCGTATTGTAGCCACTCACTGTTGGCAACTTTATAGAGTGGACTTTAAAAAAAAACGGTGCCTTTTTTTTTTTGCCAAAAAAAAGCCACGAACAGATTACAAAAAATAGGAGATGATAAAAACTAAAGCGCATGATTAATTATTTCTATGTTGGTTTTATACGATTCAAATTTTCCTTGAAAGGGCGTCGACAAAATAATTATAATAATATATGGTATATCTGTATATTGATATTTTTCTTTAACACCATCTCTATATCTTTTTCTTCTTCATCTTCATCATCATCATATTATTACCATCATGCTCGACTGAGTTGTTCCTCTTATAGCCGCTGTCTTGTTTGCGGTCTCTATCACTAGGAATGCTTTGTCATATTCCAAGAAAAAATCGCCCCTTGGAGTTTATGAGCATGAAGACTACAGCTGCTTCCATTTTTGTGTACACTATTATTTATGGTCTCTTTCTTATTTAGTTTTTTATTATTCTTAGTGTTCATCTCTATGTCTAAAAGAGGGAATACCATGCCGGTGGATGGATTGCTTAAGGGCAATGGGTTCTCGTAGGGGAAGGGTTCGTGTACTTGAAGGAAGAGATGCTGGGTTTTTGATAAATAAAAAAGTGGAATGGATTTTTTTATAAATTTTTTTTACAAGAGTAACTTAATCATTTTACACTCACAAAAATTAAATTTAACTGTTAAATTAGACGGTACGAAGAGAATTGCAATTAAAACAAACCACAAGAGAGACATTGCTACAATTAAAAAAAAAACTTGCAATTGCACTTTTCCCTTCTTTTTTCAAGATGACATCTCTTTTTTTCTGTCATTCATTGTTGAATAAGTGTTATCAAATTTTCATTAAGTGGTGTTATCATACTCATTAACAAAGAAAAAGAGTTTGTTGATAATCTCCCACATAAAATTATGGCTAACAATTGGTATCAGAGCCTCAGGTTAGATTAATCCCATTCATGCAATTAAACAAATGAAAGAAACCATAATTTTGTTCCAAAACCCTAATTTTGTGTTGGCTATGATTTTATCATATATTGAACAAATTGATCTAGGGTTTTGGCCTATTTGATATTGAATTAACAATATATATCTTTAATTGTGGAAGAAACCCATAGAAATTGCATGAATTATGTTATATTTTTCGCAAACTTGATGCAAATTTGAGATCTTTGGTTTTTTCCATAAAATCCGAAATTGACAGAGGGCTTATTCTTGGAATGATCACATGATGATAATATGTTAGAATCGTTCTTCATACCTGCGCATAACCGCATGAAATACGAGATTTACATGGCGATTTTTTCTTCAAATTTTCGTGGCTTTAGATCTCTATTTTGGACGCATGAAGCGTGCAATTTGTTTAGGGGTTATGATATACATGATATCATAAACATAATATGTGAAAATCATCCTTCGAATCTGTGTCAAACCGAGCAAATCATGGTGCGACTTTCTTCGGAATTTCGTGGCTCGATCTGGTGTTTTGGCTCCATGAAAATCGAAATTTATTTGGGGTTATGATTCCTCATGATCATATGACCAACATACTCGAACATCTTGTGGATTGGTTGAGTAAATCAGGAGAACCGATTTTTTTTTTTTGGGTTTAGATTTATATATACAAAAAAAAAACGCTTAATCACAAAAATAAATATAGGGGTTTGATAGATCGTTGAAAGAGGAACAAAACGAAGAATAAATCGTCCAAAACGGAACAAAAACGCGTCGGATACCATCGGGGGTTGAAACCGGGTCTTTCGACCCGAATTTCAGACCCGCTGGAGGTGGGAGACGCTGAACAGCGTCTCCCGGACATTCCCCACACGCAGTTGTGGGGCGTGTTGGCGCGTGATATTACGCGCCGCCATTTTAATTTCCCAAATTTTGGTATTTCTACTCTACGCGCCGAGTTAGAATTTTTAGTGATTTTTTGAAAATTTTATAGCTCCTAGAAATATATTTTATGAATTTTC
Source organism: Gleditsia sinensis (assembly GCA_037074535.1). NCBI lineage: Eukaryota > Viridiplantae > Streptophyta > Magnoliopsida > Fabales > Fabaceae > Gleditsia > Gleditsia sinensis. The sequence goes on from CM073464.1 coordinate 15,838,231, forward strand.
ATAAACTTATACAGTGTAAAAATATACTGTACTCTCGGCTTCTGTACCCAAAAAATTTTGTATATGTTATTTTGTATATTTGTGACATATATATGTTAGGTACTCTCTCTGGTAACATATTTTGGTTATACAATAAATTTTGAATCTTAATCTTGAATTAAAACAATATATTTTGCATTAAATTATTGTAATTTTATAGAATATGCAATATTATGTTGTTAAATACCAGAAGTTATGTTATTATTTTGTGTAATTATGAACTTGCCTATCGTGAGCATAATTATACAAAATCTTGTGAATTAAATATATTTTGTATTAAATTGATGTTTTTTTTATAAATTATGCAATAAATGATTATTGTATGGCTGCAAATATAATGTTATTTTGTATAATTATGGACTTGCCTATCGTGAGTATAATTATACAAAATTTTATGGGATCAAATAATTTGAATTTTTTTAGAATTTAAATGTATATATATAATTTTGATAATGGACATGCCCTATCGGTGTGACATTGTCAAAATATATTTTGTGTTGATCTATTTTATCATGAGTCTGTTAGCAGTAAATACATAATGTTTCAATGTCTGTTATACCCTATCGGTATGGAGATATTGAGTACATTCTTGTGTTAGTCCTTTTATGAGCCAATTTTGTGGTGTGTAATGAGCTTTCTTGGTTTATTATAATCCGGGACCCTTAGGCGGGATTATGATAAACAATATTGTGAACATAGTTGCATAAGCTGAGTTTTTGGAGGAAACTTTGTCTTATAATTATGTTGCACACACATAATTAATGTTTCCTATTGTGTTCCCTCAGCTTCTGTACCCATGCAACTATCGACAGTGAAAATTCTTAATGGAACGAATTATGACGACTGGAAGGAGTCATTGGACATGTATTTGACTCTTGCCAAAGAGGATTTGGCTCTTAGGAAGGCAAGACCGGCAGATCTTGCTGTAAATTCTACTGCTGTTGAGAAATCTGACCATGAAAAATGGTATGACTCCAACAAAGTATGTCTGATGGTGATAAAATACACTATGGACAAAATCATCAGACAGAGCATTCCAGATAATGATATAGCTGCTGACTTCTTGAAAGCTGTTGGAGAGAAATTCAAGAAATTTGATAAGACCCAAAAGGCTTATTACTTGTCTCTACTGGATACTACTCGTTATGATGGAGTATCAGGTGTCCGTGAACACATTATGAAGCTTGTGAATTGTTTTAATAAGCTGAAGTCCTATAATATTGACTTGGGAGAGAGTTATTTAGTCTGGTGTATTCTAGAACATCTCCCATCTCAATACAGAGTTCTGAGGACTACATGTAATTTTTTAGGAAGAAAAGTGTCATTCAAGGGGAGAGATTGTTGTGTTGCCATCCCATGGTTCCGAACGTGGAATAAGAGTACCGTTCGAGAAGAGGGAATGTTGTGAAGGCCCGAATATGATCCTTTGTTTGAGGGAAGGATTTTTAGAAATGCAAACAAAGTCCCACATTACTAGATATTGAGAAACCTCCATTAGGATGAGACTTATTTTGGAGAAAGTCCAAAATAAAACTATGAGGGCTTTGGCCCAAAGTGGACAATATCATTGTGGAGATATGTTTCCTCAAATGATAGTGAGAGGACTAAGATGAGCAATGTTCCATATGCTTCCGCTATTGGCAGTTTAATGCATGCTCAAGTATGCACTTGTTCGGACATAGCATTTGCTATAAGTGTGCTCGGTAAATACTTGAGTGATTTTGGTAATGATCATTTGAGAACTGCAAAGAAGGTCATGAGATACCTGTAAGGTACAAAACACCATATGTTGACCTTTAGAAAGTCTGATCCATTTAAAATTGTGGGGTACACGGATTCAGACTATGCATCTTGTGTGGATAATTGAAAATCTATTTTGGATACATCTTTATGATGCCTGGAGGAGCTGTTTCGTGGAAGAGCGTCAAACAAACGCTCACAGCTACCTCAACTATTAAAACAGAGAACGTCACTTATTGTGGAGCCACTTGTTAGGCCATATGGTTGAGGAAAGTGATATCTGGCATGCATCTTGTTGATTCTATATCACAGCCTCTAACCATTTATTGTGATAGTTCGTCTGCCGTGTGCTTCTCTCAAAATCACAGGAATTTTGGTTGTACTAAACATTTTGATGTTAAGATCCTGTTTGTTGGAGAGAAGATTGCTGAATCTCGGACTTGTGTGGTTCACAATTTTGGTGAACATATGCTAGCGGATTCGTTAACCAAAGGGAGTCTGAATTTTATGTTGGTTCTAAGACCGTTTATGTAATTTTGTTCAGTTCAGATATTGAAACACTATATCATTTGTTTCCCTATTGGATTCAATGATCTTGTGTGGTTTCTTTTCTGAGCTATGGTTAAAGGACCAATTTTGTGTTTTATTCGATTTTGAGACTTGGTGTGTTTAATATCACTTGTTTCCCTATCGGATTCAGTGATTTTGTATCGTCTCATTTCTGAATTTCAGACTCATTTGGTTCAAATCTCTAGTGAACAAATGCTAGCAAATTTGTTGACCAAAGGCCTACCCATAAGGAGTATTTCAAAATCATGTAACTCATATGGGTCTTGTTAAAACTTTTGATGCTGCCTTGGTTTAGTGGGAGTCTGAGTTGTGTCTTTAAAAGACATTTTGATGTAATTTTGATATCTTTGAATGGTTAAAGTCCATTTACGTATTCCATTATGTTTAGAAGTTGAAACATTATTTATGATTGAATATATCATTTGTTTCCCTATCGGATTCAATGATCTTGTGTTAATGTTTCACTTCTGAGTTTTGTTGTTTAGTGTACTGATTATTTAATATTCTGAAATTTTGTTATTCTATTATTTGTTCTAATAATTGATTAATGCTATCCAAGTGGGAGATTGTTGAATTAATTTATAATTAATTTATGTGGATTAGCATTAATTAATTTATTAGTCCAAATATAGAATTAATTAAGTAATCAGTTTTGGCCCAACACTAAACTTATAATGGATTGGGACCTGTTGAATGTAAACAATCTGTGATAGGCCAGATTATTTACAAGCCCATTGGGTGGAGGCCCCAACTTGCAGCCCGTTATGTAGTCAGTTAGTTTCCTATCACAATACTGACTGAAGAGAGAGAATTAATTATTATTTTAATGATTTGAAAACCCTAGTTATCCCTAATATAAATAGGGATAATTCTCTTCTTTCTAAGTACGGTGAAATACAATCTCTCTCTCTTCCTGAGTTGTGGGCTAGGGTATTGCAAGTTGCAGACTCTACTTATTCTTGTTTATTTACTAACTTAATTTGCAGCTGATCTCGTTTATTGGAGCTATATCAATCGTATTGGTTTTGGGTATCATATTTGGTGCATCATCATTATCAATAGATTTATTGGGATCGTATAGAGGTATGTAATTTTAAGTTTGTTGATAATCTCCCACATATAATTTTGCTAACAAGAAAAAGCACCCTTAGCATAGAATGACCAGGAGATTGCTGTTCCATATGACATAAATATCTGCAAAATTTTCACTTTAACATTTAAAGAGTTATGGAATACAAATGGAAAACTTTTAAAATATTCCCATTTTCTCATAAACAAGTGTTATCAAAGACTAATAATACGTATGAAGAATTCCCATTAAAACATGTTATAAGTCTAGACAAAATTTTACTGTAAAATTTACAAATTGCTTACTACAAAAAAATCGTTGGCAGTAAATAAGTTTTTTTTTAATTATTATTAGTTGAATCAACTAATTCATAAAAAACCTACTTCATAGCCTTCTGAAGTTAAAAGTGTCCTCCCTAAACAATCAAGAGTTTCAAATTCAACATTTAATTTAAAATAACTATTATAAAATTAATGATAATCTTTTGAGTTGAATGTTGAGTTGGTTAAATTATTTATGTAATACAATTTAAACAAAAAATATATATCATATAAACTCAATTAACATTTTATATAAAATAATTTTCATAATTGAACGTAATTAACTTTTCATGAAATAGGCAACAACTACCCACTGCAGCTGAAATTCATAATAATAATAATAATGAAAACCACAAAATTGAATCTCTCACCATCGGCAACAAAAGAAAACCAAAAAGATAAAAATGAGAATAATATATAAAGAAATCTGCCTTCCTCCACCCCGAGACATTGACACATTCAGGTTCCAAATTTCTTTGTTCAAAGTTGTGTACCATTATTTTGACGTAAAAGTATGAATGAATGAACGGCCGATGTGGGTCCTGTCTTCCCATCTTAGAACACCATCATCATTTTGATTTTCTGAGTTACAGTAATTCAAAGATGAATCATAAAATTTTATATATTTGCTTTGGGGAAAGCACTTGAGTTTCTGCTGTTTTAAACACGTAAAGTTCTTGTATGATAGGTGAATGGTAGATATCCAGTCATTATAATTGGATTGCAGTATGGCCCGGATTGGGATCCTTTGAATTTTATAAAATAAATTAAAAAAAAACATATTTTATAAAATTTACATTTAAATCTGTAAAATTTATTTATTTATAAATATTAATTTCATTCTATTTTTTTCTTCTAAAATTTATCCTAAACTGGTTAATTTCAACCCTATGGACATAATTTGTATCCGACAAGATTCTCCTGTGACTGAAAATATTGGCATAGTGAACATTAGGAACCAGGATCTGTACCCTTGCAAAATCTTTCGCTAGCTTGTAAGACTTCTGGCAACTTGCAAAAGAACATAAGCAAGATTGCCATTATACTACGTCATGTAGCTCGATAATCATATTGTATACCAAATCTTGGTGACTGAATTGATTTAGCAATCACTTTAATACTATGTTTTCATTTGTTGGACCAAGGTTGAATCCAAAATAACCCATTTATTTAAATAAGTTCGTTAGCTCACTTGGCCTACTCAAAATACTAATTTTTATTTCGTATATCTAATTTTGATAATGGCTCAACAACTCGTTTATAAAACAAGTTGTTGTCCAATGATTTATATACTTATATGCTAGTTGTTTTATTGCCATTGTGCTTATATATGTTAGTTAATGAGCATTGGTAAAATGTTCTTATAGTAGCATGTTAATCCAAAACATGCAAAGTGGAGTTGTCATTTTTCTCTAACTTTGTTGCATCTGGATGATAGTCAAAATCAAACATTTGACAAATAAAGGTAAGCAAACGGGCTCCAATAAAAATTGAGATAAAAAAAAAATTGAACTTGACTAAATTTTTATAACTTGGGTTTAGGGATTAAGAGGGTTTGATCGAATTATGATTGAGTTGAATACAAAAGATTAAAAAAAATTATTCAGTCAATTCGATTAAATTTAATTTTTTTTTAAAAATTTAACTCACATAAATTTAAATAATTCGATTCAATAAAAAATGTTTTTTATAATCAGGTGAATAGGTCATGCGTACTAATATTGGCAAATACTATAGTCACTGCTCTTTTTCTTCTTTTTTTTGGCAGTTAGAGGCCCTTACAAAATGTACACGGTGAAAGTCAATGGCCATGGCTTGACATTCGGCATACGAGAGCCAAGAGTCAGATAATGATGTTCTTACCAAGTGCGATGTGAGATGCTTAGCAATCAAAGTGCCTTACCCATCATCTAATGTGATTGTAGCAGTTCAAATTTGTCTTCAAGGTAAGAGCCACTTTTAAAAGATAAAAACTTCAAATATTTACTGTTACACAGATTTAGTTGGAGTGCGAACAGTAATCTTTTTATTTATATTTTTCTCTGAAAGCATTAGTCAATTTATCAAGCTAGCTCAAGCAACGTCGCCTACACTTTTTATACAACTATCCTAGTGAAATGAGAATATTCAATATTTTAGTATTCAATCATGTTTTAATAGAATATGTTACACGGAGACACACGCACACATGTATGTGACAAAATTAAGGGAATGATAAACAAGTTTTGGATTCTTTTGAGTGCTCTTGTTCTGCTGCAAACTAAAGGATCTGCTAACAGCATCATTGAATTTATTTATATTTTCTTAATATTCTTGTTCTGTAAAACTTGATGAATCAATGCTAGATGCGCTTGGAGTTCTTCCACAACACAAGCAACACACGAAACTCTTATTGGTATATCACATTCTTAAATTTTGACGTTTGTCTATACAAATAGGGTCCTGCTAAAAGGAGCTCGACATCTGTCGAGCCCTCCTGTCATTAGATGGTCTTGATTTTCGAGACTCGTGCATGAATAAATAATAATAAAAATTTACTCTTCAGTATTCGCACGCCTTACTCAACTGGAAATGTTTTTCAATGCCAAAACCATTTCCTCATAAGAAAAGTAGCACGTGGCTTCTTCAGTTTGTAGATATTGTTTTTTAAGTATTGAAAAAATAATTTTTTTTAGATAAATTTTAACAGATTATTTTTAACTTATTGCATCATTAAAAAACTCTTTAATAAATTTTTATTAATTATTTTGATAAAATATTAAAAAATTTAACATATGTCAAGTTATATTTATTATTATTCTAATTTAATTTTAAATTTTTTTTATCAGAATATAATTACTCAAATATTTAAAAATTATATTAAGTATATTTAATATTTATTTGTTCAAAATCTTTAATATTTTTAATATTTTATTAAAATAATTTATAAAAATTTATTAAAGAGATTATTGAATGATGCTGAATTAAAAATAATTTGTTAAAATTTATCTAGAAATTAAAAGAAAGTTATTTTTTTAAGGACTTAAAAAACAATAACTGCAAATGAAGAAGCCACATGCTATTATTTTCTCATGAGGAAATGGTTCGCATTAAAAAGCTTTTTCAATTCTGTGAGGAGTGTGAAGACAGACAGTATTTACATTATCTTTGAATGTAAAACTCATTTTGTTCATGTACTAACTCAGTTCTTCTCTAAAAATATTTATTTATGAGTTCGAACTCTTGATATTACAAAAACTCTTCAACTGTTAAGTTCAAAATTAATTACTACTTGAATTATAAGTTTGTAAGGATGTCATTATCATTTTTTAATCGTTAGTAATGCAAGAAAAAATTTGAATACGAACGTGGAGTAAATTCATCTTAACTCTTTATTACGTACATTCAAGGATGCAATATTCATTAGAAGTTGAGGGTGTTGGAGATGCTAGAGGTTCATGACTTTGCATGAAAGGTAGGAGAGATGTCCTGTGGTTAGGACAAGAAAGGACCGGAAAAAAATTTGTTGATGGACAAGGATGGGAAAATCTATAATCCTTGTTAAATTCTTTCATTTTCATTCAAGTTTGCATGAATAAAACTTTCAAGAGGGAATTTAGTCTTTGAGGAAATGAAGCCAGGATGAGTTAATGCCTGATCCATACAACATCTTGAATATTGAGATAAAAAGTTATTATCTTTCATTGCTTACTGGAATAAATAGTGATAGCTATGGTGAGGAGACTTTGACGGATTTACCTAGGAAGTTTATTTTGGATGATTTATTCATAGGTCTTAAATTAAGCATCATTTATCAGGTGGAGGAGTAGAATTAGCTCGTAGTTATTATCTAGTGCATTGAATATGTACTTCTCTTTACTTTTGATGAATATGGTCCCTTGTCGATATATCATCCGATTGAAAAAAAAGGCAATGGATATCTTATACAACATTTAATTAGTTTGTGGGGCTTCAATTGAAGATTAGCTTATTCTTTCAAAGGTAGCTTCTTGGGGGATGGTGTTGGTAGTGAGCTAAATTTCTATAGATAAAATCCCCAAATTATATTATTAATGCTTTTTTTACAAATCCTAAAAGGCTAGTCTCTCACTCTTAGCGTCTATTTCTCATTCTCACTCTTAGCCTTTCACTTGACTCTCAAATCTCCTCACCTCCAATGTCCCTAAATGCCAAATCTCTCACTCGAGACTCTCAAATGTTAGAGTGAGGAAAGAAGAAAACAAAAAGAGAAAAGGTAGAGAGATGAAGAAGATGAACTAGAAAAAGTAGGAGGAGAAGAAAAAGAAGATGAGGAGAAGGGTAGAGAGATGAAGAAGATGAATTGAAAGCATATTCTCATATCTAAACTGCAATCTCTCTAATTGAAGTCTAACTATTATAAATAGCTAACTTCACTAACTCCGTATATCACTTTACATCCTCTCTCAAACTTAAATATGCTGGATTTACAACCCTGAGTTTTGATCTTAAAGTTAAGAATTGAGTAATAAGGAGGGGCTTAGTTAGAATGTCAACTAGTTGGTGTTGGGAAGAGATGTCCAGTACTTCAATTTGCTTGTAGATGACTTTCTTTCTAACAAAGAACAAGTTAATCTTAAGATGTTTTTATCTTCAATGTAGCACTACATTAATTAGCATTGAGCAAAACATGCCAAGATTATCACAATACACCTTGGGAGTGTAAATTGGAATATGAAATTCATGAAGCAAAGACTGAATCCAAGTCACCTTTGCAACAATATTCGCTATACTTCTGAAATTACCCTCTGCAGAAGATTGAGAAACAATAAGCTACTTCTTTGAATACCAAGAAATGAGATTATTACCTAAGTTCATCCAATTCATTTGCCCAATTAGCATCACAAATGGCAATAATCTCAAGTGAATAAGACTTGGTGAATGGCAAACCATAGGTAAGTGTTCTAGCAAGGTATCCAAGCTAACGTTTTACTGTAGTTTGATGCTCTTCCATGGAATTTTACATAAATTGACATACTCTATTTACAGAATATGCAATCTCAAGTCAAGTAATTATACTGCAAGGCACCAACTATGCTCGTATAAAGAGAAAAGGTTGTCAAAAGCTTTGAACCCTACTGCAATGAGTTTAGCACTAGCTACCATAGGAGTAGATAGACGTTTGGCATGTTGAATATATGCCTTAAAAAGAAGATCCCTGACGTGTTTCTCTTGAGAAAGCAATAAAAAACCATTGATTGCATATTTTACCTTAATTCCCAAAAAGTAGTTAAGCATGCCAAGATCTTTCAAGGGGAAAGCAGAATTTAATTGCACTAATTCAAAAACAAGAGTAGGATAGTCACCAATAATTATGATACCATCAATATATACTAAAACCAACAAAGTGGAAGTACCATGCTTAATAAACAAATAACTATCACACTTAGAAGGAAGGAATCCAATAGAGATGAGTGTTTATGACTTACTTTTTCAAACCTAGCCAGAGGAGCTTGCTTGAGTCTATACAAGGACTTGTGCAATTTACATACAAGCTGTTTATTAGAGGATTCAACACCCTATGGCTAAGACATGTAAATCTCTTCATTAGAACACCATTCAAGAAGGCATTATTAATGTGTACTTGATGTAAAACCCAACCTTTTCTAAGTTCCAAAGTCAAAACTTCCCTCATAGTTATTGGTCTAACAACTATCTCAGAGAAATCACATTTACCTGGTCTTAGATGAAACTCTTTAGCAACAAACCTAGCCTTGTACTTTTAGAGTGAGCCATTTGGGTTTGTCTTCACATGAAATACCCACTTGTAGCCAATGACATTTTTGCCTTTGGGAAGATCAACAAGAGGCCAAGAGTTATTTTTTTAATCAAATTATAACAAACCATATGGAACATTGAATAGCCTCTTTGACTAACTTTGGTTCGGTACTAGCTAAGAGAATTCAAGGCTTAAACACACTTGCTATTGCTCTTATGGTTAAGGGATGATTTCCAAGAAGATGGGGATTGGAAGGATTAGTAGGTGTTTAGGATTTTACTAAAGAACTAATAATGGCAAAGCTTTTGAAGAATTAGGAGAGTGAGATACATAAGGTATAGGTCATACATAGGTGGAAAATTTGTTTAAAGGTAATTTAGGTAGGGAAAAAGTAGGAGGTGGCATACGTTTATAAGAAAGATGATTAAAGGAAGGTGACATTATAAAAGAAGGGCAAGACTTAAAAGGGAATTATGTTTCATTGAAAATAACATCTTTGGATATATATATATTCTACCAGAAGAATTTGGACATTGAAAGCCTTTTTGGTTAAAAGTATAGCCAAGGAAGTATACTTAAATTACTTGAAATTGAATATTTGTTTGATACGGTGTTAATAGAGGAAATAAAGAGCACTCAAAAACTTTCAGAAATGAATAGTTAAGTGTGTAATGAAATAGTATCTCAAAAGTAGAAACCAAAGACAAAACTGGTAAGGGCTTGAAATTTGGTAATATGTTTATGTTTTCTTTTAGCTTTGCTATTCTATTCAGATGTATGGGGACATGACAATAGATGAACTGTACCATGCTAAGTTACATAAGGGGTAAAGGCTTTAAATTCACTTCCACCATTATATTGTAATATCTTTATCTTGCAATCAAACTATAGCTCCACCATTTGTTTGAAGTTAAGAAAAGTAGCAAAACTTCAATTTTTTTTAGAAAATAGATCCAACTAAAATTTGAATAGGTATCTACAAACACTACACAGTATTGTAACCATTTGAAGATACTATAGGTGAGGGACCCCAAACATCAGTGAAGACTAATTCTAGAGACCTTAAGTATAATGTTTTAGAGGAAGAAAAGGAAAGCTTTTGTGCTTTACCTAAACAATATCTCATAAAGGAAAAGTAATTTTATTGATTAAGGGTAGGTTACATTGTCTAAGACTTGATTTACAATTTTTAAAGAACAATAATCCAACTTATTATGCCAAATAACATATGAATCTTTCCCATAATGACTAATGGCAGCATGCAAAAAATGTTGGGGCTTTGATAATAATTGGATTTTATCAAAGGCATATAAGCCATTTGCCTTAGTCGTTCCTTGCAGCAAAGTTTAGTGAGTAGCTTGAGATCTCACAAAACACTTATGCGGATGAAATTCAAAGTACACTCCATTTTCTCTAACAAATTGAGACACACTAATAAGATTATTGGTTATATTAGGCACATGTAGCAATTCATTTAAGGCTAAAGTAGAAGAATTAAAGGGAGTTTTAATGAGAGATGAACCAAAGTGCTTAATGGACAAACTTGAACCATCCCCTATGTATAGCTTTTCTTGTCCCAAGAAATCATCGCTAATTTTTAGGTTGTCAAGATTAGATGTCACATAGGCAATAACTCTAGAATTAAGATACTAGTTTTGATCAATCAAAGTTTTTGAATTTTCTATTGGCTTAGTAGAGTAAAACTCCTAGAGTAAAACTCCTTAAAACCTTTAAGCAAGATTGATAGAATGGCCAATGCAATTACTAATACTAGTTCCATGAAACTAAGCAGCAAAATATGATCTATAAGCATTTTAATTATACTGATAACATTATAAGGCTATATGACCAAACTTATCAAATATCTAACATTGTGATTTATTAAACTGCCTACCACCTTAAAAATGACCTATGCCCCTTGAAAACTAAATTTTGCTATAAATATTTCCATTCCAACTACTATTACCTCTACCAAACCCTAAATTACCACTTAACCTCTACCAAAATCACCATTAGAAAAAGAACCTCTACCATTACCTCTACTATTATAAAACCAACCTTGATAATCATCATTTGATTGAACAAGATTAACTTAGGAAAATATAGAATCTAGCTCCCTTTTTACCTTCCCCAATCTCCCTTCTTGAGCCATAAGTAGAGATTCAATATCACTAATGTTAAAGGGATCGAGCCTAAAAGTTACAGAAGTTACAAAGCCATTATACTCACTACTTAAAGCCCAAAAAATAGCCTCAATTTTCTCACACTCACTCAATTTTTGCTCGAGTTTGGCTAGAGAAGAAAGTCTCGAGCTATTATTGCATGCCACATATGTAAGGGCTCCTTCTAACATTAAAGACAACACCCAAGACATTAGAAACCTATCTTGCCTCATACAATCAACAAACTATGGATTCACATTTTCCAAGACTACATCTTTATGGGATTTGAACTTCAGTGGTGTACTTCTTGGATCTTCAAGGAAACTTTCAAGGCTATGGCCAAAAACTGCTGAGTAAACCTGCTAAATCAATGCTAGAAAATTTGAATAATCTAATGTCACTTAAAAAGAACTGTTGAAGGTTTCAAGTTCAGACTTTTGAGTTGTGTTTAGATTGCACGATGAAGATGGGTAATGTAAACAACTCTATTTTTTTAAAATATATATATTTGTAAAGTTCCAATAAAGTCATTACTTCTTTACTTCTAATTACTTAACTCATAATAACATTCAATTAATTTAACCAAGCCTAATCAAGGTTTAAAGTCTATCATTAATATTGATATAATTCTGAGTTTACATACACATCAATAATCAAAACGTTTGAACAAAAGTTAAATACATAAATATCTACATCTTATTCATCTATGTTGGCCAATTCTAGAGATACAGGTGCGGATCGTTGCACCTTCACTGAGATCTTAGCCAACTCGACCACAAAACACCTTATTAATTTCTGGAATCTGTCCAACATAGAGTAACTCGATCCAATGTGCACTAAAAGTCAGAGCCATAGAAAAATCTGCTTAACTAGTTTTCTGAACATGATATGAAAATATAGTGAGAATTAAATCTCAGTAAGTTCAATAATAAATCATAATCATCATCAATATAGCTCATTATGTTATGTTCGTTTGTATAAGCTACAACAAATATCTTAGGTCACATGAATGCACTTTATTTATGCACATGAAAATTGTACAGTAATGACATGTATGGCATGAATAATTTTCAGAATATCATATGATGGCTATCAAATTATTTTTATATTAAGTTACCCCAGTCAGGGTGAGTATTTTCTATTTCGGTATGGGCTTTTCTCGCTCTGTCCGACATGGCACACTTTCTCTTTCTTTTCTCATTAGCATAATCATAGCCGTTAGTAGGGCGTCCCCTACTAGTGCACCACATGGACCGCCATGTGACAGTGCTCGTCTTTTTTTTTTCTTTTTTTTTTTCACGTTAATAGCCAAAAATATGATTTCAATAACAAGTATGTTCATTATACTCACATGCCATAATTTATCATCAAAGTATAATCACTACCAAAAATCATTGGTAAAATACAATCATGTCATGATCATAACCATTTTTGAATATCACTTTATAAAATATTTTCGTGTCAAAATTACACACTTAAGATGGTAAGGAGTTCATGCAATGACAATAGTTAGAGCATATACTAGTTATTTATTATTTTCATTTATAAGATTTGTCTTCTTTTTTAAATATTATTTTCATCATTTCATTTTCTTTATGCTTGGCCTCTAGTTACTTTTCTCCTACTTATATAATTTTCAACACATGTTCTCACAAATTTTATAGAACATTCTTCTCCAAATTGATTTCTATTATTACCCTATAGTTAATGAGGTTCATTTAGGATAGAAAAATGTTAAAAATAAGCTTTACCTGCTCCCAACATGGACTGGCCATATCCAAGGACACGATCATGCTTGAAAAATACTTCAAACATACTAAAAAATAGTCTTGAATATGGCCTACCCGTGCTGAAGCAACTCAGAACACGGCTTAACCGTGTTTTGTGACATTTTTTCACTTATTCAACCATATCTCCTTCATAAGAACTCCAATTAAGGTGATTCCAAAGCCTATAAATAATTAAGACACTTATGTACATCTTTATTGTTTATCATTTCTTTAGATTCCTTACGAATTATTCTTAGAAAATTGAAAATAAAAATTCTTACATTTATCACCCTGAATTCTAGACTGATTCTGATCTCTACTCGTTAATCAATCACATCTCCTTTATATGGATTCCAAATTAAGTGATTTCAGAGCTTATAGATTTGTGAGACATATATCTATATTTATTATGTTAACAATTTCCTTTAATTCTCTACAGATTCTACCCAGAAATTTAAACACAGAAACATATTTAACAGATTCTTCCCTGGTTAGCTAGTTTCTGACCACTACTTACTAATCTGACCATATCTTCTTAATATGGATTCCAAATTGAATAATTCCAGTGGATAAAATTTTTTGAGACATATATATATATATATATATATATATATATATATATATATATATATATATATATATATATATATATATATATATTTCATGTTAATTATTTATTTTAGTTCCCTATAGATTGTTTTTCAAAAATTCAAATACAAAAGTTTACCTAACAAATTCTTCTCTGATTAACCATTTTTTGACTACTTCTTACTAATTGGATCATATCTCTCTCATTTGAACTTCAAATTGGGTGATTTTAGTGGCTAAAATTTTGTGAAACATATATCTACATTTTTCATGTTAATCATTTCTTTTAATTCCTAACCGATTCTTCCTAGAATTTCAAAAACAAAAGCTTCCCTAGTTACTCCGAAATCCAATTTTCTTAGCCTAGCCTTTCCTAAATTTCTAGTTCATCCTTTTATAAATTCATCGTCCATTTTTCTTCCTTATTTCTGCATAACCATAGAATTACTTATCTCAACATTTAATTATATTTCTTACTTAATTTGACATATTCCATCATTCACTTCAAAAGAAAAATAGAATCAAATCATGCATCATTAAGGAAGTTTCTCAACAGAAATTTCTCATGGTTTTTCCCTAGGTGTTGAAGGCCATACTTAATTTACCAACCCAACCATCTTCCATCCATTTTTACCATATTCAAATATACATAATAACAGCATAAAAACCCTAAATTTTTACCACCCATAGCCATATCTATGCAGAACTTTTCATACCAACCGAAGTATTCAAAACATCAATCACATGCAAGATCAACATGTAACATGATATAGCAATATCCATGGCCAATCATCAAAGTAGCAAATATTGTAAATTTCATCAAAGTTCTAAAATCAAAATCCCATATAAATGTTACGAATTTCAAAACTTTTCTTCAAAAAGAGATATTGTTAAACCTACTTAAAGATTTTCCTAGCTCACTTAGTGAAATTTTTTTCTTGTTTCCTCTTGAAGGAAGTAGCAAGATTTCTTCCTTCCCTTAGTTTTTCTAGCAACTTAAATAAGAGAAGGAGGGTGAGTTTTAAACCCCAAGGATGAAAAGAAAAGATGAGTTCAAGTTACTTACCTTGAGTACTTAGTACTCTAGACTTTTTCTTCTTCTTCCTTCCTTTCTTCTCCTCTCTTTCTCTCTTTTTCTCACTCTACCTTACTTCTGTTTTTCCTTTCCTTCACTTGGACGAAATTATAATGTTATAAGGGTGGGTTTTGCTTAAATAAACTATCAAGTTATTCACCTCTCATAATCATGGGTCTACCTTATCACAATTATGATGCACTTGGTTATTTTTTGAGGAAAGACAACTTATGTTCTTGTCTTCCTCTCCTTTAGTCAAGATATGTATAGAAAAAGGAGATTTGTATTTTGAAAATTATGATAAAATGTTCTTAATACAAGGGACAAGGTCCCTTTGATTTAGGGATTCATTTCCTTTTTATTTTGTCTCACTCAAGTATGATAGGTTTGCCTTTCTAGTTGACAAATTTTTAGCCCTTGAGTCTCCCTTATTTAGCTGAAATTATTTGTGTAGGATAATGATGTTTTGTCATAATGCCATGTATTATTACCTACTTGCTAAAATTATGAATGTAGGATATAGATATTTTGTCTTAATACCATGTATTATTACCAACTTGCTGAAATAATGAATGTAGGATATAGATGTTTAGTCCTAATACCATATGACATAATCTTGATTATTATTACACTACTATTTTCTCACATAGTTCTTATTTTTCTCTCTTGGATTTGGGATCATTCTTACTATTTCATTTGCTTTGGCTAAAATTTTACCTTTCATTGAGGGCTTGGTCACATTTTTATAATTTTTGGGCTATTGATCCAATTTCTATATCCTAGTCCAAGTCTATGTTTTATTTCCTGCTTGGGCTGTCCAATTAGTATGTTAGAAACTCATGTGAAGCGGAAAAACTCTATATGAAATGTCCATAGGTGAAAGCCTAATGTATCGGTAGAGATGTTAAACTTAGGAACTCTAACTCTTGAATTAGAAAAAATTACCCTAATCCAATCTTCTTAAAATTTTAAGACCTTTACTTACTTTCCAAAAATTTATTTTCCTTACTCAAGAATTTCGCCTCGTTTTAGTATGTTATTTCTAATTTTTTCTATTAATTTTTCTCTCTTTACTTATTTCCTTAATGTTAGAAACATTTTCTATGCATACATATAAGGTGAAGAATTTCTAAGGCTTATTTTTCCTGAGATATCTAAAAGTTATCTAATAAATTTTATTTCCTTAATTAAATATTTTTGTATCTTTATTAATAAAAGAAATGAAATTAAGGGTGTTACATGTAAACTTCCATTGAAAAAAGTTCTTGTACCATATTAGAGTGAGGAATTCAAATCCTATGCAAAAAGAAGAATAATAGACTAAAAGAAGGGTAAAGAGATGAATACATATTCTCATTGGCTGCCAAGAGTATATTGCTTTATATACAAGTTATATAAGATGTATTCTTTCTAATTGAAGTCTAACTACTATAAATAACTAACTTAACTAAATAAATCCATATATCACCTTATGTTAGCTTAGTTGAATGGTGATGGCAACACAGACAATTGAACAGTGACAGAAAACTTAAAAATTGTAGCATCACTCAAAGGAACAACTTGAAGAACTAGTGCCCCAAATTCATAAACTTTAAGTCACAACCCCTTTCCTTATTTGAAAATAGTGGTTTCTCATGGTAAGTTATTCTTCTTACATGTTTATTATACATTTGAAAACCATAGACTTCAATATAGGCTAGAGCCTGGAACCAGAAATAGCTAAAGTCCTAGTTCTGTTGAAGCAAATAGATGTTTTAGCTGATACAATGGAATTGCTTGTTTAACATTTCAATATGCTAATAAGGCTTTGTTAGTAATTTGTATGTTGATTTCTGAAGGCAAATAGGAACTCCTTAGATGGGATTACAAGAAGACTAATTGATTAGCTCAGTGGTCAATTCTAAAACTGAGTGTGATAATTGTGGCATTTGTGGAGCATTTGCCAAGTTGTGATTCCTTGAGCATGACAATCCGTTGGTGTTTGAAAGGTTTTGAGCCAAGGAATGTAGAGGAATGAAATAGAAAAAAATAGACCAGCAGATGCATGATGAGAAAACTATCGAATTGTAAGGGGGTGAAGAATGGCAGTGAAGTTGGAAAAGGAGATAGGTTTCTACAATTGAATTAAAGTGCTTGACTATCTATAATGGTCTTTTTCGCTATCAAGTGATTGTAGAATCCAATGCTTGTGGAACTGCTCTTGCATAACATATGCTTATTATAGGTATTGGATGAATGTCTTGGAATTGGGATCTAATTGACATACAAAGATTCTCAAATGAATATGATGAGATTGATCCATTTGAGTGGCTGATTCAAAACTCAATAGGTTGCTTTTTCTAATTCCTTTGCTTTGAATCAAAACATGTAGATTATTGAATTTATTTCTAATTTTCTATTTTAGTTACAGATAAAAAGAGAAATAACTCAGTGGTTGTTATGATTACAATGGTAATAGGAGAAATTATGATCACAACAAGTACAAATAGGCTGATGGTAGGGTTCACTAAACACTCAGGTATTTGATTCAAGGGTAGTAGTTTTTGATTAATTAGTTATTTTAGCCAAATGTCCTACATTTTGTGGTAGATCCCAATAAATTTGTTATCCCATATGTTTTCTTCCCATTGTTATTCGAATGATTTGGTCATATTATTTGCAATAGATGCTTCTCAGTTGTTTTAGCCATGGATGGTTCAAATCCCAGTCCACACAAGGAAAGGTAGTTGGGGATAAATGCTACAATTGAGGAAGGATATGCTTATCAATCTAACCTCAAGAATTCACTAATATCTCCATTGTTGACAAGGCATGGATTTTTTTAGTCTGGTAGCTATTAGCGTACTTCATTTATCTATTTATTTTTTCTTGATGCTTCGCCTTCTTGGGTTCATTCATCATAGTTGGGTACTTTGGTTGGTGATGATATTTTTTTCAATAATTATTTGCACAGCACCGAGCTCGCATGGAATGTTTTATATTAGCCAAGCAAATCTTCTGGAAAATAAGAGAAGGAAATTCATTCTATCCTCTACCATATTCAATAAATGTAAGAGTTTTGTAAACTTTCAGTGGACTCCATTTCCTATAGAGATGTATGGAGTTGTTTTCCCTTTATTGTAACAACATGCTACGAGAAAATATAGTAGTTACAGAGAAATATTAGTATGTGAATTGCTTCCATAAAATCCTAACCATTATTCAAGAATTTCCTACCAGCCCAAATGGGAAGTTACTTTTATATGCAAAAACTATTTTTGATTTTGGTTACTGTAAAATAGATACCATCATGATCATTAAAAAAGTAACTTATGAAAGCCACTGTGTTATTTGAGTTTTGGGATTCCATGATAAAGTTCTTTGGTAAACAGTCTTTTGGCTTTCTTGGAGTTTATATATATTTAAATTAGATATGTTACAATATTTTGTACTTAAATAATTCGACCTTTGTTTTAAAAAATATTAAACCTAAAAATTTTTAATTATTAGTTCATTATCTAATGTTAAAGATGTGATATACTAGGTTCCATTAAAAAGGAATAATAGTTTTCTTGAATAAGATAATAGCATCTCATTAAGATTAATTTACTTTATTATTACAAAAATTAAATAATGAAAAATAAAGTGTGTAATAATACTATTTATATTGGAATTTTTAGCACTGCATACTTCTTACTCTCTAGTTACATACTGTTGTGTGTTTGTTTTACTAATTACCGCAAGTGCACGGCGTAGCTGTAGCTAATCCGACGAGTACGGGTCGTATCCCATAGAGAACAATGTCAACTACTAGAATTATACAAAACGAGCTATCTAGATCGATGTAAAGTGATAGAGAGTTTGTCACAATTAATAGATGCAAATAACCAATAAAACAAAACCTAGGGTTACGGTTCACCACACTTATGATATTCAACATCCAAATTATACTTCTAATTGCAATTATCTAGGTTATTGGGGATGGTTTAGCCTTAATTAACTAGCAACCTCTTTCAAGCATTACTAATCGTACCTAGGTTAATCCAATTGCCTACTTTCGTGGTTCTTAGTTCAACCTAGGTCCATTAAGTTCTATGCCAACCATGGAATACAATTAATCGATTTTCTCGTGCTCATTAATTGATTCATTCCTAGAGAATCTTAAACTACTTTCGTGATTAAGATATCCCTAATTAACTATTAGGTTCAGGTATTAGTTTTCACCTTTCAATCCATCAACTAATATCCTAAGACGTGGTAAATATTGGCCAAACATTCATCAACTCATATAACCAATGCTTAATAGCTAATCCTAATTAACCATGTATAACACAATTAGGGTTCCATTAATTCAATTCAACATAGTATCATCATATCATAATTAGGTTTACCGAAACCCTAGATCAAAACTACTCAAGCATAATAGAAACAGAAACTAAAATCAAATTCATTAAATAAATCATAATTGTTCAATACAAACCAAGAGAAAGAGTTGGAATAGAGATGAGTGCAGAGATAGAAAGATAAAACCTGGATGGAGAATGAAATACAATGCTGAATTGCTGTCAAATCTAAGCTAAGAACATGAAAGTAAACTCTAATCCTACTCTAAACTTAATCCTAAGGTGTTTCTTGAGCCTAAAACTGAGTAAAAATGAGCCCCAATGCGTCTCCCCCTCTTTGGCTGCGTATCCCTTTCGATATATATCAGTTTGGGTGGCCAAAACCCTAAAAAATATGGTGTTCGCAGACCTGCAGCACGGCCGTGTCCTAGGACACGGCCTGGACGTGCATCGGGCTAGTTTCTGGGAGAATGCTGCACACCTTGCCCAAAGCACGGCCTGGCCATGTTGCATGCCACCAAGCACGGCCAGGTCGTGCTACATGCTGCGATGCTCGGCATTTGCTGATTTTTGGTGGGCTTGCTCCTTGCTTCCTCCTCAACATATTCCATATCCATTTGGCACTTCTCATGAGTGTTTTCCCTTGCTTCTTGGCCTCTTTTGCTCACCTACAAGCATAAAAACAACCAAAGCATTATCCAAAGCAAAGCATAACCAAAAGCAGGGAAATAACTACAAGTTTGCTACGAATTAGAGGATAAAATATAGTCATTAATATTCAAAATTTTCCTTTATCAACTCCCCCATGCTTAAACCTTTGCTTGTCCTCAAGCAAATAACATATCATATCAGGAAGGGGGAAAGATGCAATCAGATTCCAGAAGATAGAAAAATGCAATATAGATAATTTTTCACTCAATCTGTGTGCACACAATAGATATATGAATAGACATTTATCAGATAGTCTCTATTCTTCTAAAACTAAACCAAAAATTCTTCTATTATATATCTGCTTCTATTGTTACCATTGGTTGTATGCATCAAATTGATTTTTGTACACTCAAGTAGGCCACCTCATCCTTTAGATCTCTCTATGTTGCCTTACCCTTATTTCTATTTTATCACTCTTTTTCTCACTCAAACTCTTTTACTTTCCATCATTTTTTTTTCATTCATTTAATTAATTTTTTTTAAAAGTATGTGGTGAGTGCATTTTATGCTCCATCTCACTAGGGTAAAGGCATCTAGGTACTCATACTAAGGCCTTTCTGGTGCCTTGAGGGGGTACTCAGAGTGAAATTTTTTTGGGGTGCACATTCCCTCATTTTTCACCTCTCCCTACCTCCATACTCTCATAGTGTTAAAAATCAAAAATAGCATACAATTCACAGCACAATAGAGAGATATTTTTCAAAAAAAATTATAGGTTTAATGCTAGAAGAGAGAGACTAAAGTTTAAACTACCTATTTCATACCCTATTGTACATCACATGTTCATGAGTTAAAATCAACCTATATTACATCAATTTATCTCTGAAATAGCAAACTTTATGATTATACAATGAAACATGAGATAAAATATTCAACCAGTAAAAACCACAAGCCTAAAGTCACTCCCCCATGCTTAAACTTGACATTGTCCTCAATGTCAATATCAATGAAAGTATAGGCAAAGGGAGAAGGAACTTACTTGCTTACATGGCCCACTTATGCTTTTGTCTGGATGACCCTTCTTCTCTTTCTCTTTTTTTTTATCAACCTGGGGCACGGCCGTGTCCTGGGACACGGCCTGCCCGTGTCCTGGGACACGGCCTGCCCGTGTCCTGGGACACGGCCTGCCCGTGCTTTTCGCGGGTTTCTCCAAATTTTGCAGATTTTGGCCCGTGCTTGCAGCACGGGCATGGTGGAGGACACAACCTAGCTGTGTTGCTGGCTGGAAGCTGCAAATCCTCAAATTTTGCCTCAGCTTTTGATTCTCCTTGACTTCCTTCGATTTTTAGCCTTTTATATCATCTTGGGCACATGGGAATAGACCTAAAATACATGAGGAAACACTCATTAAACCTATAACCAAAGAAATCAACTAAATTAAAGATAAAAACTAAATTAAAAACTAGAAAACAAAACCAAAAGAAACTTTAAAAATTAAAAATGTGGGTTGCCTCCCACAAAGCGCTTGTTTATAGTCATTAGCTCGACTCCCTTTTCATGCTTTCTACTCAAGGAGGCTTGAAAAGAGTTTGGATAACCCTCTTTTTGATCCATTGCCTCTTAGTGTGGTGTATGAGGCTTTTCCTAATGGCCTTCAAAGATTTTCTTGGCTCATGCTTTTCTGCTTTTGCTCCATTCACGCTTTGAGGAGGTGGTTTAGGTTCTAACTTTGTGTCTTTCACTTCCTCCTTAATGTCTTGCTTTTCTTCCCCCTGTTTGACATAAACACAAGAACTTTCCATAGAGCATAACTCAAGTGGGTTAGAAGGAGGAAAATTCATGGCATAATCATCCATATTTGGTTTAGGTAAACCAATCATACAACAAGATTCATTTAGGGATGGAGGGTTCATTATATAATTCAAACTAAACTCTAATTTTTCATCCCCTACATTCAAAGAAAGCTTTCCATCTTTTACATTTATATTTTCACCAGCTATAGCTAGGAAAGGCCTTCCAAGAATGATGGGGATTTTATCATCCTCCTCCATCTCTAAAATAACAAAATCAATTGGTATGAAAAATTTACCTACCTTTAGAGGAACATCCTCTAATATACCTACCGGATGCTTGATGGATCAGTCAGCCAAGTGAAGAGAAAGGGTGGTAGGCTTTAAGTCACCCATCTGAAGCTTTTTGCACACTGAGAGAGGAATGAGGCTGACACTTGCTCCAAGGTCACATAGGGCTCGATCAATCTTCATATCTTCTATGGAGCAAGGAATGGAGAAGCTTCTGGGATCCTTAAACTTTTGAGGAAGCTTATTCTGAATTAAAGCACTAGATCCCTCTGTTAATGCCACCACAGCATACTCTTCAATTTTTCTCTTGTTTGGGAGGATCTCTTTTAGGAACTTTGCATAGGATGACATTTGGGAGATGTCTTCTAGAAATGAGATATTGATATTCAGCTTCTTCAACACATCCAGAAATCTCCCAAATTGCTTCTCTACTTGGCCTTAACCAACCTTTGAGGAAAAGGAATTGGTGGCTTGTATGGTTCAGGAGCCACATATTTTGGCTCTTTTTCCTTCCTTTCCTCTTCTTCTAGATCTTCTTCTCTTTTCTTCTCAGATGCAGCCTGAGGTTCATTTTTCTTTACCTTCCCACTTCTCTCATATTCAGTCAACTGCTTACAACTTCTCAAAGTAATGGCATTACAATGCTCTCTGAGGTTCTCAGTCTGGCCTGAAAATCTGCCAAAGTTCCTATTAGATAGACTTGCTTGCTGTGCTATTTGAGTTTCCAACATCTTGCTATGAGTAGCAAGTGAGTCTACCTTGGAGGCTAAATCTTTAATAGCCTCATTCGTAGAATAATTTTGGACTCTAAATTCATTATTCTGCTTACTCTGTGTAATGATGAAATTTTCCATTAGAGCCTCCAAATTTGACTTTGGCTGAGGAGCTGAGTTGAATGGCCTCTGATTTTGGAACCCAGGAGGTTGTCTAAAGTTATTTTGAGACTGCTGATTTGCATTTGGCTTATATGAGAGATTTGGGTGGTTTCTCCAACCTGGATTATAGGTGTTGCTGTAGGGATTGCTTTTCTGATTATCGTTCACAAAGTTTACTTGTTCACAATCCTGAGGTGCAGAATTTCCAAGTTGACAATTACTGGCTATATGGCCAACACACCCACAGATCTCACATGTAGAAGATGAAGAAGAATCAACAGCATTGATGCTCAATTTATCTAACCTTCGAAACAATGCATCAACCTTAGAAGTAAGATGATTAAACACATCTACTTCATACATACCTACTGGTTTCCTTGGCTGTCTTTCACTAGACCATGAGTAGTGATTTTGAGCCATATCTTCAATTACCTCATATGCCTCATCTACAGTTTTATTCATAATAGCCCCTCCAGTTGCAGCATCCACAGACATACGGGTGCTGTAAATCAGTCAATTGTAGAAAGTATGGACTATAAGCCACTTCTCCAACCCATGGTGTGGGCATATTCTGAGGAGCTCTTTAAATCTTTCCCAAGCCTCATACAATGACTCACCATCTTTTTGAGCAAAAGTGGTGATCTGGTTCCTCAGATGGGCTGTCTTGCTCAGTGGGAAATACTTGCCCAGGAAAGTTTGAGAAAGCTGTTGCCAAGTGGTAATAGACCCTGATGGAAGAGAGTGCACCCATGCACGGGCCTTGTCCCTCAATGAGAAAGGGAACAATCTCAACCTGATAGCATCTGAGGAGACCCCATTCAACTTCAGGGTGTCGCAGTACTCCAAAAATACAGAGAGGTGGAGATTAGGGTCTTTAGTAGGTGACCCTCCAAACTGGTTCTGCTAAACCATCTGCAAGAGAGATGGCTTCAACTCGAAGTTGTTGGCCTCTACGACTGGTCTGACGATACTCGGATTAAGGCCATGAGTGTCTGGGGCTGTAAAATCCTTGAGAGATCGGTTATCTCTCTCCCCCATTGTAGCTGCAGAATTTTCTTACTGTTGTCTTCTTCTTCTTCTCCGTAGGGTGCGCTCAATCTCTAGGTCAAATTCAACAAGGACTTTGTCCCCTCTTCGCATATAATAGCTACACACCTATGAAGGATGAAAAAGGTGCAAAAATCAGCAAAAGAAAGTTATGCAGAAAAATATGAAAAGAAAATGATCTAGTCTAGCTATTTTGCAAACTTTCTAATATTGACTTTGTTCCCCGGCAACGGCGCCAAAAACTTGTTGTGTGTTTGTTTTACTAACTACCGTAAGCGCACGGCGTAGCTGTAGATAATCCGGTGAGTACGGGTCGTATCCCACAAAGAACAATGTCAACTACTAGAATTATGCAAAACGAGCTATCTAGATTGGTGTAAAGCGATAGAGAGTTTTTCACAGTTAAATAGATGCAAATAACCAATAAAACAAAGCCTAGGGTTACGGTTCACCACACTTATAATATTCAACATCCAAATTATACCTCTAATTGCAATTATCTAGGTTATTGGGGATGGTTTAGCTTTAATTAACTAGCAACCTCTTTCAAGCATTACTAATCGTACCTAGGTTAATCCAATTGCCTACTTTCGTGGTTCTTAGTTCAACCTAGGTCCATTAAGTTCTATGCCAACCATGGAATACAATTAATCGGTTTTCTCGTGCCCATTAATTGATTCATTCCTAGAGAATCTTAAACTACTTTCGTGATTAAGATATCCCTAATTAACTATTAGGTTCAAGTATTTATTTTCAACTTTCAGTCCATCAACTAATATCCTAAGACGTGATAAATATTGGCCAAACATTCATCAACTCATATAAACAATGCTTAATAGCTAATCCTAATTATATCAGTTTGGGCGGCCAAAACCCTAAAAAATACAGTGTTTGCAGACCCGCAGCACGGCCGTGTCCTAGGACACAGCCTGGCCATACATCGGGCTGGTTTCTGGGAGAATGCTGCACATCTTGCCCAGAGCACGGCCTGGCCGTGTTGCATGCCACCAAGCACGGCCAGGCCGTGCTACATGCTGCCATGCTCAGCATTTGCTGATTTTTGGTGGGCTTGCTCCTTGCTTCCTCCTCAACAATTCCATATCCATTTGGCACTTCTCATGAGTGTTTTCCCTTGCTTCTTGGCCTCTTTTGCTCACCTACAAGCATAAAAACAACCAAAGCAGTATCCAAAGCAAAGCATGACCAAAAGTAGGGAAATAACCACAAGTTTGCTACGAATTAGAAGATAAAATATAGTCATTAATATTCAAAATTCCCCTTTATCACATACCTTTCACCTTTTATTATATTTAAGTAGCTAGTTAGATCCTACAGATGAGGAAGAAAACAAGTATTTTTTCTAATTTTTTGAGTTTATCTATCAAAGATTAAGATAATAGACTCAACTTATAGAGAATCAATTTGATTTTATACTAACAAAGTCAATTGTAGAAGCAATTTACTTATTGAAAAGATTGATGAAAATATATCAAAGAAATAAAAAAGATTTACATATGGTTTTCATGGATTTGGAAAAGGCGTATTATAGAGTGCCAAGATAGGTTTTATAGAAGGTTTTAGAGAAGAAAAGAGTGCGTATTGCTTATATTTAAGCAATCAAAGATATATACGATAAGATCATGACTTGCGTGAGAACACATAATGGGGACACAAAGGATTTTTCCACAACTATAAGTCTACATCAAGGTTCATCTTTGAGTCCATATTTTTTTAACTTGATTTGAATACTGTTACCGAACATATCTAAGAATTGCAGCATCGATGTATTATTTTTGCATATCATATAGTATTAATAGGTGAATCGAAAGAGAAAATAAATATAAAGTTGGAGTCATAGAGACAAACTTTGGAAAGACATGGCTTTCATATAAGTAGAAATTAAACAGAATCTATGGAATGTAATTTTAGTAAAAGATGAATAAATACGATTTTAGAAGTAAAACTTGGAGACCATCTTATAAAACAGTCACAAGCTTTAAATATCTTGGGTCTATTATACAAAATGATGGAGAAGTAAAGGAGGACGTAAACCATAAGATTCAAGCAGGATAGATGAAATGGAGGAAGGTTTCAAGTGTCATTTGTGATAGAAAAGTGCTGCTCAATGTTAAAGGAAAATTCTACCATACAACTATAAAACCAACAATATTGTACAATATTGAATTATGGGAGGTTAAAAGACAACATAAAGATAAACTTAATGTCACAAATATGAGAATGTTGTGTTGGATGTGTGGACACACTAGAAGCTATATGATTAAAAATGAGTGCATTAGAGAGAAAGTTGGGGTATCACCTATTGTAGAGAATATAGAGAAATCTCGCTTAAGATAGTTTAACTATGTGTAGAGAAGACCTATAGAAATCTTACTGCAAAGAGTAGATCAGATGAAGGGCAGCCCAATAGTTAAAGCTAGAGGGAGGTCAAAGAAAACAATAAGTGAAACCATTAAGAAGGACTTATCAATTAATGATCTCTCTATTAATCTCATTTATAATAGGTCACTGAGGCGTTGTTTACTCTATGTAGCTGGCCCTGCCTAGTGGGAAAAGGCTTATTTATTATTTTTTATCTATTAGTATTTATCTTTGCTAAGTTCATTGTAAGAAGTTAAGCTTAGATTTCAATTTTTTGTTGAAATTCTTACAAATTTGTTTTATGAGTTTTCTTGTAATGCATGAGAATTAGAGTTTTGTAGTAAGTGACTCATTTTCTGGGGCATGAACTTGTACTTTGGCTCTAGGAAAGCATTAAAAACCATGGCTTCTGGGGAATTTAAAAATCCATTATTGCAGAAGAAGAGTTACTATGAGGGTTGCCTAGGCTACAAGGTGGATCAACTTAAGGAGAAACAAGAAAGACTTTCATTCAAAGGGCTGAGCTTCAATTAGATTGTTGTACTTGCCTTTGGTAATAATTAAGCTACACTTTCTTGCTTTTCTCATATTATTTCCTAATTTTTTTGTTCTTCTAATTGTTCTTGCTCATAGGGAAGAAAGAAAATTTGTCACATGTTGTTTGTGAAAAAAATCATTCATAAATCAAAATGCAAAAACACATTTATGGTGAAAGGGCTAAATGAAAGAGTGTTACCTCCTTCTTTTGCAGCTAGCACACTTGCTGCTGCATAATATACTGTTGGCTCTTTAACACTTGACATTATTGGTTTTGACATATGAACATAATCTATTTCTAAAGTATTTATAGCACAACTTTGTTTAAAAAGCCATATCACTCTCAAATAGATCCTTAAAAATCAACCCAGGTGATCTGAAAACTAGTCGAGTCTAATTAATTGACATAATTTAGCCTTTTTATTATGCATACTTTTTGGTGACCCTATAAGAATCATTATTCCTAATTATATTAGTTGTCAATGTAGTTATTTAGTGATGATATTATTTGTCAATTTAATTATTTGGTGTTGTAATTTCTTTTTCAATTCATTAATTTTTTGAAAGCAGTATCCAAGTATATCAATGTTAGGGTCTTATAACCCTAGACTTGGAATGTGACTGGCCAAGGAATGGACAATCACATCTCGTAACCATCTACTTTGCATTACCCTAGTATGACACAACTCAACAAAACTTAAGATTTAAAAAAGAAGAAGAAAAAACACTAGAGATTATATTGCAAACATATACATATGCTTAATAAAAAAAACTTCAATAGAGTCTTCCTATAAATAGCGACTCTTTTGTATATATTCAACTAGATAAACCAAAATCAAAACATAAATTGAGCTTGGTTCAAATAAATACTAATCAATTACAAGACTTTATGACACTCGTCTAAATTTTTACATTCAAAAACTATTACTAGGACCCATTACACAGACTATAGTGACTACAAGTGCATAGCTAACATCCTAGCTTTTTTCTCCCAAAAAGTACCTTGTCGTAGTTGGTCATCAAGTTAGGGAAATAGAGATGAGGTATGATCCACCCCTAAAGGTAAAAACAAAGATAAAGAAAGGAATAAGTCTTCTAGACTTAGTGAGTTGGAAAGATATCAAGGAGATACTAGTATCACACAATAAGTAGTAAATGTCTATACACTCACACATATATATGTATTTACAAGTTTACTTAATGAATCATATTTTACAAAGACAAGATATTCAGAGTCGTGCACATATTTAAATACAATCTAATCATGTCTCATTCAAGCGCACTCATAGCAACCAAGGGCCAGAGTATTTAGGGCTTCAAGTCTCATTGAACTAAAGCAAAGATCAGATCTTATATTTCACTAAGCAGAGGTGTCAAGGTATAATTCTTCTTGAACATAAAGCAAAGATGTTAGGAAGTCAATCATCTTAACCATAGGATATAGATATTAGGGAATCACTAATCCTAACCATAGAACAAATATGTTAGGAAATCATTCATCCTAATCATAAAGCAAAGATGTTAAGGGATTAGTTTAATGACTACAAAGCCTATATCACTAAGATGTTTGGGGCTGAGCTACATTGGATTCTTATTCATAAATTTGTAGTATTTTTCATATGCACCGGGGTATTTCTATACATATTCTCTTGGTCCTATCAAACACATAAATGGCAACAAAGGGCATTCCATATCACAAAATTTCAAAAAAAAAAATCTTAGTTTCCATACATATAATGCGTGTACATGCTTATCAAGTTACAAGTAGCATTCAATTAATAACTTACTAAACATATATGATTACATTCCATAAGCACATACAAGTAGGTATTACATA
Source organism: Gleditsia sinensis (assembly GCA_037074535.1). NCBI lineage: Eukaryota > Viridiplantae > Streptophyta > Magnoliopsida > Fabales > Fabaceae > Gleditsia > Gleditsia sinensis. The sequence goes on from CM073464.1 coordinate 15,867,029, forward strand.
CTGATATGTATGCATATACAAATACAACCCATCATAGAATACAATTAATAACTCAAAGGTAATGCTTTCCGCTCACAAAATTGACGAGTCAAAATGTGTAGCAAATTAACAAAGTTACCTAACCAAGTGTCACAGCCTTGAGATGAAATGACATAAGCAAAAGAGGTTATTTTGAACATTATCACCTTGGATCATATACTTCTAAATGTTATTAAAATCTTGGTACTGAGTTATTTCGAATTAGAACATCGGATGGTGTGGAATTTCTTAGGCAATTTATCAAACATTTCATATATGCACTATTCATAACTATAGTTCATATGACTTTGGGTAAAAGAATTTCTATGTATACTTATCATTCAGGTCTTAAATTTTATAAGGTGTTTAACCACCCTATCGTGAGCAAAATGACTATCTTTTGGGGTCAAACGACATTACAGATAGCATGAAATAAATTACATAATAGGATCCACATTAATAGTAACTAGCCATTATATAACGATAACTTTTTCACCCCCCAAGTCTCAAATAACCTTTAGGAACCTCAATTGACCTTACTCATAGTCTATATATGAGTTAGGCTGAATTTTCTTACCCTAAATTATCCAAAATCGAATAACGGGTCAGTCAGTGAACAGTTGCAATGGCTTCTATGAAGGGTACCCTTTTAGTGGCCACCCATATAGGTTGCCACTAAAAAAGAGTATATGAAAAGGCTCAATTATAAAAGTTACTCTACTTTTGATGGTGAACCATGAAAGTTGCCACTAAATAAGGTATTCAGTGGCAACCTTAATGAAAGTTAAGACATTTAAGGTTGCCACTAAAGGGGACTCTTTTAATGGCAACCCTTTATAGTCACCATTGAAACGGTCCTATTTAGTGGCAACATCTAAAGCTCACCACTAAAAATGTACCTTTCACTGGTGACCCATATAGGTCACCACAAAAAGGAGTTTTCAATGGAAATTTTTTAGGGAATCGTCAAAAATTTGTCACTGAATTTCCTTTTTCTTATAGTGAGGCGGATCTTTCCTGTACATAAATTGAATATCATATGTATTATTGTATGCTCACAATTTTCTTACATTATGTGCTTAATTGCTTTACATATTAGTAAAGAATCAAGTTATGGTTATCCTTATCGTTGTGTGAAATTCTTAGCTCCCTATTTTTATCTTGATAGTTGATTATCTATTTATGCTTATGTGGAAAATTTGTGATGCTAAAATTAAAAATTTTCAAATTTCCCTCTAAGGTAATTTTTTAACATTTTCTTAGGAAAATAAATTGCATATCTTTTAGAAAATTAAATTGACTATTTCAAAAACAAAACCCTTAAGATGATATGATATTCATCATCTCTTCCACAAGTTTAACAACTCATCTTCTTCAAACATCATATTCCTCAAGGTACTCTAAAAGAGAAAAAGCTTTAGATGAACATACATGTACATTGATGATGAAGCAAATATGCCAAAAATAAAGCTTGCAAAAAGCAAAACTTAAAAGGAGCAACAATGAATAAAAGGATAGCCTCCCATCATTCAAGAAAATTATTTAGGTTGTCTAAACTAAAGAAGAAAAGTAAGGAATCAGAAGAAGAAAAAGAGAAAAACTTTATAGAGAATAATGAGGATTCTAAAACCTAAGATTTCTCTAACTCCAAGAAAGGAGTTGCTAAAAAAGAGGATTCAAAGCTATAATCAAGCAAGAATGGTATTTAGTAATTTATATGCCTCTAACTCTAAGGATAAAGAGAGCAAAAAGTTGTTGAGAAATAGAAATAAATAAAAAAGGGCTAAGGAGAAAGCATTGATTTCAAAAATTTTGAATTTTGAGCTATTCATGCTATTCCACCCATATAAATATCTCATTCATGATCTTGAAACATTTATGTTGTGGTTTTGGCATATTAGATAATAATACATTTTGTGATCTTGCTTTCATGGCTTTAAGATGTAATTATATCTTCATGATCACACTACAACAAACAGTTGGAATTACCACAAAAATATAACGACCGTTACAAAAATTGTCATTATAACACAACATAATGAAAGTTCTATAATCATTATAAAAATCATGAAATTAACAATAGTTATAGGTAAACTATTGTTAATTAATGATAATTTACCTATAACCATTGTTTAATACTAACTGTTCATGGAAATTTGCAATATTTAACAATGATTTCATCACAACCGTCGTTACCTTAGTATGGTTAGTACGGTTATGTGTAAATCTTCGTTAAGACGACACTTAATTACGGTTTTAGAAATAAATCATCATTAAGGTATTTAGTACTTAACGACGATTTATCCTATAATCGTCGTTAAGTTCTTATATTTTTCACTTCTTCCTTCATTTTCTGCCATTCCCGCCCTTGTATATCAGCTTCTTCCTCCCTCCTTCCCTAAATCTTCTCCTTCATTCTACAAACTCTTCGACCACATGTACCAATCCTCTTTGTTTGCTTCTCCTCTGTTCATTTTTGTTCATCCTTGTGTACAGTTGAGTTCGACCTTGCCCTTCAATGCTTCTTCTACAATAATATGTTGTTTTAGAGGTTTCTTGAATCGATTTTGATTGGCTTCACTGTCCTCTGCTTGGTTTTCTTTTTATCTTTTCCACACATGCTTAAATGTTTATTTCCATATTGAATATATTGTATGCATGCCATAGTAATTTGGTCTTTGGATTGTGAATGCTGAAAAATAATAGAAACTTTACAGAGAATTTGTTTAGAACTAATGTACTTTTTTTGAAGTACATATCATTCTCAATTTTATGAGTTTATAAGTAGACACAATATCTAGTTCTAAATTGTTAATATTGATGGGTTTAGTTTGACAGTATTCATCGATTAGGTGTTTTTTGGCTTGGAATCTTAATATATATTTTTTTATAGAAAAAGAAATTGTGTTAGAAAAAGAATGGGAAAACAATATAAAAATTATGTAGGATAAGAAATCCTCACATCAAAATAGGAACAAAAAACCAAAACAAAATCAAAGAAACTTAAAAACCAAAACAATACAATATTCTTGCTTTTAAGACAATGTTTCACGCTTCTAAAGTTTGGGTGATTATTTTTGGATTGAAATAAGATATATATTCACAGATATAAAATAGGAATGTAAAAATTAAGAAATAAATTGAAAAATGAAAATAAGATAGAAAGATCTCAATTTTAACTTGCTAAATTTCCATAGAAAATAATAATAACATATTTTTAATTGAATTATTTTCATAATTGGCATAATTTTTCAATTTAAAATTTACGAATTCTCTTTAAATAAAATATAAGAATTAAAAGTATAAAAGAAAAAAGGTGAGTTAGGGAACTCCAACATATAAATAAAATTACAAATTTTACAATTTGTGGAACTTAATTAGAATAGAAATTTATGAAAGATTGAACTCAACATTAGTTATTTCAATATAAAATAACATATTTGTAACTTGATTATGTTCATAATTGGCGTAATTTTACAATTTAAAATTTATAAATTCCCTTTAAATAAAATATAAGAATTAAACGTATAAAAGAAAAAAAGGTGAGTTAGTGAACTCCAAAATATAAATAAAATTAAAAATTTTACTTATCATGGATCTTAATTAGAATAGAAATTTATAAAAATATTGAACTCCAAATTAGTTATTTCAATAGAAAATAACATATTTTTAATTAAATTATGTTCATAATTGGCGTAATTTTACAATTTAAAATTTACAAGTTTCCTTTAACTAAAATATAAGAATTAAAATTATAAAAGATAAAATAGGTAAGTTTTTGAACTCCAAAATATAAATAAAATTACAAGTTTTACAAATTGTGGACCTTAATTAGAATAGAAATTCACAAAGGTTGAACTTAAAATTAATTAGTTCAATAGAAAATAACAAAAATAACATATTTTTAATTGGATTATGTTCATAATTGAAGTAATTTAACAATTTAAAGCTTACAAATTCTCTTTAAATAAAATATAAGAATTGAAAGTATGAAAGAAAAAAGGTGAGTTAGTGAACTCCAAAATATAAATAAAATTACAAATTTTACAAATTGTAGACCATAATTAGAATAGAAATTCATAACAAAATTTAACTCAAAATTAATTAATTCTCAAAGCGAAGGTAGCTTAGTGAGTTAGTGTGTAATTTTATATATGGATAGAGTTATAAGCAGCAATTTAAAAAAAATACTCAAAATACAATCTAAATTTTTTTAAATGATTATGATATAATAATTACTAAAAGAGTAAAAATTGCATACTCTAAATAACATAAATACCAATTTATTTTTAAAATTACTTTAGAGTTGTAACTTAATTTATATATTGTATGAATAAGTAATTTGAACTTGTTATTTTGGAATAGTTCATAATGAGGCTGCGAATGTTTTAATTTTTTAGTGTGCATTCAAAAATGGATAAGTCTTAGATTTTTAAACCTCAGAAAAACCGTGAATATTCGGATGCACTTGATGGAGTTTTAGACTTTACATTTGCTAACTTGGGTGTGGAAGACAGAACAATATGTCCATGTTCTAATTGTAGGTTTAAGAAATGACAGGTTAGAGAAGTTGTGTGCAGTACTTAATTGTTAAACCATTTCCACAAGGGTATGATTTTTGGGTTATGCATGGGGAAAGAGATATAGAAGAATATAATGTAGAATATCATATAATACCACAAGTGAGAGAAGAACTGATTTGTAGGAATGACCCTATATAGGACATAGTCCGGCATGCATTCAAGATTCATCAAGGAAATGAAAGTGTGAACTTTGTGGAGATGCTAATTCTATCGTTAAGAGAAAGGAAGAATGACGGTGCAAGATTTTTATGATTTAATTAAGGACATGTAACAAAAACTATATGAATGATGTGAAAAGTTCTCCAATTTTTTTTTTGGTGAACTTGTATCATATTAAATGTTTGTGTGGGTTAAGTGACAAGACTCTATCGATAATACTTGAATTTTTGTTTGATGTCTTTCCAAATGCAAAGATTCCACTCTCATTTTATGAGACTGAGAAAATCATTTTTAAGCTAGGGCTCAACGACACAAAAATCCATGCATGTTCGAATGATTGCATGTTATATTGAGGTCATGAAAATAGATAGGCACGTAAAAAGTGAAACACATTTAGATGAAAACCAAAAAAGAAAGGTGAAAAGCGGAAGAAGATGCCAAATAAAATCATTAGATACTTTACGTTGAAGCCATAGTTGCAAAGGTTACTTATGTCTTTTAAAATTGTTGAATATATAAGATGGCATGTCACAAACAGGAATAATGATGGCATAATGAGGCATTAGAAGGAATCTGAGGCATAGAAGAGGTTTGACATGATGAATTCTTAATTTGCATCAAATCCTCATAATGCACATTTGGGCCTAGCCACTAATGATTTCAAACCATACAATAACTTAAGTATACAACCTCCCTCTTTGAATGTGTATGAAATAGAATTCTTTCATTCTCTTAATGATAATTCTAAGCAGAAAGGCACTAGAGAATTATATAAGTGTGTATTTTCAACCGCTAATAAAAGAACTGAATGATTTATGGGCTGTCTGTGTAGAAATATTTGATTCTTTCACCAATGAAATATTCAATATACATGCAGTTTTGATGTGGACTAGCAATGAATTTTTAGGCTTTGGAATCTTATTAGGATCGAATACTCATACTAAGTTTGCTTGTCTACACTATAATTTTAACTCAACTCATGTGCACCTTCCTCATAGTTGGAAGTAGTGTTTCACAAGCCATCGTTGCTTTCGTAATCCAAGGCATAAATTTAGAATGGCACATAGTAAGTTTGATGGAAGGGAGGAAAAAAGAAATCCTCACTTTTAGTTGACTGGCTTAGATATCTTGAGACAAATTAAAGATGTTAATGTCGTATTCGATAAAAATGTAGAAGTTGAAGGTCGAGAATGTAGACCCCAAGGAGGCAATGGGGTCAATGCTGACACTCAACAATGGCATAAAAAGAGTATATTTTTTTAGCTTCCTTTTTGGGAAAACCATTTGTTATGCCAATCTTGACCTTATACACATTGAAAAAAATGTGTGCCACAATGTGGTTTACATTTTGCTCAATGATCTTGGACAATCAAAAGGCCATTTAAATGAATGAAGAGATTTACAGGAAATAGGTGTCAAGCTTAATATGTGGCTCAATGGTAATGGTAAATATTCTCCATCTTTATTCACTCTAACAAATGTAAGTAAGGATGCCTTTCTCATAACATTGAAGAATATTACTATGACATATGGTTACTTAAGTAACATTTCAAGATGCCTTGATTTAAGACAACGTAAAATTGGAGGATTGAAAAGTCATGATTCACTTGTTCTTATGGAGCAACTTCTACCCTTAAACATAAGAAAGACAATTCCTAATCATGTATTTGCAATTTTATTTAAATTGTATTCATTCTTCAGACAAATATACAGTAAAGTATTAAATATGAATAAACTTGATCAACTTCAAAATAGAGTTGTTCTTACACTATGCCATCTAGAGATGTTATTACAACCTTCATTATTTAAAGTCATATTTCACTTCGTTGAAAAAGTTATACTGGGAGGTTTAGTCTAATATTGACGGATGTATCCTGTAACAACTCCATTTTGTTTACATACAAATAGATATATAATTTTTTTTTAAAATCTAACGAAGTCATTAACTCTTTATTTTCAACTATTTAACTCATAATAACATTCGATTAAATTAACCAAGCATCATTAAGGTTTATAGTATAGCAATAATACTGATACAAATCTGGGTTCACATACACATCATTAATTAAAAATATCCGTAAAAAAATAAAAAACATATATGTACACATCTTATTCATCCCTATTGACTAGTTCTGGGGATATGGGTGTAGGTGGTTGTACCTTCACCTGGATCTTAGTCAACTCGACCCAACGTATGCTAAAAGCCGGCCATAGAAAATATCTGCATATTTAGTCTTCTGAACATGATATAGAAATATAGTGAGAATTAAATCCCAGTAGGTTCAACAATAATTCATAATTATTATCAATATAGCTCACTATGTCATGTTCAACTATATAAGCTACAGTAATTACCTTAGGTCACATGAATACACTTTATCTATGCATATGAAAATCGTACAGTAATGACATTGATGGTATGAATAACTTTTTTCAAAATATCATATGATGGCTATCAACTTATTTTCGTATCAAGCTACCCTGGTCAGGGTGAGTACTTTCTACTCTCCGGAACGGGTTTTTCTCGCTTCTTCTGATATGTCACACTTTCTCTTTCTTTTCTCATTAACATAATCATAGCCGTTGGTAGAGCGTCCCCTACTGGTGTACCATACGAACCGCCATGTGACCGTGCTCGTATATTTTCTTTTTACATTAATAGCCAAAAATATGATTTTAATAACAAGTATGTTCATTATGCTCATATGCCATAATTTAATATCAAAGCATAATCATTATAAAAAATTAGAAAAATGCAATCATGCCATAAAAATAATCATTTTCAAATATCACTTTAAAATATTTACATGTCAAAATTACACAGTTAAGATGGTAAGCAGTTCATGTAATGGCAATGGCTATGGCATACACTAGTTATTTATTATTTTTATTTATAAAATTCTTTTTTTTTTTTAAATATTACTTTTATCTTTTCATTTTCTTTAAGCTTGGCCTCTAGTCACTTTTCTTATATCATTACCATCACATGTTCTTACAAATTTAATATGGCATTCTTTCTCAATTTGATTTCTATTATTATCTTATAGTTAATGAGGTTTATTTAGGGTAGAAAAATGTTGAAAATAAGATTTATCAACTTCAAACACGGCCTAAACATATCATGTAACATGGCTTGGCCATATCTTATAAAACAACCATGCTTTAGGCTTCAAAATGCCATTTTCAGCACCGAACACGGCCTGGCCGTGCCATAGAACACGGCCATGCTCTATGTTGTGTTATTCCCTAATGCAAGTTTTTGTCCTGCCTGACCTTCTATCACTAATCAGAGCATAACTTCCTCATTTTAACTCCGAATTAGGTGATATTGGTGTCCATTTAAAGATAAAACAATTATATAAAACTATTATGTTGAAAGTTTAGCAAAATCTTAAGGAATCTTGGTAATATTACTCCATCAAATTAAACATTATTTCTTTTCTAATAGGTTTTGACCTCTACTTACTAATATGACCATATCTCCCTCATATAAATTTCAAATTGAGTGATTCCAGTGGCTAACTTTCCGTGAGACATATATCTATATTTTTATGTTATCTGGTTATTTTAATTCTCTATAAAATGTTCTCAAAAATTGAAGCACAGAAACTTTCCTAACAGATTCTTCCCTGGTTAATCATTTTATGACCACAGCTCACTAATTTGACCATATCTACCTCATATAGACACCAAATTGAGTGATTCCTATTGATAAAACTCTGTGAGACATATATCTATATTTTTCATGTTAATCATTACTTTTAATTCCTAACCAATTCTTCCCAGAATTTGAAAAATAGAAACTTCCCTGATTACTCCGAAATCCAGTTTCCTAACAAACCCCTTTCTAAGGTTTTAGTTGATCATTTTATTATGTCCTCTTCCATTTTCTTCCTAATTTATATCTAATCATATTCCATCAATTTTTCACCACATTTAAATATACAAAATAGAAGCATTAAAAATCTTAAAATTTTGCCACCCATAGCCATACCTATGCAGAATTTTCCATACCAACCTAAGTATTCAAACATACATCACATGCAAGATCAACATGTAACATGATAAAGCAACATCCATAGCCAATCATCAAGGTAACAAATATAGTAAATTTTATCAAAGTTCTAGGATCAAAATCCGATATAAATGTTTCTAATTTCAAAGCTTTTCTAAAAAAAATATTGTTAAACCTACCTAAAGATCTCCTTAACTCACTTAGTGAATTCTTTTTCTTGTTTCCTCTTGAAGGAAGTAGAAAGATTTCTCCCTTCCCTTAGCTTTTCTAGCAGCTTAAATAAGAGAAGGAGAGTGAGTTTTTGAACCCCAAGGTTAAAGATAAAAGATGGATTTAAGTGGAGATTAAACTAACTTACCTTGAATACTTAGTCTTCTAGGCTTCTTTTTCTTCTTCTTTCCTCTCTTCTCCTCTCTTTTTCTCTCCCTCACTTGGACGAAATTCTAATGTTATAGGGGTGGTTCTTGCTTAAATAAACTGTCAAGTGGTCCTTCTTTCATATTCATGGGTCTACCTTATCACAATTAGAATGTACTTTGTTGCTTTTTGAGGAAAGACAACTCATGTTTTTGTCTTCCTCTCCCTTAGTCAAGATATGCATAGCAAAATAAGATTTGTATTTTGAAAATCTTGATAAAATGTTCTTAAGATAAGGGAAAAGGTTCCTTTAATTTAAGGATTCATTTTCTTTTTCTTTTGTCTCACACAAGTATGATAGGTTTTCCTTTCTAAGTGGCAAGTTTCTAACCCTTGAATCTCCCTTGCTTGGCTGAAATTATTTGTGTAGGATATAAATGTTTTGTCCTAATGCCATGTATTATTATACCACTTGCTAAAATTATGAGTGTAGTATATAGATGTTTTATCCTAATGCCATGTATTATCATACCACTTGCTAAAATTATGAATGTAGGATATAGATATTATCATACCACTTGCTGAATTTTGTCTTAATGATATGTGACCTAATCTTTATTAATATTACACTATTATTTTATCACATGATTTATTTTATTTTATTTTTTCCTCTAGGATTTGGGCTTACTCTTATCAATTTCCTTTGCTTTGGATAAAATTCTACCTTACTTGGAGAGCTTGGTCATATTTTCATAATTTTTGGGCTCTCAGTCCATCTTCTATATCCTAGTCCAAGTCTATGTTTTATTTCTTGCTTGAGCTATCCAATGGGCTTGCTGGAAACTTATGTGAAGTGGGAAAACTCTATATGAAGTGTCCATAGGTGAAAGCCTAATTTATGGGTGGAGATGTTAAACTTATAAATTTCTAAGTCTTGAATTAGGAAAATTACCCTAATCCAATTTTTTTAAAATTTTAAGACCTTTACTTACTTCACAAAAAAAATTTATCTTCCTTACCAAAGAATTTCACCTCTCTTTAGTATGTTATTTCTAATTTTTTTCTATTAGGTTCTCTCTCTTTACTTATTCCCTTAATGTTAGAAACATTTTCTATGCATACACATAAAGTGAAGAATTTCTAAGGATTATATTTCCTTAGATATTTAAAAATTGTCTAATAAATTTTATTTCCTTAATTAAATATTTATATACCTCTATTAATAAAAGAAACAAAATTAGGGATGTTACATTAAATATTTATGTACCTTTATTAATAAAGAAACGAAATTAGGGATGTTACATTTCTTTCCCCCTAAAAGAATTTTTGTCCTCAAAATTTCAGAAATTATCTAATAAGAACAATTGCGCATATTTCTTCCTCATGACTTCTTCCAGCTCCCAAGTTGCTTCTTCTGAGGTCAAACCTTCCCATAACACCTTAACCAGGGGAATGATTTTATTTCTCAATTGCTTCACGTCGATGTTCAATATGGATGCTAATACCAGTTGGTATGTCATGTTCTCCTTTATTTGGATTGGTTCATCCCATATTACATGTGAGGAATTTGGAAAATACTTCCACAGCTATGATACATGGAAAACATTATGCGGGTTGGAAAAATTAGGTGGGAAGGTAACTTGATATGCTGACGTCCCCACTTTCTTCAAAATTTGGTAGGGTCTTAAAAATTGTGAACTTAGCTTTCTAGTTTTTAAAGACCTACCAACTCCAGTAGTCAGGAAAAGTTTTAGAAATACATAGTCTCCTTCCTCAAACTCTAGAGGTTTAAGTCTCTTATCATAGTAACTCTTTTGCTGACTATGAGCTGTAAGTATTTTGTCATGTATCATCCTAATTTGTTCAGTGATTTGTTGAACTAGATCAAGACCCAGCAAGTTCTTTTCTCCTATCTCAAACCAACATAGTGGAGATCAGGACTTCCTACCGTATAAAGCTTCGTAGAGGGCCATCTTAATACTGGAGTGATAACTATTATTATAAGCAAACTCCACTAAAGGTAGGTACTTATCCCATTCTTTACAATACTCTATCACATAGGCCCTTAACATATCTTCTAGGGTTTGAATGGTCCATTCTGTCTGCCTGTCAGTCTGAGGATGGTAGGCAGTACTGAACCGCAACTGGGTTCCAAAAATCCTCTTGTAATGCCTCCCAAAACCTTGATGTGAACCTCGGATCTCTATCAAAAACGATATTTAAGAGAATTTCATATAGTCTAACTATTTCATGGATGTACAACTGAGTCAATTTGTCCAATGAATAGTTAATCTTTATGGGCAAAAAGTGACCAAATTTGATTAATCTGTCAACTATTACCCAGATAGAGTCATGCCCAACTAAAGTCTTAGGTAAACCCACGACAAAGTCCATTGAAATACTGTCCCATTTCTATTTAGGTATCTCAAGATGTTGTAAAAATTTCACTGGCTTTTGATGCTCTACCTTCACCTTTTGACAAATTAGACATTTCGACATAAACTCGGCAATGTCCTTTTTATCCCTGGACACCAATACATCATCTTTAAGTCTTGGTACATTTTAGTGGATCCAGGATGGACTGAGTATTTACTTTGATACGCTTCCTACCAGATCTTAGTCCTCAACTCTCGTTCTTGAGGAACACAGACCCTTCCTTGATACATGATTACTCCATCTTTTGAAATAGAAAAATCATCCTGATCATTATGATCCCGTAAGTATTGATCGTGACCTTGAGCCTCTTTAATCTAGGCTCTAAGGTCACACTCTATATTTAACCCATTAATGATTAGCTTCTTTGGGGTAAGAGTAGTGTCTAGCTTTAAATTTTGAAACTCTTCTAGCATCTGCATCTCATACACCATCATCCGACCTATATGCAGAGATTTTCGACTCAAGACATTAGCTACAACATTCGCCTTTCTTGGATGATATTTTATCTTAAATTTATAATCATTGAGGAATTTTACCCATCTTCATTGCCTCATATTTAACTCTTTTTGGTCAAAAAGGTACTCTTATAATCATAGTATACTTCAAATGTCGTTACATATAAATAGTGTCGCCAAATCTTTAAGGCAAACACCACCGCCACCAATTCAAGATCATGGGTTGGATAGTTTCCTTCATGGGGTCTCAGTTGCCTAGAAGCGTAAGTAACTACTCTCTTGTCTTGCATCAGCATACACTCTAGTCCTTTCTTTGAAGCATCACTATACACTTCAAAATATCCTGTGGGGTCTTGAATAATTAAAACAAGAGGAGTGGTCAATCTTTTCTTAAGCTCCTAGAACCTAGCTTCACATTGATTAGTCTATTTGAAAAGACTTCTCTTCCTAGTCAATTTAGTCAATGGCAAGACTATACGAGAGAAGTTTTGTATAAACCTCCTATAGTATCTTGCCAAATCTAAGAAACTTCTAACTTCTGTAATCGTCTTTGGTCTTTCCCACTAAATCACTACTTCCGTCTTGCTAGGGTCTACAGCTACCCCTCTATTAAAGATGAAATGTCTGAGAAACTTCACCTATGTTAACCAAAATTTACACTTCTCCAATTTGGCACACAACTTTTTCTCTTTTAGCACTTGCAGCACGATTCGGATATGTTGTTCATGTTCTTTCTCACTCTTAGAGTATATCAAGATGTCATCAATGAACACTACCACAAATTGATCTAGGTAGGGTTGAAAAATGTGATTCATGCAGTCCATGAAAATTGTAGGTGCATTTGTCAACCTGAAGGGCATTACGAGAAACTCTTAGTGCCCATACCTAGTCCTAATAGCTATTTTTGGTACATCCTCCTCTTTAATCCTAATATGATGGTATCCTGATCTCAAGTCAATTTGAGAAAAGATGGAGGCTCCCTTCAGTTGATCTAATAAATTATCTATCCTAAGGAGAGGATACTTATTTTTGATAGTCACCTTATTCAGTTGTCTGTAATCTATGTATAATCTCAAGTTCCAATCTTTCTTCTTATCAAATAATACAGGAGTTCTCCAAGGTAATACACTTGATCTAATGAATTACTTGTCTAACAGTTCCTTCAATTGTTTCTTAAGTTCCTGTAGTTCCTTCGAGGCCATTCTTTAAGGTGCAATAGAGATAGATTATATCCTAAGTAGTGTAACATCTCGTAATTTTTATTTTTAAATAATAATGTTCTGCTATAAAAAATATATTTTTTATTTATTTAAAAATAATTATGTTCTGTTGAAAGCAAGTATACTTTTAATTAAAGTAATTATTGTTTTCCTTAAAATAATTATATTGGCCTTTAATAAATTTTTGTTTTATTTTTAGAAATATTCTTTCTTTTATTATAGATAAAGATATTTATTTTGTGCTTTGTTTTATTAAGATTTTTATCAAGAAAAATCACGATTTAAGAGTTTAACTATAGGTTTATGAGAATGTAAATTTTTAGAAATTTTTTGGATGTTTTATAATGAAAAATAGTATTTATATGAATATATATGAAATAAAATAAAAATAAATCTAAATATTTAATTATTAAATAATAATAATTATTATTATTATAAATAAAAAAGCGAAAAGGGGGAGGGGGAGACATAATGTAGAAAGATGAAAGCAGAGGAAGAGAATGAATAGTGAATAGTACTTCTATATTTTCTCTCTAGATCTGTAGTGTCTATAGGCCTTTGATCTCAAAACTAAGGATACCATTGGATTCAGGACAAAGAATCTTATGATTTTGACTGAACAATTTCTCAAATTAGCCGTAAAATCGTCGTAGATCGGAAGTAAAATTTTTAGAAAAATGTAAACTTTGAAACTTTTACTTAGAGACCTCAAATTGGAAATTTAACACCGTAGATGGATTCAAGAGCTAGATAAACCTTAGGATATGAAATTTTTCACCTATCTAATAACTTTTTGTTCTTGGTGAATAGTATTTTTTGTGGTGAATAGTGTTTCCAACCATAAATAATGACCAAGTTTCCGAAGTCATTTCTTTGATTTTTGGATCCTCTGGACACGTTTTTAAAGTCTGTTTAGTCAAATGTGGATTGAAAAAGTGCATTTTGGGGGCTATCCAATCTGGAGCCCTTACCTTATGAGTGGATAATTCTTTCTATGACTTGTTTTATACTCTTCTAGATCTTTAAACGTGTATTTGATTATGTTTAAAAGATATTTACACTTTTATATGTTTCTAAAATGCATTAAAAATATCTAAATTTCTTACAATTTTGTTTATAGTTCAAGAAGAGTATAGTTTTGAGAAATGAATTTCTGAACTCATGGTATATCTGATTTTACATATATTTCTCATTAAATAGTGAAATGAATATTTATGCATGTGATATTGATTTATAAAGCCATATGATTGCCTCGAGAAAGGGCATGTATATGTGATTCTAAATGTATTTATCATTATTTGACAAAGTAAATATTATGTGCATGAGGCATTGATTTGTAAAACTATAAAGTTACTAATTATGATTGAATGACAAGCGTAAAGTTCATGGCGAGTTGCTTGATAATTATACATTGCATTTGATGAATATGCATATATATATATATATATATATATATATATATATATATATATATATATATATATATATATATATATATATATATATATATATATATATATATGTATGGATGAATATCGACGGGTTGTATGGCTTGTGACGGTACCGAATAGGGGACGCCCTATTATCCTGAGTGAGCCGAGGGAGGGCTACTCCAACTGGGTGACAATGGTAATGTGAGGAGGCAGATGGGTGATGAACTCACATTCCCTTATCACTGTTGTGACTGTAGTCGATCGGTCACTATGCGTATAGCAAATGAGTGTGTGGGTTAACTAGATCGCCGAATGAGGTAGGTCATTTTAAAAATTTATAACTTTATCTCAAAAGCTTATTATTTTACTATAGTTTATACAATTGAGCATAATAACATTTGTTTAATGGTCATACTGTGCTGAATATGGTTTGGATATCTGAATATCATTTTATTTGAAAATATTTGAAATATGGGTCCCATATGGATGTACTTTTGAACTGTATTTTCTAAGTGACAAATTTTAAAACATGAGTACATCCAAATGCTGACCCAAGAGGTCATAATAGGTATTATCTGCTCACTGAATTGTCAAACTCAGTACACGATATTTACACAATTTTCATATAAGAATACAGAGTCTGGTCCTGCAGATAGGTGATCAGTTAGGTAACATATTCCCTGGGTGAGTCTACGTTGCTTTCAAGGCTCACAGTTTTGAATTATATTGTGTTTGTATTCTAGAATGTGCTCCGAACGCTATAGGTAGGATCTCTGCTTCTGTTGTTACTTTGACATTTATAACTTGGTCTGTATAATGTATATACATGACAGAATCTATATGTATCTATTTTTATGACAAAGAATAGTGTTATGCATGTTATGGAAAATATCTTATTGCAGAAAAAAAAATGTTTGTTTTACCTGCTTGTAAATTGGGGGTGTTACAGGTAGGAGATCAATAGAAAACTCTATCTCTCTTGGGAGGTAAGTCTGGAATATCTGATAGAAATACTTCAGGAAAATCGTCGGCTATTGGGATTTTATCAAGCTTTGGTTCGACTTCTAGGTTTGATAAATACAAGAGAATGCATCTAAGTACTGCATTCTTCAACTCCCTATTCACTTGATTGGCATTAAGCATCAACAACTGCATTTCCTTTTCTGAGGTAGAAGGTAGAAATTCAACGGTCTTGTTACAACAATTCAGCAAGACCCGGTTTCTAGACATCCAATCTAACCCTAGAATGACATCAATAGCTTTTAAAGGTAGACAGACAAGGTCTACAGAAAAAGTTTTCTCCTGAATAGTGACCTGACAGTCTTTGCATACAGAGGAAGTTAAGACCCTTTCCCCCGTGGGAGTTACTACAGATAGCTCATAGGGGGTTTCAGAAATAGGATATTGAAGCTTCCTAATACATTCTTCCAATATAAATGAATGACTAGCATCAGAGTCAAACAACACCATAAGAGCAAATTCATAGATATACATGTACCTTGGATCATTTTGGGGGATTGAGCTACCTCTTGGCCGCTCAAGGTGAAAACCCTTCCTTTCACCTGAGGCCTCTGTTCCGGCTACTTCTCCAAATTCTGTGGGCAATTCTTTACAAAATGACCCTTCTGTCCACAATTGAAGCAAACATCTGATCCCATGTAGCATGGCCAGTTACCATGCATACGTCTGCACTTAGTACACTTGACTGTGGAAAAGTTATGTTGGAAAGGTCGAGGACTTGCAGTCATTGGTCTCTTGCCAGTACCTTGTTCTTTTCCTTTTCCTTTAACATTTCTGCTTGAGTTTTGTGGCCCGTTCTACCTTTTCTAGAAGTTTCTTCTTTGTTTCTCATCTGCCATCGCCCTCAAGCTCTTTCCTAAGAGTCTGCATTTATTCATCAGAGGTACAAATTCCTTGATCTCCATAGCTACAACAACATTCCTTATCTCTGGATTCAATCCCGCTTCGAACTTAACAGTCTTCCATGCTTCATCAGGGTTAAATCGCAGGTAAGAGGAAAACTTAGACAACTTCTTAAACCTCACGATGTACTGGTCTACAGTCATGCTGCCCTGCCTAAGTTGGAGAAATTCAATGTCCTTCTCTGTCCACACAGTACTTGGGAAGTACTTTTCCAAAAAGTGTCTTTGAACACCTGCCAAGTGATCTACCTTCCTTGGTGAGCTAAAGGTTCTCTAGTACCACGCCACCTGTATTTTGCTTCATCTTTCAGCATATATGCAGTGAAGATAACTTGCTGCTCCTTAGTATAGCCATCACTTCAAAGATTTTCTCCAGTTCCCTTATCCACCTTTCTACTACAGTCGGGTCAAAACTTCCTTGAAAACAAGGTGGTCTAGTCCTTAGGAACTTGAATATGCCATTATCATTTCTTGGCATCTGATTATTAGCTCCATTCTCACCATTCAAGTTATTAGCATTTTGAAGGTATTATAGAATTTGGTTGGTAGTCGTAACTTGGCCTCGAATTGCTGTGGCCAGATTGTGCAGGGTTTCCTCCGCATTGTTTGTCAAATTTCTCCTTGGTGGTGCCATTTCCTACTATGACAAAAATAAAATTATGCTGCTATTGAGGTGATCAAGCCCAATAGTTAGTTTCAAAAATATTTAACAGCAGTCATAATACCACCTCGGCATATAGATAGGAAACACTAGTAATTTCTAACCTATATGAAATCACTGATCCCCTACACAATACAACTACAACTACAACATACTCAATACACTATAAGATTGACTTAGATAACCATCCATCTACTAGCCATCTAGGATCGACCTGCTCTGATACCAATTATGTAACAACTCTATTTTTTTACATACAAACATATATATAATTTTTTTTTAAATCCCATGAAGTCATTACCTCTTTATTTCTAACTATTTAACTCATAATAACATTCGATTAAATTAACCAAGAATAATTAAGATTTATAGTATTGCAATAATACTAATACAAATCTGGGTTCACATACACATCATTAATTAAAAACATCCATACAAAAATTAAACACATATATGTACAAATATTATTCATCCCTATTAACTAGTTTCGGGGATATGGGTGCGGGTGGTTGCACCTTCACCGGGATCTTAGCCAACTCGACCTCTATAAGCTACAGCAATTTACCTTA
Organism: Gleditsia sinensis; assembly: GCA_037074535.1. NCBI lineage: Eukaryota > Viridiplantae > Streptophyta > Magnoliopsida > Fabales > Fabaceae > Gleditsia > Gleditsia sinensis. The sequence continues at coordinate 15,884,857 of CM073464.1, forward strand.
GGTCACATGAATGCACTTTATCTATACATATGAAATTCATACAGTAATGACATGGATGGCATGAATAACTATTTTCAAAAAAATCATATGATGGCTATCAACTTATTTTCATATCAAGCTACCCTGGTCAGGGTGAGTACTTTCTACTCTCCAGAACAAGTTTTTCTTGCTCCGTTCGACATGGCACACTTTCTCTTTCTTTTCTCATTAACATAATCATAGCCATTGGTAGGGCGTCCCCTACTGGTGCACCACACGGACCATCATATGACCGTGCTCGTCTCTTTTCTTTTCAATAACAAGTATGTTCGTTATGCTCATATGCCATAATTTAACATCAAAGCATAATCATTATAAAAAATTATTGGAAAAATGCAATTATGCCATGAAAATTATCATTTTCAAATATCACTTTAAAATATTTATATGTCAAAATTACACACTTAAGATGGTAAGGAGTTCATGCAATGGCAATGGCTATGGCTATGGCATACATTAGTCATTTATTATTTTTATTTATAAGATTCTTCTTCTTTTTTAAATATTACTTTTATCTTTTCATTTTCTTTAAGCTTGGCCTCTAGTCACTTTCCTTATATCATTTCTATCACATGTTCTTACAAATTTAATACGACATTCTTCTTCAATTTGATTTATATTACTATCCTATAGTTAATGAGGTTCATTTAGGGTAGAAAAATGTTGAAAATAAGCTTTATCAGCTTCCAACACGGCCTAAACGTATCATGTAACACGGCTTGGCAAGTTTCTAGCCCTTGAATCTCCCTTGCTTGGCTGAAATTATTTGTGTAGGATAGGAATGTTTTGTCCTAATTCCATGTATTATTATACCACTTGCTAAAATTGTGAGTGTAGGATATAGATGTTTTTTCTTAATACCATGTATTATCATACCACTTGCTAAAATTATGAATGTAGGATATAGATATTATCACACCACTTGCTGAATTTTTGTCTTAATGCCATGTGACCTAATCTTTATTATTATTATACTATTATTTCATCACATGATTTATTTTATTTTATTTTTCCTCTTGGATTTAGGCTTACTCTTACCCATTTCCTTTGCTTTGGATAAAATTCTACCTTACTTGGAGGGCTTGGTCACATTTTCATAATTTTTGGGCTCTCGGTCCAACTTCTATATCTTAATCCAAGTCTATGTTTTATTTCTTGTTTGGGTTGTCCAATGGGTTTGCTAGAAACTTATGTAAAGTGGAAAAGCTCTATATGAAGTGTCCATAGGTGAAAGCCCAATTTATGGGTGGAGATGTTAAATTTAGAAATTTCTAACTCTTGAATTAGGAAAATTACCCTAATCCAATCTTCTTAAAATTTTAAGACCTTTACTGACTTCACAAAAAAAAATTTATCTTCCTTACCAAAGAATTTCTCCTCTCTTTAGTATGTTATTTCTAATTTTTCCTATTAGGTTTTCTCTCTTTACTTATTCCCTGAATATTAGAAACATTTTCTATGCATACACATAAGGTGAAGAATTTCTAAGGATTATATTTCCTTAGATATTTAAATTTTTTTTAATAAATTTTATTTTCTTAATTAAATATTTATGTACCTTTATTAATAAAAGAAACAAAATTAAGGATGTTACATTAAATATTTATATACCTTTATTAATAAAAGAAACGAAATTAGGTATGTTACATATCCTATAAAAAGGTAAATAAATATTCTTTCACCAATGTATTCTTTTCCATTTTTTTCATATCTTATGATTTAATATATTCTATACAGATACTTAAGGAAGTTAAAGTCTTTCATGCAAAATAAGACAAGGCCAAAAAGCTCAATAGCCAAGTCTTACTTGACTCAAGCTGTTCTAATTTTTTGTTCGAGGTACATGGATGTCAGATAGACAATATTTAATCAACCTATTCATGTAGATGATCAACCTAAAATTGGGCTATCCGACATAGACACTTTGTTTTCGCTAATTGGAAAACCAATAAGTGATTTTGAATATTTCACTATTTCTCTAGTAGAAAAATTGCAAGCACATCGCTATGTGCTCACCAACTGTAAAGATGTAGACCATTTCCTTTTATGGGTAAATTACGTATATTAATTACATTAGGGCTTAACTAATAGTGTGACTATTTGTTTATCTCTTTTGTATGTTTTACAGGGAATTTAGAGATTCTGCAAGGTATAATTGAAGAATTTGAACTCGATCCTTCACTGATAAAAAGTTCACAAGGAGTTCATATCTTAGTTTTCTCATCATGTAACTACTTGTCTATTGATAGTATATATAGGAATTAATCATACAAGCACTTTATATTATCTTTCTTTTTTCTTTCAAATAAAAAATGATGTCAATGGTTCTCATCAACTTATTTGAAATTCCTTGCACTTTGGCCATTGGATAGACAAAGTGATAGTATATACAATGTCAATGAATCTAGACTTTAGACATTAGAGTAAGACCAATGGTTGAAAACTCAAAATAGAGGAGTTTTTGGGACTTTTGGGATAAAAAGTTATGCAAGTAGTAGCGACAAAGGTATTACAATTAATGAATTGGATGTGACCTCTACTGAATTTTCATAATTGAATCATACTGGTGAAAGTGAGGATGATGAGCCATACATCCAAGCTTCTAAGACTTACCAAGTATATCATGTAGAAGATGAGATGGACAAAAAGTAGAGTATGGTCGTGCATTTGAAACCTTGTGACTTGTATGACATAGGCGATGGCGATGATGATATTATGTACGAGAGTGATCTGTTACAAGCTCAAAATTTAGAAATTTTATTTCCAAATAGGGAACTAAATTTATGCATGTCTCAGTAATAATTTTTATTATTTTTATATTTTTTCTTGGTTTTTTACAATAAACTTAGTAATGTTACATGTTTATTAATTTTGAACACATATTATTGTTTTTAATTAATAGGAGTGGTGAAGATGAAGAGAGTTAGATCCTTCATTATAGGCATGGTGGTGAATCTGGCTCGAATAATCATTTACCCTGCCTAGTAGTCAATAAGGGAGGATAGCCTTGGGACATTAATACACATGATTTCAACACTGTCCCATCTATGTTCCCCTTTAAGATGCCTAAGACTAAGAGGAGTTCAATGTTTATGATCGTTTCTCAGAGTAAGACCAGACCCCTCAGTTAGCATAGTAGAAACATGCTAGATGAAGGATAAGCTGGTTATTTGATGTTAGTGGTAAGTATCCTAACTCTCTTAATATATAAGTTGTCTAGTATCATTTACTATACTAACTTTTCTTTTACAGATGAGAACGATCAAGTGACACCCACCGACCTTATAGTACACAAAATTTGGGACCTTCCCCATAGATAGAGTGTCATTGTACCATTCAATGACACACATCAACCAATTTGAGATGGGAGTGGTGTAACATCCCTAATTTTATTTTTTTATTAATAAAGGTACATAAATATTTAATTAATGAAATAAAACTTACTAAACAATTTTTAGATATCTAAGAAAATATAAACCTTAGAAATTCTTCACCTTATGTGTATGCATAGAAAATATGTCTAACATTAAGGGAATAGGTAAAGAGAAAAAACCTAATAGGAAAAATTAGAAATAACATCCTAAAGAGAGGCAAAATTCTTGGGTAAGAAAGATAAATTTTTGAGAAGTAAGTAAAGGTCTTAAAATTTCAAGAAGATTAGAGTAGGGTAATTTTTCCTAATTCAAGAGCTAGAGGTCCTAAGTTTAACATCTCCACCATACATTTGGGCCTTCACCTATGGACACTTCATATAGAGTTTTTCCACTTCACATGAGTTTTTAGCAAACCAATTGGATAGTCCAAGTAAGAGATATAACATAGACTTAGACTAAGATATAGAAGTTGGACCGATAGCCTAATAATCATGAAAATATAACCAAGCCCTCCATGAGAAGTAGAATTTCAGCCAAAGCAAAAGAAATGGGCAAGAATGAGCCCAAATCCAAGAGGAAAAAATAAGAATCATGTGATGAAATAGTAGTGTAATAATAACCAAGATTAGGTCACATGGTATTAGGACAAAATATCTATATTCTACACTCATAATTTTAGCAAGCCATGTGATGATATAGTAGGTAATAATACATGGCATTACGACAAAACATTCATATCCTACACAAATAATTTCAACCAAGTAAGGGAGACTCAAAGGCTGGAAATTTTTCATTTAGAAAGGAAAACTTATCATACTTGAGTGAGAAAAAAGAAAAAGGAAATGAATCTCTAAATCAAAGGGACCTTTCCCCTTGTCTTGAGAACATTTTATCATAATTTTCAAATAAAAAATCCTCTTTTTGCTATGTATATCTTGACTAAGGGAGAAAAAGTAAGAACATAATTTGTCTTCCCCAAAAAGCAACCAAGTGCATCCTAATTGTGATAAGGTAGACCTATGATTATGAGAGGAGGACCACTTGATAATTTATTTAAGCAAAAACTACTTTTATAACATTATAATTTCATCCAAGTGAGGGAGAGAGAAAAATAGAAACAAAGTAGAATAAGGAAAGGAGAGAAAGAGAGAAGAAGAGAGGAAAGAAGAAGAAGGAGAAGTCTAGAGGACTAAGTACTCAAGGTAAGTTAGCTTAATCTCTTTCTCTTATTTAAGTTGCTAAAAAGCTAAGGAAATGGAGGAATCTTGGCACTTCCTTTAAGAGAAAATAAGAAAAGAATTCACTAAGTGAGCTAGGAAGATCTTTAGATAGGTTTAACAATATCTCTTTTTAAATAAAAGTTTTGAAATTTTTAACATTTATATGGGATTTTGATCCTAGAACTTGAATGAAGTTTACAATATTTACTACTTTGACGATTGGTCATGGATGTTGCTATATCATGTTACATGTTAATCTTCCATGTGATGGATGTTTGAATGCATATGTTGGTATGGAAATTTTTTGCTTAGGCATGGCTATTGGTGGCAAACTTTTAAGGATTTTTGTGATGCTGTGATGTATATTGGGATGTGATAAAAATGGTTGTAAGATGGTTAGGTTGGTAAATTAAGTATGGCTTTAAACACTTAGAAGAAGACCATGATAAATTTCTATTGAGAAACAACCTTAGTGATTTACGATTTGATTTTGTTTTTCTTTTGAAGTGGATGATGGAATATGTTAAATTAAGTAAGACATATAATTAAATTTTGATATGAGTAACTCTATGGTTAGGTGAAAATTTGGAAGAACAATAGAAGCTGACTTAATAAAAGGATGAACTAGAACTTTAGGAAAGGTTAGACTAAGAAAACTAGATTTCAGAGTAACCAGGGAAGCTTTTATTTTTGAAATTTTGGGAAGAATTTGTTAATAATTAAAAGAACTGGTTAACATGAAAAATGTAGATATATGTCTCAAGGATTTTTTTGCCACTGGAATCACTTAATTTAGAGTCCATATGAGGGAGATATAGTTTGATTAGTAAGAAGTGGTCAGAAACTAATTAACTAGGGAAGAATTTGTTAGGTAAGTTTCTATGTTTGAATTTCTGGGTAAAATATGTAGGGAAGTAAAAACAATGATAAAAATGAAAAATATAGATACATGTCTCAAAAACTTTTAGCCGTTGGAATCACTCAATTTGGAGCCCATAAGCGGGAGATATGGTCAGATTAGTATGTAGAGATTAGAACCTACCTGAGAAGAAATAAAATTAAAATTGATGGAGTAAAACACCAAGATTAATTAAGTTTTCACTAAAATTTTCAACATAATAGTTTTAGAGGATTGTCTTAACTTTAAATGGACACCAAAATCACTGCAATCGGAATTAAAATGTAGGAGTTATGCTTTAATTAATGAGAGAAGATCAGGCTAGATAAAAACCTATATCAGGGGACAACACAACATAGAGCATGGCTATATTCCAGGACACGGCTAGGCTGTGTTTAGTGTGGGAAAGGTCTCTTTGAAGCCTAGGGCCTGGCTATGTTATAGGAAATGGCCAATTCGTGTTACAGGACACGTCCAGGCCGTATTAGGAGTTGGTAAAGCTTATTTTCAACACTTTTTTGCCCTAAATGAACCTCATTAACTATAGGGTAATAATAGAAACTAAATTGAAGAAGAATGCCCTATAATCCTTGTGAGAACATATGTTGAAAGTGATGTAAGTAGGAGGAAAGTGACTAGAGGTCAAACATAAAGAAAATGAAGAGATGAAAATAATATTTAAGAAAGAAGAAGAATCTTATAAATGAAAATAATAAATTACTAGTGTATGCTTTAGCCATTCCCATTGCATAAATTTCTTACCATCTTAAGTGTGAGATTTTGACTTGAAAATAATTTATAAATTGATATTTGAAAATGATGATATTCATGGCATGATTGTATTTTACCAATGGTCTTTGGAAGTGAATATGCTTTGATGATAAATTATGGCATGTGAACATACTTGTTATTGAAATTATATTTTCAGCTATTAAGTAAAAAGAAAAGAGATGAACACGGTCACATGGTAGTCCGTGTGGTGCACCAGTAAGGGATGCCTTACTCACGGATAAGATTATGCTAATGAGAAAAGAAAGATAAAGTGTGCCATGTCAGACAGAGCGAGAAAAGTCTGTACCAAAGAGTAGAAAGTACTCACCTTGAGCGGGGTAGTTTGATATGAAAATCAATCGATAGTCATCATATGATATTCTGAAAATAGTTATTCATCCTATACATGTCATTACTGCATGATTTTCATGTGCATAGATAAAGTGCATTCATGTGACCTAAGATATTTGCTGTAATTTATACAGATTAACATGACGTTATAAGCAATATTGATTATGATTATGATTTACTGTTGAACCTATTGGGATTTAATTCTCACTATATTTCCATATCATGTTACAGGTTTTCTCTATGACTTTGGCCTTTAGTGCATGTTAGATCGAGTTACTCTATTTTGGGCATATCCTAGAAATTAATAAGGTGTTTATGGTCAAGTTGGCTATGATTTTGATGAAGGTGCAACCACCCGTATCCGTATCTTGGAATTAATCAACATGGATGAATAAGATGTAGATAATTATGTGTTTGATTTTTGTACGGAGATTTTGATTAATGATGTATATGTGAACTCAGAATTGTATCAATGTTAATGGTAGACCTTAAACCTTGATTAAGATTAGTTAAATTAATTGAATGTTATTATGAGTTAAGTAATTAGAAGTAAAGAAGTAATGACTTCATTGGACTTTACAAATATATATATATTTTTTAAAATGGAGTTGTTACATAATTGGTATTAGAGCAGGTCGATCCTAGATGGCCAGTGGGTGGATGTTTATCTGAATTGATCTTATAGTGTCTTGAGCATGTTTGTGGTTATATAGTGTGAGGGATCAGTGATTTCATATAGGTAAGAAATTACTAGTGTTTTCTATCTCTATGCCGAAGTGGTATTATAACTGCTATAATTATTTTTGAACTAACTATTGTGCTTGATCAACTCAAAAGCAGCATAACTCTACTTTTACCACAGTAGGATAGGGCACTACCGAGGAGGAAATCCGCAAACAATGCGGAAGAAATATTGCACAATTTGGCTAAAGTAATTCGAGACCAAGTCACAGCCACCAATCAAATTCTGCAACATCTCCAAAACAGTTGTGACACCTATTAACTAGCATCTTATTTCATACATCCACATCATAGAATATTCCCCTTGAACAATTTAGTATTATATATATATATATATATATATATTATTTTATATGTAAATTTCTAGCAATGTTTACCTAGCCCATAAATTCACCTATTCACTTATATTGTTAGTTATCTTTCTTGGATAAGCATACAAGTGCTTCAAACTATTCCAAGCATTTTCAAATTTTATTTCCATATAGGCAACTAACTAGACATGATATGCATTAGTTATAATAAAAAGGCTTTCACGCCATAAAAGAAAAGTGTACAGTCCATAACTTATTTTACATCACATTATGAACTGTCTAAAAGGGACTTGGCACTCAACTAAGCAATCCTACATATATTACACAACCAGAAAGTATACAACCCATATCCATATTTAGATGAGTCAAGCTTAGGACCCCTGTTGCTCACTTTCTGCTAGAGTACCTGGAACATGATTATGTGGACATAAAACGATGAGATGACAATCTCAATAGCTAGCAATTTTTTCCAAAAAAAAAATATACATTCAATTTCTTAAAACATCTCAATTTATTTCATTGAAACATAAGAACTGACCATACATACATACATCATCTTGATCATACTAAGGACTCATAACATTTCGATCTACTTACGCAATGCAGTCCCATACCTATAAAAGGGTTATGCATCTCTTATTATTGGCCAATACATGGGAGCAATTGGGCTTAATTGGCACACTTTGGGCACCCCTTAGTTCCCAAGAATGCATACATAACATATCTTTAGACCATCATTCATCATAGCATAAAAGTCAGGCAACCAATGAAATTGATAAATTCAAGTTCATAAACATAAAGAGTGTTTTAAAGAAAAGATAGCTACCTCAATTTATGCACAATCACTTCCTTTCCAAGGCTGCTAAGGTTACAACCAGCTAATCAAACTAAAACATATAAGATCTTTTGGTTAATGCATGCATATGAGCACCTAAAATCACAAGTCTCTAGTTTAAGAGCTCCTGCTCCCCAAAACAAAACTGTGATTCTGTTCAGATTTAGAGTTATTATTAAATATGGCAAAATTCCTCTAAAAATTATAAAATTTTCCATGGAGGTTCCTCTACATGTCTAATTTATTTCTTGGATCTCTTAGCCCTTAACTATTCCATTCACCCTAAGAAGTACCTTCATAACCTAGAATAGTGCATATTAGTTTTGGTTCCGTTTCTATTCTATTTTCCATTCCTTTGGATGGTTAAAACTTCTTCAAAATTTGTGATATTTAATTTTGATCATCCTAGATATGTTCTATAATAACCATAAATTTTTTAAGTAAAAACTAATTTATTTGTCCCCTCAAATAACACACTTTTTATGGCTGTCTACAATTCTGGTCTATTTTGACTCACTTCCTGTCCAACAAAATTTCTATATTTTATTGTATGCTTTAAACTACCCAAAATTCTCTCACATTTGGTGGGATCCTTAATTAGGATCACTATAACTTGGTATAAAATTTTTATATGAAAATTCAACATCTAACCCTTTCAATGTTTAGTATTTCCATCAACAACCTAAGCTGTCAAGCAGATTTTTCTCAGCACTGTTTTAATTGCAAATGGACTATTTTTAGGTTCTCAAAAATCACGAAAATCTGCAGAATTGATTATCAATATTTCAAGAGTTTTCTCACCAAATATTATAGAATTTAAAGGCCATTACCTAATCAAATAGTCTAATAACATAGGGCCTAAAACTTTTAGGTGTAAGAACAATGACTTCCTAGTGCAGAATGTGTGGTACTTCAGCTTGTTTGTTACTTTGATGGCAAAGATTGTTCCCTACCACTAGAGTTCCATGTTTTCAACTTTAACCTCTTGCATCTCATGCTCAAGAATCACCTATACAGAACCCAAAATGAGCTCAACTCACTATAAACCAACTTTCTTCAAGAGGAGAAACTCACTTTGTGCAGAAATACTCCTATGGCTCTTAAATTTTAGCTTGCTTCTCCTCTTGGTTTCCCTTTCAACTTAGCTATTTTTTTTGGTTGTTCTCCCTTTTTGGCTCTAAGTTTTCTGGCTGCCTTCTCTCCCTCTTGGGTGCTGATTGCATTAGGAATGGGTAGTTTGAATTTGATGCCCAAAATAATGCCTAGACATCAAGATGTTTGGCTGCTGATTTCTAACACTCAAAAGGAAAAGGAATGCTATGTTTTTTAGGGATTCCCTTGTACTTTTTTAGGAATTCTCTTATGGTTTCTGTAGGGAGGGTGTGAGATTACAGGAGTATGGTGTGGGGCAGCAACTTTTGCATTTTTTTTTTCTGATTATGGGCAGAAGATGGCTGAAGTGGGTGGCAGTTTCTTGGCTAGAATGTGGCTAAAATATTTATGGCTATGTGGCAGGATTTCCTTGCTGAAAGGTGGCATCTTCCTTGGCTGAATTTGGCTGAAGTTTTTGTGACTATTTAGTATGCTTTGGTAGGTGCAAGGTTGCTACAATTTTATGGCCAATGTGGCATGCTTTGTGGTTGCAACTTTGTGGGCAATGTGGCATGCTTTGGTAGTTGCAAGGTGGCTGTAATTTTGTGGGCAATGTGACATGTTATGTGGTTGCAACTTTGTGGGCAATGTGGCATGCTTTGGTTGGTGTAAGGTGGTTGCAAGTTGGATGAAATTTTGTGGCAATGTGGCATGCAATGTGGCTGCAACTTTATGGGCAATGTAGCATGCTTTGGTAGGTGCAAGGTGGCTACAATTTTGTGAGCAATGTGGCATGCTATGTGGCTATAACTTTGTAGGCAATGTGGTATACTTTGGTAGGTGCAAGGTGGCTGCAATTTTGTGGGCAATGTGGCACGCTATGTGGCTGCAACTTTGTGGGCAATGTGGCATACTTTGGTAGGTGTAAGGTGGCTGTAATTTTGTGGGCAATGTGGCATGCTTTGGTAGGTACAAGGTGGCTACAATTCTATGGGCAATGTGACATACTATGTGGCTAAAATTTTTTGGTGCTACTTGGCAACTCTTTAGTTATTTTATATTGCCTTAATTTACTACTAATCCTTGATTAGTAATGTCTTAAAAATGTATTTGTATCTTCTCCCCATCCATTATGCTCCTCAAAATTTTATTTATATGATTCATGGTTAATTATATGTCACCTATTCTATAAATGCCTTATTCTTACCTAACCAAGCATTTTAATTCTTTGTCATATGTATTTTCCACTTATTCTTAGATTTATCTAGCTTTATTAGAGACTTAGGTTGTTATATTTTCTTTTCTCTTAAGAAAATTGTTTCCAAAATTTAACATACCTTATTCAAACAGATGTGGATAGGTCCTCTTCATTTCTTCTTCTGTCTCCCAAGTTACTTCCTCAAAGGATAGTCCCTTCCAGACCACTTTAACTAGAGTGATATGCTTATTCCTCAGTTGTTTAGTCTTAACATTAATGATCCGATCTGGCCTTATATTGTATGACAGATTATATTGTAAATGCATTGATTCATGCTTTATGATATGTGAAGAGTTTGGGTTATACTTTTTGAACTAGGAAACATGAAATACTTCATGAATCTAAGAAAGGTTTGGAGGAAGTGCGAGTTTATAAGTTACTGATCTGATTCGATGAAGAATTTGGAAAGGACCGATGTATTTAGGACTGAGCTTTTTAGTTTTCAAAGACCTCCCCACACCCATGAATGGAGTTACCTTCAGGAAAACATAGTCGCCTATTTCAAATTCTAAGGGCCTTCTTCTTTTATCTGTATAGCTCTTTTGTCTACTTTGGATAGCTAGTAGTCTCTCTCTGATAAGTTCAATGTTCCTTGCGGTTTGGTCAACCAAATCAGGGCCTAGAAGACTCTTCTCCCATAGAATTTAACACAGAGGTGACCTACACTTTCTTCCATATAGAGCTTCAAAGGGAGCCATCTGAATACTGGAATGATAACTATTATTATAAGCAAATTTAGCTAAAGGTAGATACACATCCTAGTTTCCTTTTATTTCTAGTACATAAGCCCTAAGCATATCTTCTAAAATTTGAATTGTTCTCTTAGTCTACTCATCATTTTATGGATGGTAGGCCATGCTAAACCTAAGTTTAGTATCTAAGGCATCTTGCAAGGATCTCTAAAATCTAAAAGTAAACCTAGGGTCTCAATTAGAAACAATACTGATAGGTATCCCATGGAGTTTGACAATTTCATGAACATACACTTGTGCCAACTTGTCTAGAGAATAGGTAGACTTAATGGCTAAAAAGTGGGCAGACTTGGTCAGTTTATCCACGTTTACCCCAATTGCATTATAGCCAGATGATTTCCTTGGCAAACCCATGACAAAATCCATAGAGATGTTATCCTATTTTCACTCAAAAATATCTCAGGGTTGGAGCAATCTCCTAGGATTTTGGTGTTCTAACTTGACTCTTTGACACACTAAGCACTTAGACACATAACGGGTTATGTCCATTTTCATCCCAGGCCACCAGAAACACCTTTTTAAGTCTTAATACATCTTAGTGGCTCCAGGATGTAGGGTATACCTACTTTTACGAGTTTCAGCTAGAATACTATCTCTCAATTCCTTCACCTCAGGAACACACATACACTCTCTAAACTTGATAAGCCCATCCTTAGAAATATGAAATTCTTTAGACTTGCCCTGGGATATTTGTACTCTAATGTCCTTCAAGTATGGATCAGAAACTTAAGCATCTTTAATTCTATCCCTGAGATAATTTTGAATCCTCAATTCACTCATAAAGAGGCTATTAGGCTATGGAGAAATAGAGAGATTCAAATCTCTTCTGCCCTTAATTAGGTCCTGCTCCTTAGGCATCAATGATGCCATATGTAGGGATTTCTTGTTTAGGGCATCAACAACCACGTTTTCCTTTCCAGGATGGTAATTAAGGGTGTAATCATAATCTTTTAGAAATTCCATCCATCTTCTTTGTCTCATATTTAATTCTTTTTGGTCAAAAAGGTACTTAAGACTCTTGTGATCACAAAAAACTTCAAACTTGACACATACAAATGATGTCTCCAAATCTTAAGGGCAAACACTATAGTTGCTAGTTCCAGATTATGTGTGGGGTAATTCTCCTTATGAGGTCTAAGCTGCCGAGAAGCATAAGCTACTACTCTACCTTATTACATTAAAACACGCCTTAAATCCTTCTTAGATGCATCACTATATATTGTAAAGAGTTCACTAGGGTTAGGTATCATTAGCACTGGGGCAGAGGCTAGCCTAGCTTTCAATTCTTGAAAACTACTCTAACATCGACCATCCCACACAAATGGTTGGTCCTTCCTGGTTAACCTAGTTAGAGGCATGGCTATCTAAGAGAATCCTTGGATAAATCACCTATAATATCCTCCTAAGTCTAGAAAGCTTCGTATTTCAATGACCGTCTTTGGTCTTTCCCCAGTTAACCACTGCTTCCACTTTATTAGGGTCCATTGCTATCCCATCCTTGGAGACAACATGCCCTAGAAATCTCACATCTGTCAGCCAAAATTCACACTTACTAAGCTTGGCATACAATTTCCTATCCTTTAGGGTTTGTAACACTATTCAAAGGCAATTCTCATGTTCTTCAAGGCTCTTAGAATAAATTAAGATGTCATATATAACATCCCTAATTTCGTTTTTTTATTAATAAAGGTATATAAATATTTAGTTAAGGAAATAAAATTTATTAGACAACTTTTAGATATCTAAGGAAATATAATCCTTAGAAATTCTTTACCTTAGTGTATGTATAGAAAATGTTCTAACATTAAGGGAATAAGTAAAGAGAGAAAAATTTAATAGGAAAAAAATGGAATTAACATACTAGAGACGCGAAATTCTTGGGTAAGCAAGATAAATTTTTGGGAAGTAAGTAAAGGTCTTAAAATTTCAAGAAGATTGAATTAGGGTAATTTTTTCTAATTCAAGAGCTAGAGTTCCTAAGTTTAACATCTCCACCCAAACATTGGGCTTTCACCTATGGACACTTCATATAGAGTTTTTCCACTTCACATGAGTTTCTAGCAAGCCAATAGAATAGCCCAAGCAAGAAATAAAATATAGACTTGAACTAGGATATAGAAATTGGACCGATAGCTCACAAACCATGAAAATGTGATTAAACCCTCAATGAAAGTTAGAATTCTAGCCAAAGCAAAGAAAATGGGTAAGAATGAGCCCAAATCCAAGAGGGAAAAATAAGAATCATGTGATAAAATAGTACAGTAATAATAATCAAGATTAGGTCACATGGAATTAGGACAAAACATCTATATCTTACATTCATAATTTCAACAAGTAATTAATAATATATGGCATTAGGACAAAATATCTATATCCTACATTCATAATTTCAACAAGCAGGTAATAATACATGGCATTATGATAAAACATCCTTATCCTACATAAATAATTTCAGCTAAGCAAAAGAGATTCAAGGGCTGGAAATTTGCCACTACTTGAGTGAGACAAAAGAAAAAAGAAAGAACCCCTAAATAAAAGGGACTTTGTCCCTTGTTTTAAGAACATTTTATCATAATTTTCAAAATACAAATCTCCTTTTTCTATACATATCTTGACTAAGGGAGAGGAAGACAAGAACATGAGTTGTCTTTCCCTAAAAAATAACCAAGTGCATCATAATTGTGATAAGTTAGACCTATGATTATGAAAGGTGAACCACTTGATAGTTTATTTAAGCAAAACCCACCCTTATAACATTATAATTTTGTCCAAGTGAGGGAGAGAAAAAATATAAGCAAGGTAGAGTGAGGAAAGGAGAGAAAGAGAGGAGAAGAGAAAAAGGAAGAAGAAGAAGAAGTCTAGAGGACTAAGTACTCAAGGTAAGTTAGCTTAATCTCTACTTGAATTCATCTTTTCTCTTCATCCTTAGGGTTTAAGAGAAAGAGAGGAGAAGAGAAGAAGGAAGAAGAAGAAGAAGTCTAGAGGACTAAGTACTCAAGGTAAGTTAGCTTAATCTCTACTTGAATCCATCTTTTCTCTTCATCCTTAGGGTTTAAAACTCACCCTCCTCTTATTTAAGTTGCTAGAAAAGCTAAAGGAAGGGAGAAATCTTGCTACTTCCTTCAAGAGGAAACAAGGAAAAGAATTCACTAAGTGAACTAGGGAGATCTTTAGGTAGGTTTAACAATATTTCTTTTTGAAGAAAAGCTTTGAAATTTGTAACATTTATATGGGATTTTGATTTTAAAACTTTGATGATATTTACAATATTTACTACTCTAATGATTGGTCATGGATGTTGCTATATCATGTTACATGTTATCTTGTATATGATGGATGTTTTTAACATTTTGGTTAGTGTGGAAAGTTCATGGCTATGGGTGGCAAAATTTTAGGATTTTTATGCTGTTATTTTGTATATTTGAATGTGGTGAAAAAATGATGGAATATGATTAGATGTAAATTAGGAATAAAATGGAAGAGGACATAATATAATGATGAACTAAAACCTTAGAAAAGGTTTGGCTAGGAAATTAGATTTCAGAGTAACTAGGGAAGCTTCTATTTTTGAAATTATGGGAAGAATTGATTAGGAATTAAAAGAAATGGTTAACATAAAAAAATGTAGATATAAGTATCACAGATTTTTAACCATTGGAATAACTTAATTTGGAGTCCAGATGAGGGATATATTGTCCGATTTGTAAGTAGTGGTCAGAAAATGGTTAATTAGGGAAGAATCTGTTAAGTATGCTTCTGTGTTTGAATTTCTGGGATAAATCTATAGGGAATTAAAAGAAATGCTTAACTTGATAAATATAGATATATGTCACACGAAGTTTTAGCTACTAGAATCATTCAAATTGGAATCAATATGAGGGAGATATGGTCAGATTAGTAAGCATAGGTCAAAAATTATCTAACTAGGAAAGAATCTGTTAATTTTGCTTTTGTGTTTGAATTTCTGACCCAAATATATAGGGAATTAAAGGAAATTTTTTACATAACAAATATAGATATATGTATCACAGATCTATAGGCTTTGAAATCACTTAATTTGGAGTCCATATGAGGGAGATATGGCTAATTAATGAGTAGAGGTTAGAATCAATCTAAAATCCAGGGTGGTAAATGTAAACATTTTTGTTTTTGATTTTCTGGAAATAATTAGTAAGGAATCTGTCACGCCCCCAATTTAAGGGTATGCAATTGCCACGAATAGCAAATAACTTTACCCTTGTTTATTGCATACATGCTTCAAATATATCACATAATAAGAGTAAAACATACGTTCACAAGTTTCTAGTATAGCCAAATATACATACCAAGTCTACACATATCAATTTTACGGCAGAAGCAGGGATCCTGCCTGTCGCATTCAGAGCATACTTTAGATTAGAAATACATAATGTTTAAACACTGTGAGCCTTGGAAGAAACGTAGGCTCAACTAGAGAATATGACTCTTAGTTGATCACGTAGCTGCAGGTCCAAACTCTGTATCCTTATCTGAAAGAAAACGTAAATATCGTATAGTGAGTTTGACAACTTAGTAAATAGATAAAACCTCATATGACCTTTTAGGTCAACATATGGATGTACACATATATTAAAATTTATCACATAGAATATTACAATTCAAAGGTACATCCATATGGGATCCGCATATCAAATGTTCTCAAATCAAATCATATCCAGATATTCAAAATCATATGCAATATTGTTTGATCATTAATTAAATAATGTTATGCATCAAAATATTTATCATAAAAACATTAGAAGGATCCCTATCAGAACTACCATATCAGAGTTCAAGCATTTCCGTACTTTGGTGGAGTAGGATTTGCCTAAACTCAACATCTTAGCTAAGGTTTGTCATACCACCATTCAAGAGGACACGCGAAGGGACTCTAATATGCGTATTTCCCAAGTACACAATAAGGGAGGAAAGTCACATATCATATAGTCGACATCCTGCCTAGATAAGAGGCATCCCGCTCTCCATCACATATCATATCCCGTGTGTTGGCCATCACACAAGGCTAGCACTACTCTTGCTAGCTGAGGTATCAAGGTGTACCAGAGCTAATATCACCTGTTGTTAGAAAACAGTGTTTCCAATAGGATTTCTTCACAAAAATTATCATATGCACATATGCCATATCATTCAAAACAGAGCTTTCAGTATAATATAGAACTTCAGTCTCAGTACATCTCATCTATCATAAATTTCCCAATCAGGGTTTATCACATATACATGCCATTTTCCAAGGCAATCTTATAACTTTACAGATTAATGTCACGTGCATAAATATTTACTTTACCATATGATGAGAAATACATTTAGTATCATATATACAATGAGTTCTAAAATCCATTTTCAAAATCATACTCTTCTTGAACAATAAGTCAAATAATAAATAAATCAGGTAGGTTACTCTATTTTAGAGACATATAAAAGTATAAATAACTTGTAAATAGAACCAAATATACATTTAAAGTTTAAGAAGAGCATAGAGTAAGTCATAAAAAGAATTATTTACTCACAAAACTAGTATTCCAAGTTAGATAGTCCCAAAACATAATTTTTCAAGCTCAATCTGATTAAATGGACCTCAAAAATGAGTTTGAAAGGTCCAAAAACCCAGAAAATGACTCTAGAATCGCAAAATTTGACCTCGTGGAGCTTAGTCAATATTGATCAACTGTGGGTTACAGTTCACCGCCAGAAATTACTATTCACGACAGCCGGATTTACTATTCAGGACATACAAAAATTGTCAGATGGCAGCAAAATTTCATATTCCAAGGTTTTTCCATCTCCTGAATCCATCTATGGTGTCATATTTTTAATTTAATGACTCTAAGTTGGAGATTTAGACTTTACCTTTCAAGGGTTTCTCCTCCAATTTTTGGCAAATTTTCGACAAAAATTTCAAAAACCAATCAGATAGAATTGTAGTCCTCGTCGTTTTGAATCCGTAGGTGGTGATGGTGTTGAAATCTAAGGTCCGGAAGTGCTACAAATCTAGAGAGAATTTTTAGGATTTTTAGAGAGAGAAAGTGAATTTTAGGGAGGGGGAGAAAGAGAGTGTGCAGAAGTTTCATGCCAAATTCTGCATCTGGTTTTTCTTAAAATTCTCTGAGGGACCTATTAGCAAAATTCCAATTGTTAAGGGGTGTCCTTGCAATTTTTGTTATTTACATTTTAACCCCTAAACTTTTAAAAAATTACATTTTGACCCCAAAACTTAAATCCTCATATTAGCTTCACAATTTTTCAAACAATATAAGCACATTTCCAATGGTACTTATCTCCATTTCCATAATCCTCACTTTCATTCAAAATTTTCTTTAATTTAGGATTTTTTTTCACTTATTTAGGGTTTTCTTTTCTTCTTTTTTTCTTTTTTCTCCCTTTATTTTGGTGTTATTACAAAATCTGAAGAAATGATAAACATAAAAATTGTAAACAAGTGTCTTAGCTTTTTATAGACTTTGGAATCACCTCAATTAGAGTTCATATGAGGGAGATATGGTTAGATTAGTAAATAGACATCTGAACCTACCCATGAAGAAATAACATTGAATTCGAGGGAGTAGTAACACCACAATTACTTAAGATTTCACTAAAATGTTCAACATAAGGGTTTTAGGGGATTGTCTTATATTTCAATTAACACTAAGATCACCTCAATCGAATTTAAAATAAGGGTGTTATGCTTTGTTTAGTGAGAAAGGAAAATAAATTTTTTTTGAAAAAAAAGAAGAATCTTATCAATGAAAATAATAAATAACTAGTTTATGCCATAGCCATTGCCATTGCATGAACTCCTTACCATCTTAAGTGTGTAATTTTGACATGGAAATATTATATAAAGTGATATTTGAAAATTATTATGTTCATGGAAAGATTGAATTTTACCAATGATTTTTGGTAATGATTATGCTTTGATGATTAATTATGACATGTGAGTATAATGAACATACTTGTTATTGAAATCATATTTTTGGCTATTAACGTGAAAAGAAAAGAAAAGAGACGAGCACGGTCACATGGTGATCCGTGTAGTGCACCAGTAGGGGATGCCCTACTCACGGCTATGATATGTTAATGAGAAAAGAAAAAGAAAGTGTGTCATGTCGGACGGAGTGAGAAAAACTCGTACCAGAGAGTAGAAAGTACTTACCTTGACCGTGGTAGCTTGATTTAAAAAATAAGTTGATAGTCATCATATGATATTTTGAAAATAGTTATTCATGCCATACATGTCATTTATGTATGATT
The DNA here is from genome assembly GCA_037074535.1 of Gleditsia sinensis. NCBI lineage: Eukaryota > Viridiplantae > Streptophyta > Magnoliopsida > Fabales > Fabaceae > Gleditsia > Gleditsia sinensis. The sequence continues at coordinate 15,903,786 of CM073464.1, forward strand.
TTCATGTGTATAGATAAAGTGCATTCATGTGACCTAAGATATTTGCTATAGCTTATACAGATGAACATGACATGATGATCTATATTAATGAATTATGATTTATTGTTGAACCTACTGGGATTTAATTCTCACTATATTTCCATATCATGTTCAGAGGACTAGATATGCATATATTCTCTATGACCGGCTTTTAATGTACGTTGGGTCAAGTTGGCTAAGATCTTGGTGAAGGTGCAACTACCCGCACCCGTATCGCAAGAACTGATCAATATGGATGAATAAGATGTCGACATATATGTGTTTGATTTGTGTACGAATGTTGTTAATTAATGAAGTGTAAACTTTAATTATGCTTAGTTAAATTAATTGAATGTTATCATGATTAAATAGTTAGAAGTAAAGAGGTAATGACTTCATTAGATTTAAATATATATATATATATATATATATATATATATATATATATATATATATATATATATATATATATATATATGTATATATGTATATATGTAAAAAAAATGGAGTTGTTACATCATCTATGAAAACCATAACAAACTTATCCAGGTATAGCCTAAAAACTCGATTCATATAATCCATGAAAATGGCTAGGGCATTGGTTAGCCCAAAAGGCTCTAGGAACTCATAATGTCCGTATCGGGTTCAAAAAGCTATCTTTGGGGCATCTTCGGCCTTAATTCTCAACTGATGGTAACCTGACCTCAAATCTATCTTAGAGAAGACTGATGCTTCAGCTAATTGATCCAGTAGGTCATCTATCCTAGGCAGTGGATATTTATTCTCGATGGTCACTTAGTTTAACTGCCTATAATTTATACACAACCTAAGGCTACCATCTTTCTTTTTAACAAACAAGATTAGTGCACCCCAAGGGGATACACTGAGTTTGATAAACCCCTTGTCTAAGAGTTCATCTATCTGTTTCTTAAGCTCAATTAGCTTTACAGGAGTCATCCTATAGGGAGCCTTAGATATGGGACCTGCACTAAGCATTAAGTCAATGGAGAACTCTACTTCCCTACCAAGAGGGAGACTGCTAAACTCCTTAGAGAATACTTTTGGGTAATCCCTAACAATAGGTATATTTTCTATGCTCTCTTCTACTTCTACTTGCAAAGAAAAGAAGACTAGGAACCATTGACAACTCTTCTTAAGGTATCTCTCAACCTGGGTGGTGGATAGGAAAGAAGTTTCAATGGAGTATTTAGAAGTATAACCATAAACAAGTAAGGAAACATAATTTCTAAAACAATCAAGAATTGCATTATTAGCAGACAACCAATCCATTCTAAGAATAACATCAATATCAAACAGAGGAAGGCATACAAGATCCAAAGTGGTACATCTATGATCAAATTGCACAACGCAATTGATACAAACATAAGAAGTTATGACATAGATCCTAGTAAGGGTGGAAACAGAAAGATCATGTGGCAAAGTATCCACAGTTAAACCCAAACTCTTAGCACAATCATATGAAATAAAAGAATGTGTAGCACCAGAATCAAACAATGCATCTACAAGTGAGTTTTGAATCATTAACGTACCTCTAATCAATTTTGGAGACTAGTTAGCCTTCTACTGGGAAACAGCAAACACTCATCCCTGATTTTGTGGTCTGCCATCAAAAATTGATCCCCTCCTTTCTTGACAATCCCTAGACGAGATTTTCGCAACTGTAGCAGACATTCTAACCAACTAAACATGGTCTAACTCCATGGTTCTTCCCACATTTATTACAAGCAGGATGTCTAATGGTTTGGCCACTACGGGTTAGCATTCTTCTACCTTGAGAACTGTTCCCCTTGAACCTTTTGTTCTAGGGTTTTTCTCTTCCTCCAGAGGGCTCACTGTCTCTCAATCTTTTCTTAGCCCTGGCACTCATCAAATTTCTTCTGCTATTCTACATTTGCTTGCCAACTAGGAAAAATCATGTACCTCTAAGATAGCCACTCTTTCTCTAATCTCAAGTTTCAAACCTCACTCAAAATTTTCCGCCTTCCATGCATCATCATGGGTATGCTTCGGGTAAGTGAAAAATTTAAAAAGCTCTTCATACTTAGCCTCATATTAGGGTATAGTCATGTTTCCTTGCTTCAACTGTATGAATTTATCCTCTTTTTGATTCTTCACATTATCTAGGAAATATTATCATAAAATGATTCTTTAAAATTATCCCAGGTAATAGGAGTATCATTGGTTTGCCATAGTCTCTGCATGCTTTTCCACCAATGCTCTGCCTCACCTTCTAACATATAAGTGGCTAAGGAAACTTTCTGTTCTGTGCTGCACTCTAAAACCCCAAAAAATTTCTCCAGTTGCATGATCCATCGCTCCGCTATCACTGGATCATATTCTCTTAGAAATGAAGGAGGGTTTGCCTTCCTGAATTGGGCCAGGAGTTTATTCATTTGGCCTAGCCCATTTTCCTCTCTAGCACTCTCAAGATTGTTTCCTTGTGGCCCTTGTCAAAGGGCTTCTTTAACTTTTTGAAGAATTTGTGCTATGGTGGCTTGGGCTACAACTTGCCCATCGAGCCTGGCAGCTAAGGCTTCCATATTCTCAGATATTTCTTTTAGGGTCTCAGCTTGGGTTTTCTTATATACCATTTTCTTGTATACACATTTGTTTATACAAATATTTTTCATATAATTAGTCATATGGCCATAAACTATGTCAACTCTATTTAACAACCCCTAAAAAAAATCTAATTTCAGAATAATTCAACTTTAAATCAATTTAGAATATCCTAGAAGTCATCCAAACACATAAATAATTCCCTAGACCATTGCTTTGATACCAAAAAGTGTGACACCTACTAACTAACATCATATTTCATACATCCACATCATAGAATATTCTCGTTGAATAATTTAGTATTTTATATATATATATATATATATATATATATATATATATAAATTTCTAGCAATGTCTACCTAGCCCATAAATTCACCTATTCACTTATATTGTTAGTTATCTTTCTTTGATAAAGCATACAAGTGCTTCAGGCTACTCCAAGCATTGTCAAATTTCATTTCTTTATAGGCAACTAACTAGACATGATATGCATTAGTTACAATAAAAAGGCTCTCACGCCATAAAAGAAGTGTACAATCCATAACTTGTTTTACATCACATTATGAGCTGTCTAAAAGGGACTTGGCACTTAACTAAGTCATCCCACATATATTACACAACCAGAAAATATACAACCCATATCCATATTTAGATGAGTCAACCTTGGAACTCCTGTTGCTCACTTCTTGCTGGAGTACTTGAAATGTGATTATGTGGACATAAAAAAATGAGATGACAATCTCAATAGCTAGCAAATTTTTTAGAAAAACAGTATACATTCCATTCCTCAATTTATTTCACTGAAACATAAGCACTGAACATACATACTTACATCATCTCGATTACACTAGGGACCCATAACATTTTGGTCTATTTACCCAATGCAGTCACATACCTAAAAAAGGGTTATGCATATCTTATTATTGGCCAATACGTGGGGGAAATAGGGCTTACTTGGCACACTTTGGGTACCCCTTAATTCTTGAGAATGCATACATAACATATCTCTAGACCATCATTCATCATAGCATAAAATTTAGGCAACTAGTGAAATTTATAAATTCAAGTTCATAAAAATAAAGAGTGTTTTAAGGAAAAGCTAGCCACCTCAATTCCAGCACAATCACTTCCTTTCCAAGGTTGTCAATGTTACAACCAGATACTCAAATTAAAACATATAAGAGCTTTCAGTTAATGCATGCATATGAGCACATGAAATCACAAATCTATAGTTTAAGAGCTTATGCTCCCCAAAACAAAATTGTAATTCTGTTCAAATTTGTGGTTATTATTAAATATGACAAAATTTCCCTAAAAATTCTAAAAATTTTCATGGAGGTTCTTCTACATGCCTATTTTATTTGTGGATCTCTCAGCCCTTAAATATTCCATTCACCCTAAGAAGTACCTCCATAACCCAGAATAAGGCAGATTGGTTTTAGTTCCATTTATATTCTATTTTCTATTCTTTTGGATGAGTAAAACTTCTTCAAAATTCATGATATTTGATATGGAGCATCCTAGATATGTTATATAATCACCATAAAAATTTCAAGTAAAAAATAGTTTATTTGACCCCTTAAAAAGCACACTTTTTATGGCTATCTGCAGTTTTGGTCTATTCTAACTCACTTCCTGTCCCATAGAATTTATATATTTTATTATATGCTTTAAACTGCCCAAAATTCTCTCAAATTTAGTGGGGTCTTTAATTAATATCCCTATAACTTATCATAAAATTTTATATGAAAATTCAACATCTAACCCCTTCAATGTTTAGTATTTCCATCAATAGCCTAAGCTATCTAGCAGATTTTTCTTAGCATTATTTTGATTACAATTGGCCTATTTTTAGGTTCTCAAAAATCACAAAAATTTCTAAAATTGATTATCAATATTTCAAGACTTTTCTCACCAAATATTAGAGAATTTAAAGGCCATTTACCCAATCAAACAATCCAAGAACACAGGGCCTAAAAATTTTAGGTGCAGGAACAATAACTTCCTAGTGCAGAATGTGTGGTGCTTCAGCATATTTATTACTTAGATGGAAAAGCTTTTTTCCTACCATTAGAGTTCCATGTTTTCAAATTTAACCTCTTGCATCTCATGCTCAAGAATCACCCATTCAGAACCCAAAATAAGTTAAACTCACTACAAACCAACTTTCTTCAAGAAGGGAAACTCACCTTGTGCAGAAATACTCTTATGGCTCTCAAATTTCAGCTTGCTTCTCCTCTTGGTTTTCCTTGAAACTTAGCTACATTTTTTTGGTTGCTTTCCCCCTTTAGCTCTAAGTTTTTTGGCTGCCTTCTCTCCCTTTTAGGTGCTGATTGCATGGGGAATGGATAGTGTGAATTTGCTTCCCAAAATAATGCCTAGACATCAAGATGCTTGGCCTCTGGTTTCCACCACTCAAGAGGAAAAGGAATGTTGTGTTTTGTAAGGATTCCTATGTTTTTTTATAAGGATTCCCTTATAGTTTCTATAGGGAGGGTGTGAGACTGCAAGACCATGGTGTGGGGCAACAGCTTTTGCATTATTTTTTTCTAATTGTGGGTAGAAGTATGGTTGAAGTGGGTGGTAGTTTCTTAGTTAGAATGTGGCTGAAATATTTATGGCTATGTGGCAGGATTTCCTTGCTAAAAGGTGGCGATTTCCTTGGCTAATTTTGGCTGAAGTATTTGTGGCTTGTGGCAAGCTTTGGTAGGTACAAGGTGGCTGCAATTTTGTGGTCAATGATGCATGCTATGTGGCTGCAACTTTGTGGGCAATATGGTATGCTTTGGTAGGTACAAGGTGGTTATAAGGTAGCTGCAATTCTGTGGTCAATGTTGCATGATATGTGGCTGTAACTTTGTGGGCAATGTGGCATGCTTTGGTAAGTGCAAGGTGGCTGCAAGGTAGCTGTAATTTTGTGGGCAATGTGGCATGTGATGTGGCTGCAACTTTGTGGGCAATATGGCATCCTTTGGTAGGTGTAAATTGGATACAATTTTGTGGGCAATGTGGCATGCTATGTGACTGTAACTTTCTGGGAAATGTGGCATGCTTAGGTAGGTGTAAGGTTGCTGCAAGGTGGCTGTAACTTTATGGCCAATGTGGCATGCTATATGGCTGTAACTTTGTGGGCAATGTGGCATGCTTTGGTAGGTGTAAGTTGGCTGCAATTTTGTGGACAATGTGGCATACTATGTGGCTATAACTTTGTGGGCAATGTGGCATGCTTTGGTAGGTGCAAGGTGGATGCAATTTTGTGGTCAATGTGGCATGCTTTGGTAGGTGCAGGGTGGCTACAAGGTGGTTGCAATCCTATGGGCAATGTGGCATACTATGTGACTGAAATTTTGTGGTGCTACTTAGCAACTCCTTAGTTGTTTTATATTGCCTTAATTTACTATTAATTCTATATTAGTAATGTCTTAAAAATGTATTTGTATCTTCTCCCCATCCATTGTGCTCCTGAGAATTTTATTTATATGATTTATGATCAACTATATGTCACCTTTTTTATAAATGTCTTATTCTTACCTAACTAAGCATTTTAATTCTTTGTCATATTTATTTTCGACTTATTCTTATATTTATTTAGCTTTATTAAAGACTGAGGATGTTTCAATAGTAACAACCTGAATGGAGAAAATAATGCAAACAATTGGATGGATGGAAATGATAATGGCCTATCTAAGTTCTTAAGAACCAGACCACTTTTTTTCAAGATGGCTATGACCCAACAATATCTGAAGTTGGATAAGGGAATTGGAGAAGATCTTGGAGGTGATGGGCTACACTAATGAGCAGCAGGTTATCTTTGTTGCATATATGCTGAAGGTTGAAGCTGAGTGTTAATAACGAGGGGCTAGAGAACTACTAAATCACCAAAGGAGGCAGATCACCTAGCAGGTGTTGAAGGATATTTTCCTAGAGAAGTACTTTTCAAGTACTGTGTAGGCCGAGAAGGAGATCGAATTTCTCCAACTTAGATAGGGTAACAGTCAATAGATCAATACATTGCTAAGTTCGAGGAGTTTTCTAAGTTCTCTTACTTAAGATTTAACCCTGATGAAGCATGGAAGGTTGTTAAGTTTGAAGCAGGACTAAACCCAAAAATCAAGAATGCGGTGATAGCCTTAGAAATAAGGGAGTTTATGCTCTTGATAAATGAATCTAGACTTGTGGAGAAAAGTTTAAGGGCAATGGAAGACAAGAAGCAAAGGCAAAACTTGTGAAAGAGGAAGACAGATTTTTTCAACCCTAGCAAAAATGTGAAGAGAAGAGGATATGGAGTTGGTAAGAGGCCATTGACTGCGGGTCCTCGACCTTTCCAAGTGCATTAAGTGCGAACATATGAGTGGTAACCGACCATGCTACATTAGACCAAATATTTTCTTTAAATGTGGACAAAAAGGTCATTTTACGAAGAATTGTCCACAAAATGTGAGGAAGAAGCCAGAACAGAGGCTTTAGTTAAAAGGAAGGATTTTCACCCTAAGCGGCCAAGAGGCAGCTCAATCCTCTGAAATGATTCAAGGTACATGCTACATCTATGGCTTTGCTCTTATGGTGTTGTTTGACTCTGGTGCTAGTCATTCATTTATATCGAAAGAATGTATTAGGGAGTTTCAGTATCCTATTTCTGAAATCCTCTATGAGTTATCTGTAGTAACTCCCACAGGAAAAATGTCTTAACTTTCTCTGTATCTAAAGACTGTCAGGTCACCATCCACGAAAAAGCTTTTCTATAGACCTCGTCTATCTACCTTTAAGAGGTATTGATGTCATTCTAGGGTTAGAATAGATGTCTAGAAATTGGGTGTTGCTAAATTGTTGCACCAAGACCATTGAATTTCTACCTCATACTCTACAAGAGGAGATACAGTTTTTGATGTTAAATGCCAATCAAGTCAATTGGGAGTTGAAGAGTAGAGTACTTGGTTACATTCTCCTATGTTTATAAAACCTAGAAGTCGAACCAAAACATAATGAAATCCCAATAGCTAATGAGTTTTCTGAAGTATTTCTACCAAATATACTAGGCTTACCTCCAGAGAGAGAGATAGAGTTCTCTATTGATCTCCTACCCAAGACAGGGCTTATCTCTATTGCACCTTATAGAATGGCCTCGAAGGAACTACAAAAACTTAAAAACAGTTGGAGGAACTGTTAGACAAGAAATTTATTACACCAAGTGTATCACATTGGGGAACTCTTGTATTGTTTGTTAAGAAGAAACAAGGGAGCCTTAGACTATGCATAGACTATAGATAGCTAAATAAGGTGACTGTAAAAAATATGTACCCTCTCCCTAGGATAGATGACTTATTGGATCAATTGAAGGGAGCCTCCATCTTTTCTAAAATTGATTTGAGATTGGGATAACATCATATTAGGATCAAGGAGGATGTACCAAAAATAGCCTTCAAGAGTAGGTATGGGCACTAGGAATTTCTCGTAATGCCCTTTGGGTTGACGAATGTACCTGTAATTTTCATGAATTACATGAATCGCATTTTTCAACCCTACCTAAATCAAATTGTGATGGTGTTCATTGGTGACATCTTGATTTATTCTAAGAATGAGAAAGAATACAAACAACATCTCTGAATCATACTGTAAGTACTAAAAGAGAAAAAGTTGTATGCCAAATTGGAGAAGTGTGGATTCTGACTGACAGAGGTAAAGTTTCTCAAACATGTCATCTCCAATAGAGGGGTAGTCGTAGACCCTAGCAAGACAGAAGTAGTGACTTAGTGGGAAAGATCATAGACAGTTACAAAAGTTAAAAGTTTATTGGGTTTGGCAAAATACTACATGAGGTTTAGACGTTATAACTTGTATAGGTTAAAAAATGATGGGACTAAGACTAAAGAGCAATTACATAATGACGTCACATAAGACATTATTCGGGATCAATAAGCATCTTTTATAGACTATCATCTCAAGAAGAAGTCTAAAGTAACTATATTTGGTTGTTAATGTATATCAATTTATAGTTGGTCATATTAATATGTTTTTATCATTGACTAGGATATGGCTAAGAAAAATAAACAAAACAAAAGACAACAAATGATGTCACAAACTAGTAGATCGAAAAGCATTGCACAAAAGGAAGCTGAGATGGTAAATTTACATTTATTAATAATTTATCTTAAGTTTAATTTATATTAAACATACATTACATTATTTTTTAAATTTTCAAAAAGTTGAGCTTGGGACCCGAGTAACACAAGGAAATGTATGGACTACAATCAATAAAAGGATTGATGGATCATATATTAATGATGAAGCTAGAGCTATCAGTGTAAGTGATGACATTTTTAATAATATATTTTTTTGATTTGATTTGGTTATAATAATATATTTTTAACAAAAAAAATCTTCTTTATATTCAAATTTGTAGGAAAAAATTGCTTCGATTCAGCGAGAGTACTCTTCTTCTAAAGAGCTTTCCATTGTTAATTCATGAGTTAGAGCTCTAAGAACTAAAGAGAACTCAAGTCAAGTTTGAAGATTTGGGTTGGATGTTTCCGTGACCCAAGTATTTAGCCATGGCTCTACTAGGTTGAGATCACAATTTCGGCCTTCTTACCAGGAGTTACAGATTGAGGTGACCCTACTTAAAGCAACAATGGAGGAACGAGAGGTCGAACAACAACAATGAGAGGATGAACGAGTAGCGCGTAAGGCTGAATGAGAAGTCGAGCAAGCAGCATGTGCAGCAAAAATAGTTGAACAACAACAACATATAGAAATAGTTATAGCTTTCCTACTCTAGAATTATCAAGGTCAACTGCCACTTGAGATTGCATTTGTACCTAGTCTTGGTCCAAGGGTAATTTTCTAAAATTTTAGTTGTATTATCAACATAAATAGTCTTATAAGTTATTTTATTATTTACTAATAACATATACTTTTTATTTTCACGCACCAAGTGATCAAGTTGGTAGACATCAGCCTCTTCCAGTTCCTGAAAGTTAATTTATACTTTCATTGTATATTTTATGTAATTATTCTGGAACCTACATTGTAATTCAAATTTTGATTGAATATTAATGTATACAATATTAATTTTTATTGCATAATTTGACTCTTATTTCTTAATTTAATTTTCTTATGAATATTAGTATTATTATTTATACAATCATAGAGATAAACTAAACAAAATTAATTCAAAAAAAATGTAAAATCAGAAAAGCAAAAAAAAAGTTGTGGGAAGAAAACTGTAGTCAAAACATACATTGGCGATGATTAATAACCATCATTAAAATAGAATTTAATGACGGTTTAGCTCATAACTATCATTAAACGAAAAAGAAAAACATGAAACAAAAATTTGGGTTTAACAATATTTAGAGGGAAACCGTTGTTATATTTTGTTTAATAATGGTTACAACCCTTACTAATAAAGTTTAATGACGGTTTACTGACTATTGTGAAATCATGACTCAACGAAGGTTAGTTAAATCATCATTAAATCATGACTTACAAACGATTATATGACCGTTGTTAGGACATGACATAATGATAGCATTCCCACTGTTGGATGAAACCGTCGCTATATCTCTGATTCCATGACGATTTCGTCAACCATTGTTATTATCATTAGCGACAATTAAAACTATCGCTAAAACCCTCAATAACCATTGCTAAAACCCAATTTTTGTTGTTGTGATTCATGCTTACTTTGTCTATTAAATGTTCATGTTATGGTAAATGTCTCTAACTCTTATTTCATTATGATATGATGTTGTCAATGAAAGAGAAAAGTGAGGGGTTATATGTTAAATAACTCCAAGAGTTTATTGTTTTCTATTTTATGGGAATAGAACATGGCTTTGCTTCTATGCACAGATTTTGATTCATGGCTAATATCTCAAACATTACTTTCTCTGATTATTCCCCTCACACTTTATTAAGGCAAAAGGGAGAGAAATTAGATGCTTGATGTTGAACATTTGATTAAATGGTATGTGTAAATGTTACATATGATTGAACGTTACAATCCATTGAATGATTACATAGTTTAAACTTTGAATTATGATTTACATGATTTATGTATGCATGCTTGCCTTGTCTTTATAATTTAGATCTTTATACCTTATAAGTTGTTAAATCTAATGAAAAAAGAATGTTGAAGATAAATAACTTGTTGTAAATGCTCATATTCACACCATTCTCAATAAGAATAGCATATTTTGTCTCTCTATGTTCTGCTTTAAAATCGTTTTGAGAAAAAAAAGAAGTAGAGATAGGCAAATGATGAAGAAAAAAGGCGAAAGATGAATCAGGAAGCAAATCATGAACCATATAATACATATGATGAAGAAAGATGCACATATTGAGGGGGAGTCTTCTTAAAAGACAATCTCACATATTAAGCGGGAGCTTCCTTAAACTCTTGACTCTTATTCTTTCATATAAATTTTCCTTCAAAAGTGCTATTTTAGGATGAATGAATAACAATGTTATGCTTGTTTTGTTTCTCAATTTAAGTTCTGGTTATTTCTTCAATAGATGTTGATAATTCTGGTTCACTATGATATGTGTGGTTTTCCCCCATTTTTTATTATGGCAAAGTGGAAGAGAAAGAAAAATATGTTTGATGCATGGATTTATGCTCATTCAAGATAGCTTGTTCATACTAGAATAGATTAATCAAACATGGCACATATTAAAGGTGAGCTCTTCTAAACTATGTATCTTTTTCAAATATCCAAATGGTATGTTTTCAAAATAGATTTCTTTTTAAAACATCAAACATATAAGTTGTCATAATTAAAAAAAGGGAGATTGTTAGAAAAAGACAATGTTCATAATTTTGATTGAATCACCCTTGGTAAAATTATTTGTTTCCTTGATGATTTTGATGAAAGCAACTCATATGTGGTGATTGATTGGAACTTAAAATCAATAAGAAAAATTTAAATATAAATTGAGAAATAGATATTGTACTTAACGTGACTATCTTGTCATGGCTTAAGTTCTAATGGGAAGCATAATATGAAAACAATATGAATTAAGTAATTTCAAGCCAATATATAAAAGGAAACTATGTTAAGACCATTTATATCTTGGAATTATTACTCATGTTTGTTTTAGGTGGTACCTTGTTAGTTAGATAAATTTTCCAAGAAACAAAAAGGCTAAAAGAAGCTTAAATAAAAAGACTAAAGATCACTTCTTGTTTTCTCAAGGAAAAACTTCCAGGACAATTTAGCATAACTAAAAAGTCAAACAAAAAGGCTAAAAGAAGCTTAAATAAAAAGACTAAAGATCACTTCTTGTTTTCTCAAGGAAAAGCTTCCAGGACAATTTAGCATAACTAAAAAGTCAAACAAAGAGCTTCTAAAAGGTTTGTTAGTTGTCCTTCTTAAGTTTCAGGTTACATATGATCCTATCTAAAATAACGCAACTTTGGAGAAATATGAAACAAAAAGTCTAGAACCTAGAACTAATATTTAAACTCTGGTAAATTATTTCCATGTAAGAAGTAGAGCAATTCTAAAGACGTAAGATGCAGCAATGATTCTAGACCTTGGAGCCCAAATTTTAAATGAAAACAATATGAATGATGTAATTTCAAGCCAATAAATAAAAGGAAAATATGTTAGGGCCATTTATATCTTGTAGTTATTGCTCATGTTTGTTTTAGATGGTACCTTGTTAGTTAGATGAAGTTTACAAGAAACAAAGGATGAAAAAAGCTTAAATATAAAGACTAAAGATGACATCGTACTTTCTCAAGGAAAATCTTCTAGGACAACCTAGCACAACTAAAAAGTCAAACAAAGATCTTCTAAAAGGTTTGTTAGATGTCCTACTTAAGTTTTAGGTTGTATATGCTCCTATCTAAAAACAATGCAACTTTGGAGGAGAAATATGAAACAAGTCTAGAACTTGCAACCAATATTTTAAAGTCTAGTAAATTATTTCCATGCAAGTAATGCAATTCTAAAGACATAAGACATAGCATTGGTTCTAGACCTTGGAGCCCAAATTTTAAATCACTATAAGAAATTTGACTTTTGGTGGCGACTTTTGTCACCACGAAAAGTCACCAAATCGCCATTAATACCATTTAGTGGTGACATTTCGCCACCAAAAGTTGCCGCCTCTACGGCTGTCACTAAAGGGTTATTGTGGCAACAAAAACAAGTCTCCACCAAAAATAAGCTTTTCAGTGGTGACAATATTAAGCGCCACAGAAACTCTACCGAAAGAAAACAATTGCCACCAAAACAAAAAAAAATTACCACTAAATACTAGTAATAGTGGCAACCTTCGATAGTCGCTGCTAAAGTTGGACTATTTAGCGGCAACCTTTTTCTTGTCGCCAAGGAAAACCTTTCAGTGGCAACTTTTTTCTGTCACCAATGAAAACTGGGTTTTAGTTGTGACATTTGTTGCCACTAAAAATGGTTTTTTCGTGGCAACTAAATTTGTGGTGGCCACATATGTTGCCAGGGAATCCAGTTTTCAGTGGTGACAGAGAAAGGTTGCCACTAAATTTATGAGGGTCGCACTAAATGTCCCATTTAGTGGCAATGTTAGTCGCCAGTAAATCATTACTTATGTTTGTGACATTGGATTTCACATTTAGTGGCGACTTCTTGTTGCCACTGAAGCCTTTTTTAAATTTTTTTAATTAAATTTGTACAATTTTAAAATTGATAATATAAAATTATTTCTAATTTTTTTATTTTAATTTATATTTGCATTATTTTGTAATAAAAATCTGATAATATGTAATGAAATCAAAAGAAACGTTGAAATTAATAAAAAAAATTTCATTAACATAAATATGACCAAGATCAAGCATAATTGCCATATGTATAAATAAAAAAGATCCTTTTATACAAAATAAAGCGAGTATAGATACACCCTGAACTACATAAGGAGCACAAAACAAGGCAATTATCATACTTGCCAAGAATATGGCTATAGCATAGATAAGAACAAGATCAAACATGGTTTAAATACAATTTGACAATAAGCACACAATGTAACGAATCCACTTTTTTTTACACACACACACACACACACACACACACACACACACACATATATATATATATATATATATATATATATATATATATATTTATTTATTTATTTATTTATTTATTTATTTATAAAACCCCATGAAGTCATTACTTCTTTATTTCTAACTATTTAACTTATAATAACATTCGATTAAATTAATCAAGCATAATTAAGGTTTATAGTATAGCAATAATACTGATACAAATCTGGGTTCACATACACATCATTAATTAAAAACATCCATACAAAAATCAAACACATATATGTAAAAATCGTATTCATCCCTATTGACCAATTCCGGAGATACAGGTGCGGGTGATTGCACCTTCATCGAGATCTTAGCCAACTTGACCCAACGTACACTAAAAGCTGGTCATAGAGAATATCTGCATATTTAGTATTCTGAATATGATATGGAAATATAGTGAGAACTAAATCTTAGTAGGTTCAACAATAAATCATAATTATCGTTAATATAGCTCATCATGTCATGTTTATCTATATAAGCTACAACAATTACCTTAGGTCACATGAATGCACTTTATCTATGCACATGAAAATCGTACAGTAATGACACGGATGGCATGAATAACTATTTTCAGAATATCATATGATAGCTATCAACTTATTCTTATATCAAACTACCCTAGTCAAGGTGAGTATTTTTTACTCTCTAGTACGGACTTTTCTCGCTTCGTCCGACATGACACATCTACTTTTTCTTTTCTCATTATTATAATCATAGTCGTGAGTAGGGCGTCCCCTACAGGTGCACCACATAGACCGCCATGTGATTGTGCTCGTCTCTTTTCTTTTATTTTATTTTTACATTAATAGCCAAAAATATGATTTCAATAACAAATATGTTCATTATGCTCATATGCCATAATATAACAACAAAGCATAATCATTATAAAAAAATCATTGGAAAATGCAATCATGCCATGAACATAATCATTTTCAAATATCACTTTAAAATATTTTCATGTCAAAATTACACACTTAAGATGGTAAGGAGTTCATGCAATGGATATGGCTATGGCATACACTAGTCATTTATTATTTTTATTTATAAGATTCTTCTTTTTTAAGTATTATTTTTGTCTCTTCATTTTGTTTATGCTTGGCCTCTAGTCACTTTTCTCCTACTTATATCATTTTAACACATGTTCTCATAAATTTAATACCCCATTCTTCTTCAATTTGGTTTCTATTATTATCCTATAGTTAATGAGGTTTAATTAGGGTAAAACAATGTTGAAAATAAACTTTATCAGCTTCCAACATGGGCTAAACGTATCCTGTAACATGACTTGGCCATTTCCTATAAAATAGCCAAGCTTTAGGCTTCAAAATGTCATTTCCAGCACCGAACACGTCCTGGCCATGCCTTGGAACATGGCCATGCTCTATGTCGTATTATTCCTTGATGTAGGTTTTTGTCCTGCCTAACCTACTCTCACTAATCAGAGTATAACTCTCTCATTTTAACTCTGACTTAAGTGATCTTGGTGTCCATTTAATGATAAAACAATTCTCCAAAAACTATTATGTTGAACATGTTAGAAAAACCTTAAGGAATTGGTGATATTACTCCTTCAAGGTAAACGTTATTTCTTCTCGAGTAGGTTCTGACTTCTACATACTAATCTAACGATATCTCTCTCATATGAACTCCAAATTGAGCAATTCCAGTGGTTAAATTTCCGTGAGACATATATTTATATTTTTTATGTTAACCAGTTATTTTAATTCCTACAAAATGTTCCCAAAAATTCAAACATAGAAGCTTTCTTAATAGATTCTTCCCTGATTAACCATTATCTGACCACGTCTTACTAATTGAATCATATCTCCCTCATATGGACTTTAAATTGAGTGATTCTAGTGGCTAAAATTCCATGAGACATATATCTATATTTTTCATTTTAACCATTTCTTTTAATTCCTAACTGATTCTTCCCAGAATTTGAAAAACAGAAGCTTCCCTAGTTACTCTGAAATCCTGTTTCCTAACCAGACCTTTTCTAAGGTTTTAGTTCATCATTTTATCATGTCCTCTTCCATTTTCTTCCTAATTTACATCTAATCATATTCCATCAATTTTTTACCACATTTAAATATACAAAATAGCAACATAAAAATCTTACAATTTTGCCACCCATAGCCATACCTATACAGAACTTTTCACACCAACCTAAGTATTCAAACATACATCACATGCAAGATCAACATGTAACATGATGTAGCAACATCCATGACCAATCATCAAAGTAACAAATATTGTAAATTTCATCAAAGTTCTAGGATCAAAATCCTATATAAATGTTTCTAATTTTAAAGCTTTTATTTAAAAAAATATTGTTAAACCTACCTAGTGATCTTCCTAACTCACTTAGTGAATTCTTTTTCTTGTTTCCTCTTGAAGAAAGTGGTAGATTTCTCCCTTGCCTTAGCTTTTCCAACAACTTCAATAAGAGAAGAAGGGTGAGTTTTGAACCTCGAGGATGAAGATAAAAGATGAATTTAAGTGGAGATTAAGCTAACTTACCTTGAGTACTTAGTCCTCTAGGCTTCTCTTTCTTCTTCCTTCCTCTCTTCTCCTCTCTTTCCCTCCTTTCCTCACTCTACCTTGCTTCTATTTTTTCTCTCCCTCACTTAGACGAAATTCTAATGTTATAAGGGTGGTTCTTGCTTAAATAAACTATTGAGTGGTCCTCCTTTCATAATCATGGGTCTACCTTATCATAATTAAGATGCACTTTGTTATTTTTTAAGGAAAGACAACTTATGTTCTTGTCTTCCTCTCCCGTAGTCAAGATATGCATATCAAAAGAAGATTTGTATTTTGAAAATCATGATAAAATTTTCTTAAGATAAGGGACAAGGTCCCTTTGATTTAGGGATTCTTTTTCTTTTGTCACACACAAGTATGATAGGTTTGCCTTTCTAAGTGACAAGTTTCTAGCCCTTGAATCTCTCTTACTTGGCTAAAATTATTTGTGTAGGATAAGAATGCTTTGTCCTAATGCCATGTATTATTATACCACTTGCTAAAATTATGAGTGTAGGATATAGATGTTTTGTCCTAATGCCATGTATTATTATACCACTTGCTAAAATTATGAATGTGGGATATAGATATTATCACACCACTTGCTGAATTTTTGTTTTAATTTTATGTGACCTAATCTTTATTATTATTACACTATTATTTCATCACATGATTTTTATTTTTTTCCCTCTTGGATTGGGCTCATTCTTACCCATTTCCTTTGCTTTGGCTGAAATTCTACATCTCATGAAAAGCTTGGTCACATTTTAATGATTTTTGGGCTATCGGTCCAACTTCTATATCCTAGTCCAAATCTATGCTATATCTCTTGCTTGGGCTATCCAATTGGCTTGTTAGAAACTCATGTAAAGTGGAAGAACAAACTCTATAGAGTGTCCATAGGTGAAGGCCCATGTATAGGTGGAGATGTTAAACTTAATAACTCTAACTCTTGAATTAGGAAAAACTGTCCTAATTCAATCTTCTTGAACTTTTAAGATTTTTACTTATTTCCAAAAAAAATTTATCTTCCTTACCCAATAATTTCGCCTCTCTTTAGAATGTTATTCTAATTTTTTTTCTATTAGGTTTTCTCTCTTTACCTATTCCGTTAATGTTAGGAACATTTTCTATGCATACACATAAGACGAAGAATTTCTAAAGCTTACATTTTCTTAGGTACCAAAAAGAATTGTTTAATAAGTTTAATTTCCTTAAATATTTATGTACATCTACTAATAAAAGAAACGAAATTAGGGATGTTACACGCAATACATGGAAGTTCTGTGAAAATAAAACAAGAGGCTAAATCCAATACAAATTTCATATATACAATGCATTTACAAAACTAAAGGTCTATACATATTCCTTCTCTTCACTAATAAAGTAGCAACTCTATAGTATTATGTACAAATCACTTGCTATTAGTGCTGTTGTCAATATCTTCTGGGACATGATAAGTTGAGAGATAAAATGTGTCATGAATTTTTTATATGAACTTGCATCACAAGATGGATAGTAATGAAACACAATTTAATAGTAAAATGTAACCCACCAGATAGAATTATGCGTGCACCCAAAAGGCTTAAACCTATGCTTTCCCCTATTTTTTGTCTTAGTTTGTAGAGATAAGACATAATTTGAATTAAATAATACTTTCCATTGCAAATAAGTTATTAAACTTATTTCTTCCAAGTTCGAATAAAAAAACTCAATGCAATAAAAGAAACACAAGCTCTAGATAATGCAAATAGCCAAACAAGAAGGAAAAGAAGCTACAAAATTTAAAAAGAGATACTGGTAGTTGAAACTGAAGCATATACATGTGGAGAGAGAAAAATAAATAATGACATGGGAAGATTCAATAGTACTTCTAAGCTTGTAGCATAAAAAAATTATTATTTCAATAAGTCCAATTGCCCTAGGATCATTTATCAGTCTAGAAAATCAATCCAAATAATTCTACCATTACAAAGAAGGAACTAGTTCCAATAATTGTTTTAATAATTATTGATTGACTTACAGCTACAACATTTATTGATTCACACAACATATCGCTTGCCTAAACGTAATACTAATCTCTCTTGCCATTTGCTTTATAGCAGGTGTTAATAATACAAGATACCTTATCTGTCAAATAAAATCAAACATACTTCAGGAGGAAAATAAATTGATGTCTAAAGTCAACAACTCGAGCCTGCTTTGAATTATTCCTATTGTTCAGATAACCAATGAATACCAAGTGTGTATATGTGTGTGTGTGTGTGTGTGTGTGTGTGTGTATATGTATGTATATATATTGATTGAATAAATATTATAACTAATATAGTTTTAATAAAAAGACATAACATTATTAAAATAACCAATTCAAACAACCAAAAAAGAATTTAAAAAAACTGAATGAAGTGGTGGTACAATTAAGAAGAGAATAAAGCAAGTTTGTGGTACAATGAAGAGAAATGGGAAAACAAGTTAATTAGTTATTGTTCCTGTTAGAAGAAGAAAATAAGACATTCTTACCACACAGTTCAGTCCCAAAATGTGCTCCTAACTATATGAGACTATTTATGTTGTTCTAAATTTTTTTACCACAAGAAACAATCTCATAGGAAGAGCTTGAGGCAATTTTTGTTGTGCACAACTATAAAAAGTAAATATATGTATCAACATGAATTTTAGAATATAATTTGCCAAAATTTTCCACAAAATAATTGAGGAAGAGAAGTAGTAAAATTTTTAGGTTAATAGCTTATGCATACAGGAGAAAACTTTCTTTGTAAGGTAGAGGCAACAAGTTACATCCTAAAGTATTACACAAAGCATCCTACAAAAACAATTTTCAATTAACTTTGTAAGATGAATGCAATCAACTGCAAAGAACATCTCGTGAAAAATGAAAGGGAAGAGCCTCAAGGAGTATTGTGCTGCCATTCCAAACATCACATGAGTAGTATGATGACAATGAAAGTTTGTTTTGTTTTAAAATATAATTTTTTTTATTTGGATGAAGACACAAATAGCTTTCCCTAGCACCTTAACCCTTATCATTGTAGCTCTATTATGGCATAAAGTTTAGCAATTTGTTTATGAAAGATCTATAGAATATAGTGTAACTAATTCATATGAGATTCTAACAAAGTGGAATACATACACATAAATTTTCATGTCTCCTTCAAAATATTATATTTATGAACGTGCTTTTTGATTTAAAGATAATTATATCTAAATACATTCCTAGAACCTATCATTCAAGGAACTCAACAAGAATTTATTTGTTTTCCTAAAAGTAGAATGGTGTCGAAATGGATATAGCAAGATAAGGCATATCAACAATGATTTTATGATCTGTAATTGCTCAAGAAAGTAAGGGAACATTTTATAACATGGACAAGATAGAATGATGAATATTGGTTTAAAAAAATCAGATATCTTGCATCCTAATCCACATCTTGCACACTTGATAGAAACTTTCAGTAATTTTATGTTAGTCCTTAACCTTATACATCAGATTGCAAAAATCATAATTTTCTTCAAGGTGAATCTAGATTATGAAAAAGAAAAAGAGTTGGTCAATATGATTTATGAGAGCAAAGTGAAAATAATAATAATAATAATAATAATAGAGACAATTTCAAAACAATATTTAATTATTTAAGCTACCCTGGAATATAAGATAAAGTAGTGCTGACTTATAGGCACCCTCAATAGACAAAAAGTCTTCTCTGGACTAAGAGCATTGACTGTTGACATATTATAACACCTAATGTACAACTAACAAAAAAATAAAATAATAGACAAAAAATCTTCTCTGGACTAAGAGCATTGACTATTGACCTAAGATCATATAAAATTTAAAATAGAGATCAAATTGTGTAATTATATGTCATGCATAGGACTCAAAGTAAAGATAGAAAAAAATAGATAAGTGGATCTAACTAAGTAGAGTTCAAATACTAACAAAAATAATTAAACTCTTGCAAAGCTATATAGTCAACCATTTGAAATTATCAAAATCTCAATAAAGTGACATCAATATTAGATCAAAAGTGGAGTAGCTAATAACTAATAGCCCTCTAAACCATAGTGAACTACTAGGTCTAGAAACTCATATTGGTCCATCTGAAAATGATTTATAAATTAATAGCAGTTATGTTTTGGAAATATTTCATCCTACATCAAAATTCATGACTTAGAACCCATACCTAAGTATGATGCACTAACTAAGACTAAACCACCTTGTTTGTAGTGTTAAAACTGATGATTGACTTGATGAAGACAAGAACATGTACACGGCCATCAAAATGCATGATACCAATTTTACATTTAAAAAAAGATGAAAAGAAAAAATTAAAAAAGACTCAAAGGCAAATAAGCTACTAAGACAATAGACTCATCTTCTATGGTATTCTTGATTGCCCTTAAACTATCACAAATTCCATCTTTAATCCCAGCTATTGTATGGTCATTAAGCTCTGTGCATTGCAATAGCAAATAAGATCTTCTCATCTCAAATCCACAAATGAAAATAAAGTGACAGCACTAAAGGATGTATAACAAATATGCTAGATTACTAATCACATAAGCATATGCTTCACAAACCTAATATATTTAGTTACCTTTAATCAAGATTGTGCATGAATAATGGTTCTTCACATTCTCAACAAAATTATATTTCTCTTCACCAAGGATATGCTCATACACCAATCCTGCCCATCCAAGACATTCAAGAGTCAAATCATCAATAGAGTTTATAGCCTTTCCTCCATAAGCTAAAACCAATCTCTCCATATTTCTCCTCTTTGCCCACCGAAGGGTGATTATCTCAAATGAAGAAAGAGAAAAAATATCAACAAATAAAATACAACCTAAAGAATAATAGAATGGATGTCACCTAATGAGTTCATAACACAAATATTCTACAATAAGTGCTAAAAGATAATCCATGTAATAGTCTTAAAATTGAAAGGAAATCTTAAATTAAAGAAAATTTTGAATAAAAGAGAGGATTTTGAAAATAGAGATAAGAACTGTTGAAAATATATTTATTTATTACATAGGCTGAAGAATAATAAAGAAAATATGAGACTTTACGTTTTGGGGCCAAAATGCAATTTCTTAAAAATTTAGGGGTCAAAATGTAAATAAGAAAAAATTGCAAGGACTACACTCAAAAATTAAATTTTTGCAAAAAGGTCCCCTGTGATATTTTAGAGCTTCAGCCACACAAAGAATGGAAAAAATAGCAGACCTCTCTTTCTCTCTTCCAAATTTTTTTCTCCCGAAATCCCAAAACTTCTCTCTAGAATTCTACCACTTCTGGACCTCAGATTTCGACACCACCACCGCCAACGAACTCAGAACGAAGAGTTATACAAATCCATCTGATTGGTTTCTGGAAAAATGTCCAGAGATTGGCCGAAAAATGGAGGAAAAATCACCTAAAGAGGTAATTTTTGAGACTTCTATATATGGTTTTCAAACCTAAAAACTAACACCATAGATGGATCCAGACGGTATCGAAACCTTTGGATCTCAAATTTTAGGTCCATCCTCCCTTGCATGCGCCCCTACGTGCCGGTTCTTCCTCGGCGAGTGACGCCCATGCATAGCCTTGCAGTGGCGCGTGCAGCGCGTGTCCCAGCACCCTGTTGTGTTGACTGAGCTCCCAAAGGCTAAATTTCGTGGATCCGGAGTCATTTTCAAGGTTTTTGGACCCTCCAGACTCATTTGAGAGTCTATTTGGCTAGATTTGGACCAAACATATGGATCTTGAGGTTGTCTAACTTGGAACCCTAACTTTGTGAGTAGATAATTTTTTCTATGACTTGCCCTATACTTTTCTTGAACTTTAATTGTATAATTGATTATATTTATAAGTTACTTATAATTTTATATATTTTTGAAATGGATTAAATTATTTGAATTGTTTACAATCTGAAATATAGTTCAAGAAGAATATGGTTTTGAAAATGGATTTTTGAACACATTTTATATATGATATTAAATGTATTTCTCATCATATGGTAAAGTGAATATTTATGTACGTGGCATTGATTTATAAAACTATATGATTGCCTCGAAAAAGGGCATGTATATGTGATAAACCCTAATTGAGAAATTTATGACAGATGAGTTGTATTGAGACTGAAATTCTGTATTATACTGAAATCTCTGTTTTGAATGATATGGAATATGTGCATATGATAATTTTTGTGAAGGAATCTTATTAGAAACACTATTTTCTAACAGTAGGTGATGTTAGCCCTGGTGCACCTTGATACCTCAGCTAGCAGGGGTGGTGTTAGCCTCGTGTGAGGGCTAACACACGGGATATGATATGTGAAGGAGAGTAGGATACCTCCTATTTAGGTGAGATGCTGACTATATGATATGTGATTTGCCCTCCCTTCCTGTGTGCTTGGAAAATTGCCTATATTAGAGTCCCTTCTCGTGTCCTCTTAAATGGTGGTAGGGCAAACCTTGACTGAGATGTTGAGTGTAGGCAAATCCTACACCACCAAAGTACATAAGGGTTTGAACTCTGAAATGGTAATTTTGATATGGGATCCTCCTAATATTTTCATGAGAAATTTTTTGATGCATATCAATGTTTGATTAACGATCATACTATATCATATATGGTTTCCGATATCTAAATGTGATTTGAACTAAGAATATTTCAAATGCAGGTCCCATATAGATGTACTGCTGAACTGTAATTTTTAATGTGATAAATTTTAATGTATGAGTACATCCATATGTTAACCTAAGAGGCCATATAAGGTATTATCTGCTCACTAATTTTTCAAACTCACTACATGATGCTTACATTTTTTTTTCAAATAAAGATATAGAATTTGGCCCTACAGCTACGTGATCAGCTAGTTGTCATATTCTCTGGGTGAGCCTATGTTGCTTTCAAGGCTCACAGTGTTTAAAATATTATGTCATTGTAATCTAGAGTATACTCTTAATGACACAGGTAGGATCCCTACTTCTGCTGTAATATTGATAAGGGTAGACTTGGCATGTATAATTAGCTATACTAGAAACTTGTAAACGTATGTTATTTTCCTGATAGGAGATATTTTGAAGCCGTATGCAAATAAATCAGGGTAAAGTTATATGTTATTTATGTTAATCACAGTCCATTAAATTGGGGCGTGACAAGTTGGTATCAGAGCATTAGGTTTCTTTATGGCTATCGGAGTAAAGGATTCTTTAGTATGACCTTTAGTATGGATATGATCTGGACATATTTATACTTCAGTTGCCGTTGAGGGATTCTATAGGATATTAACTTCCTTTCTATTCTAAGTTTGCTGAAGTTCCTAATATAAGGTTTGATTGAATATTATGGTATCTTAAAAAGGTATTTTGTTCTGTATAGTCTATGATGCTGCCAAGAACTAGAGCAGTTACTAGGAAAGCTATAGATCATGCACCCTCTATAGAAGAGTCTACACAATCAACAATTCCAGTACAAAGAAACCATGGTAGAGGTCGACCTAAAGGAAGAGGCAGAGGCCGAGGGCGTGCACGAGATATGAGAACCCCAAGACATGATGAATAGGCCCATGTATCTGATGGAGTTCCTGAGGAGAAAGTAGAACCCCCTCAAGAGCCACATAATAGAACAGCTGATATGATTGCTGACATTCATAGGAGTTTAGAGACATTGGCTGGATTTATAGTAAAATAAGGCAAAAGAGATGGCCAATGGTTCGTACTGTCTCAAGTACACCCAAATTGATACCTTACCTCAAAATTAACTTGTATTAGTGTGAGTAAGGGTCGATCCCACAGAGACTGGTATTACCTTATGTGATTAGAAAAAGGGGATATTGATAATCGCCAAATAAAAATTAAGTAAACAATAATGAAAATAATTAAGAGAGTAATTAATGAGAAAGGCGTTGGTTTCAGTTGATATCCATCGTTAAGGGATTATATTGATCATTGACAACATAATTAATCTGTAATTGAATATCTATCATTGGGTTTCTAACCCTATTCCTCCTTAAGTCTAGTAAATTAATGACAATCGCACCAATTAAACCCTAATTAACAAACAATCCTTTAGCACATCGGTAAAGCATAGCTTATTAACAGCATGAAGAACTAGAGAAAATGACAGAGCTAAATAAATATAAACACATCGGCTATATCCAATTTAGTTAATTATTCATCATAGGTTCAATGATTTATAATCCAAAATCCTCAAACCTATTTTCCTCATGAATCACAGAGTTGAAGAATTTGTTCAAAACATAATTCAGCGGTAGATTATGACAGACAATATACTTGTACGCTTCCTAGCAATCATATGAATAATCATTGAAAAGAAGAGCAAATAAATAATCAATACTCAATTCAAATTGAAATAATAAAACTAAATCCATGTCTCACAATGCATGAAGATCCCTTGAGGTTTCAATCTATCTCAACCAACTAAAAAGAACTAGTCACGCAAGGCTCTAAAAAATCTAAAGAAGAATTGAAGAATGTAACTAAGAACTTGGATGAATGATTGAATGAATTCTCTGCTTGCTTTCCTCCCCTTTTATAGATTAACTCCTCTTAATCGAAGTAAGAATGTATCTAGGTCAAATCACAGCCCATCGGGTTTTAATTGGAGTTGAAAAACCCTAAAAATCGCGAATTCAGGACCTGGTGCGGCGACGGGCACCGCGGCACTACGAACTTTCAAAGACAGGGCGCCGCGGCGCCCTGGGCCAGTGACACTACACTCACCTTTGGACGTGCTCGGGTGCCGTGGTGCATTGGGGTAAGCATCGCGGCACTTCGGATACATCCTAACACGGCGCCGCAGTGCCTAGAATCTTATGGATTTTGCCAAAGTGCTGAACACAAAAGTTGTAGCTCTATGTCTCGTCGTTCCATAGCCACTAGAATCACCACAATCAGAGTCTAAATAAGTGAGATATGCCTCAATTAGTGATGAAGGGTCAGAAATCAGCATTTTTCTATAATTTTCTCTCTATTTTCCTCTTATTTCCTTCTTCATTATTCCTAAAACATAAAACACAAAACTCAATTAATTCATATCTATTTTCTAATTAAATTAAATAAAAACTAACTAAAATAATTCTAACAACATGCTTAAATTACAGCATGTCAGCCAACCACTAGAAAATGCTCCTGAAGCACAAGAACTAGGAAGAACAGCTGAGTAAGAAGAGAAGTTTACATGGATTGAGGTGACATTACCGTAATTTCTTAAGTTGAAATCCCCAACTTTTTTGGGGTCAGATATTCATTGATGTTGTGGAATGAGTTCTCAGAGCTTTGGGGTGTTCTATTAGAAGATCTGTTGAACTAGTATCCTTTCAACTATCAAATGTGGCTCAAGTTTGGTTTAAGACACTGGTACAAGCAAGAGCAATTAATTTACCACCAATGGAGTGGGATGAATTTAAAGAAACATTTATGAATCGTTTTCTACCAATGAGTGAAAGAGACAAGAGGGCCAGAGAATTTGAAGAATTAAGACAAACACCGAACATGACAGTTTCTGAATATGACATTCGTTTTACTCGGTTGTCCAAATATACACCATATTTGGTTTCTACTGAAAAAGATAGAATTAAGAGATTTGTTTCGAGATTGATACGTCCATTGTTTAAATCAGTGGGTCCTCAGATGAATCATTTTCTAACCTATTCAGCATCTGTGGATTATGTTAGAATGATGGAAACACAAGAGCAATCAGACATAGAAGGTCTAAGGAGAATAAAAAGAGATTGAGATAGTAATGTCCAGACTAGTTATAATCCTAATGTTAGAGGATCAAGATTTCAAAATTCACAGCGTTTAACTCAAACAGGATCTAGTAGCTCTAACCAGATATCAGTTAATATCAATAAGTAAAGAATGAATCAAAGAGATATGAGACCTATTAGCCAACATGATTCAAGATCAATTCCACTATGTCGTATTTACGGCAGGCCTCATACTAGATAGTGTTGCAGAGAAACTGATGTATATTTTAAGTGTGGACAAGTAGGTCATTTGATGAGGAATTGTCCACAATTACAAAATTTTAGTCAAGCATCAGTACAGCTTCACCCCCTACATCTGTACCAGCATAACCAAATAGAGCAGCTTCATTTCAAGCAAGTAGTGGTGTTACTGGTAGAGGATCAGGAAGTAGAGGCCGAGAACAAACCTGACTTTTTCCTTTGACACGACAGGATGCTCAGGTCTTAAATGTAGTTATGACATGTACATTATCAATATGTTCCCATATAGCATATATACTATTCGATCTTGGTTCTACTCATTCTTATATATCACCCTGCTTTGCTAAGAAATTGGATAGAGATCCTACTAATTTATATTGTTCTTTCATGGTTGCGACTCTAATAGAAGAATTCTTACTAGTAAATTATGTGCATAAATCATGCGAGATTTCGATAGAAGATAAAGAGACTCTTGTAGATTTGATAGTTTTAGATATGGTAGATTTTGATGTGATACTGGAAATGGATTGGTTGTCATCATGCCATGCTATTCTAGATTGTCACCTTAAGGTGATTAAGTTTAATATTCTTGGAGAATCTTCCTTCTTGATATAAGGAGATCGTAGTAAGGTGCCCAATAACTTAATCTCTGCTCTAACAGCTCATAAGCTATTACAAAAAGGATGTCAAGGGTATTTAGTAGTAGTCAAAGATGTTGATATGAAATATACCAAGGTAGAGTAGGTTCTAGTGGTTAAAGAATTTCCTGATGTGTTTCTTGATGAGTTGCTAGGGTTACCCCCAAAACGAGACATTGAGTTCGGTATTGATTTACTTCCTAGAACTCAACTAGTGTCTATACCCCCGTATAGGATGGCACTGACTGAACTCAAGGAATTGAAAAACCAATTACAATACTTGTTAGACAAGGGATTTATACACCCTAGTACTTCTCCTTAAAGTGCTCTAGTCGTATTTATGAAAAAGAAAGAAGGATTGCTACGACTGTGTATTAATTATAGACAGTTGAATAAGGTGACAATACGTAATAAGTATCCATTACCTCTTATAGATGATCTATTTGACCAGTTATAAGATGCCCAATATTTTTTGAAAAGTGATTTAGATCTGGGTATCATCAATTGAGGATAAAGAATGAGGATACTCCGAAAATTGCTTTTAGGACTCGGTATGGGCACTATGAGTTCTTAGTAATGCCATTTGGTTTAACAAATGCCCCAGCTGCATTCATGGATTTGATGAATAGAGTATTTAAACCTTTCTTGGATCAATTTGTTATTGTATTCATAGATGATATCCTAGTATATTCAAAGAGTTCAGAGGAGCATAAGCGACATTTAAGGATAGCTTTGGCAAACTCTAAGAGAACACCAGCTGTATGTCAAGTTTTCAAAATGTGAATTTCGGCATAGTAGTGTTACTTTCCTAGGGCATGTGATTACCAAGGATAGTATTCAAGTTGATCCTAAAAAGGTAGAAGCGGTGTAGCAATAGCCACACCCTACGACAATTACAAATATTTGTAGTTTTTTTGGTTTAGCAAGCTATTACCGCAGATTCGTTAAAGATTTTTTAAAAATAGTTGCTCCTTTGACGAGGTTGACAAGGAAGGGAATAAAGTTTGACTGGTCAAATGAATGTGAAAGAAATTTTTAGAAACTCAAGGAATGCTTAACTACAGCACTAGTACTGTCTATTCCTTCAGGTATTAGAGGATACACAGTATATTGTGATGCATCGAGATTTAAATTAGGGTGTGTGTTGAATCAACACGGTCAAGTCATTGCATATGCATCTAGATAGCTTAAACCACATGAGCAAAATTATCTAACTCATGATTTGAAAATGGCAGCAATAGTTTTTGCCCTCAAAATTTAGAGGCATTATCTGTATAGTGAGACATGTGAAATTTATACAGATCATAAAAGTCTTAAATATATTTTCCAACAAAAAGATCTTAACTTGAGATAAAGACGATGGATGGAATTAATTAAAGATTATGACTGTACAATACTATATCATCCAAGTAAGGCCAATGTAGTGGCTGATGCATTAAGTAGGAAGTCTATGAGTAGTTTAGTTCATATCACAGTGGTAAAGAGGCCGTTGGTTAAAGAAAAGCATAAGTTGGAAAGTCATGGAGTAGTAATAGAGGTAAAGGAGCCTAGGATACTATTGGCCTATATACAGTTTTAATCGTCTTTGATTAAGCAGGTGAAAAAGGCACAAAAAGATATGTCTATTTATTTATAAAAATTGAAGAGGTGAAGTTGATTTTACTATAGACTCTGAAGGAATTCTGAGATTGGGTAAGCAATTGTGTGTACCTGATAAAGAAGAACTTAAGAAAGAAATTTTAGAGGAAATCCATAGATCCATATATACCATTTATCTTGGAATAACTAAAATGTGTAAGGATCTAAAAGAAATTTATTCGTGTGAAGGTATGAAGAAAGACATAGTTGATTATGTTTCTCGATGCTTAACTTGCCAGTAGATAAAAGCAGAACATCAAAGGCCTGCAAGACTACATCAACAGATAGAGATACCTGAATGGAAATATGAGAGAATAACTATGGATTTTGTTATAGAGCTACCGCGGACACCAAAAGGGTTTGATTTAATATGGGTGATCATTGATAGGTTGACTAAATCAGCACATTTCCTACTATTGAAAACCATGTACAACGTAGCTCAGTAAGAAAATTTATACTTAAATGCAATAGTGAGGCTTCATGAAGTGCCAATATCGATTATTTCTGATCGAGGACCATAGTTCACAGCTCGTTTTTGGAGAGCCTTCCAAGAAGCTTTGGGCATGAAATGAAATCTTAATATTACATTCCATCCTCAAACAGATGGACAGTTTGAGTGAACTATCCAAATATTGGAAGACATGCTACAGCCATGTGTGTTAAACTTTCAAGATAGTTGGGAAAGATTTTTTTCCCTAGCTGAATTTGTTTATAACAATAGTTACCAAGCCAGTATACAAATGGCCCCTTTTGAGGTATTATATGGTAGACGTTGCCATTTTTTGATCGGATGGTTTAAGATGGGAAAAACTAAGATTTTAAGGCCTGATATGGTACAAAATGCATTGGTTAAGGTAAAATTAATTAAGGAAAGGTTATTAGCAGCTCAGAGTAAACAGAAAGTCTATGTTGATAATAGACGTCAACCATTAAAATTTGTCATAGGTGAATATGTCTTTTTGAAAATATCTCCTATGAAAGGAGTAGTAAGATTTGGGAAGAAAGGGAAGCTTATCGTTTGACTTTATCCCCTGAATTGGGTAATGTCTATCCAGTTTTTTATGTGTCTATGCTGCGGAAGTATTTACTGGATCCTACACATGTTATACAGTGTCCACAGATTCAGTTACAGGAGTATTTAACTTATAAGGAACAACCAGTTATGATAGTGGACAGACAAGTAAAGAAATTACATTCAAAAGAAATACCTATAGTGAAAGTGATATGGCAAAATCACTCTTCTGAGGAGGCTACATGGGAAAGAAAGGATGGCATATGCACCAAATACCCACATTTGTTTAAACAATGAGATTAGTGTTTATTTACAACTATGGTAATGAAATTCGGAGACTGAATTTCCTAAAGGGGGAAGAATATAATAGTCTTAAAATTTAAAGGAAATCTTAAAATAAAGAAACTTTTGAATCAAAGAGAGGATTTTGAAAATAGAGATAAGAACCGTTGAAAATATGTTTATTTATTACATGGGTTGAAGAATTATAAAGAAAATATGAAAATTTACGTTTTGGGGGCAAAATGCAATTTCTTAAAAGTTTAGAGGTCAAAATGTAAATAAATTTTTTTTACAAGGACCTCCCTCAGAAATTGAATTTTCATATAAAGGTCCCCCATGATATTTTAGAGCTTCTGTCACACAAAGAATGGAAGAAAAATCAGACCTCTCTCTCTCTCCTAAATTTTTCTCTCCCGAAACCCCAAAACTTCTCTCTAGAATTCTACCACTTTCGGACCTCAGATTTCGACACCACTACAGCTAACAGACTCAGAACAAAGAGTTCTACAAATCCATCTGATTGGTTTCTGAAAAATTGGCTGGAGATTGGTTGAAAAATGGAGGCAAAAATCACCTAAAGAGGTAATTTCCAAAACTCCTATCTATGGTTCTCAAACCCAAAAACTAACACCATAAATGGATCCAGACGGTATGGAAACCTTAGGATCTCAAATTTCATGTCCATCTTCTCTTGCACGCACTCCCATGCACCGGTTCTTCATCGGCAAATTATGTCCATGCGCAGCCATCCGGTGGCACGTGTAGTGCGTGTCCCAGCACCCTGTTGCGTTGACAAAGCTCCCTAAGGCCAAATTTCGGGAATCTGGACTCATTTTCAAGGTTTTGGACCCTCTGGACTCATTTTTCAAATTTATTTAGCTAGATTTAGACCGAAAACATAGATTTTGGGGTTGTCCAACTTAGAACCTTAACTGGGATAATTTTTGTGGAGGAATCCTATTAGAAATACTATTTCCTAACAGCAGGTGATGTTAGCCCTGGTGCACCTTAATACCTCAGCTAGCAAGGGTTGTGCTAGTCTTGTGTGAGGGCCAACACATGGGATATGATATGTGAAGGATAGTGGGATGCCTCCTATTTAGGTGAGATGCCGACTATATGATATGTGATTTTCCCTCCCTTGCTGTGTGCTTGGGAAATTGCCCATATTAGAGTCCCTTCGCATGTTCTCATGAATGGTGGTAGGGTAAACTTTGGCTGAGATACTAACTTTAGGCAAATCCTACATCACTAAAGTGCATAAGGGTTTGAACTCTGATATGGTGGTTCTGATATGGATCCTCCTAATATTTTCATGAGAAATATTTTGATGCATATCAATATTTGATTAACGATCATACTGTATCATATATGGTTTTCGATATCTGAATGTGATTTGAACTGAGAATATTTGAAATGCGAGTCTCATATGGATGTACTACTGAACTGTAATTTTTAATCTGATAAAATTTAATATATGAGTACATCCATATGTTGACCTAAGAGGTCATAAGAGGTATTATCTGCTCACTGAGTTGTCAAACTCACTACAGGATGCTTACATTTTTTTAGATAAAGATACAGAGTTTGGCCCTGCAACTACATGATCAGCTGGGTGTCATATTCTTTGGGTGAGCCTATGTTGCTTCCAAGGCTCAAAATGTTTAAAATATTATGTCCTTGTAATCTAGAGTATGCTCTGAACGCCACAGACAGGATCCTTGCTTCTGCTGTAATATTGACAAGTGTAGACTTGGCATGTATAATTGGTTATACTGGAAACTTGTAAACGTATGTTATTTTTCTGATATGAGATATTTTGAAGCCGTATGCAAATAAATAAGGGTAAAGTTATATGTTATTTGTGTTAATTGTGTTCCATTAAATTGGGGCGTGACAATCCAACAAAGAAAATAATTCCTCGTTGATAATAAGATATACTAGCTTCTTAAATTAGGGACATGGTAGATGCTTTTAGAATTCGTTGAGAAGATATGTGTTGATTATCATTTTGCTAAAACATCCATTTCATTTCTTTGCAGATAGGGACATGGGCAGAGGGATATCCATAGAGGGATATACAAGCTTGTGACTTTATCTTGTGTTAAAACCATTAACCTTAGATTGAATTCTCCTAAGATCATGCAGAAGTGCTATCCTAAGTATTCTAAATTTGAACATTCATAAAGACATTTGAAGCACTTAGAACATGCTAGCTTCATCATAATCGAACCATCATCCCGCAATAAATTGACTGGAATTGTTAGCCCAAAGATAAATATTTATTAATAGATATCTAAAACTATTTTCATAAGAAACTAACATAGTGAATTGATTAGTATCCAAATATATTTTTTCTCAACATTTTATCTACAAGATCTAACCCCGTTCTTGCATCATTACTAACCATAATAGTTGATAGTGAAGGATATTTTAAAAATAGGTTAAGAAAACCACAAATAACTGAAGAAACATTAAATCCATCCATGAAATAACCAAAGCATGTTCATGTTCTAAAAAGAATTTATATATGAAATAACCCAATTTCTTCACATTTTTTAACAATACAAAAGAAATATGATAAACCAATAATAATAATAATTGTAGGTGACATACCCCTGCAACAAACATAAGCATTTTGAATGTCTCCCACCATCGAATGTATCAAATAACTCTTAAAATTCTAAAAGAATCAGATCATTATCCTCTAAAATAACTCAAATGTATTAAAATGTTTAGGTAAGAAAATACATTCATAAGAAATGTGTTTAGAAGCACAGGAAGTAGAAGAGAACTAACATGTCCTTTATCATGTCATAGCAATTGATTACCGAAGAAAATAAGACATCGACTAATAATTCAAAAATAAAATTTAATACATAGACGCATTAGAGTTACCTTGCCAATATGGGTAATAAATTCATAATCATCAACTAATTATTTCTTTAGTGTTGGAAGAATCTGAATACTAAGAATCTTATCAGAATGTACAGTGGCTTTTTCCTAACATTCAGCAAAAAAATACACCTTATAGCCAAAAAAAAGGCTCAGAAATACCATCCCCTCCCAAATGAAAAGAAGAGGAAATTTAAAGTCATCTAATCAAGACCATTTAATTGATTTGATTGGTTTAAATTAATGGACATAATTGAAATGAATTTAAAATATAAACAAGTACAAAGCTAGTAACTTAAACAATTTTAAAATTATAACCAGAGCACTGTAATGAGAATTTCATTCATTCGTTTCATGCCCCTTGCTACTGCATTACATTTTTCCTAAAACAGATCTCAAAGAGAAAGAGAGTATAGGCACATACTAAATTAAAATTAATTTGGGATATTTACATGTGATAATAATATTGTTTATTTTACAACATATACTACTAGAATACTCAAATATCAGCACGAGGAATACATTATAGCATAGTATTGTACATTAGAGCACATAAACTCCTAATTTATTTTTATGGTTAAGGGTAGCGTAGATGCAAGATTATGGAACATGAATTCCCTAATATAGTTAAATTGGATAGAATGCATTTATAAGGCACATCATGGAAACATTCTCGCATAAAGTAAATGGTTAAAATTTTCTTTAATATAAGTAAATGGTTTAATTATGTATGTTGAGAAAATATGAATAACACACACTCTCATTACTCCTTTAATAGCGAATAATATCAATCAATCCCTAAAACAATTAAATCATACCAACTATCCATGTTAAAGGTCCTGCAAACTGTAATAAATTTTAGCTTCATAAGGTTTGCCTATAATAACAGCATTAATTCAATAACTATGTCCCCACCACCAAGTATGTGCACAAGTATAAGTCCCTGGCCAAACAAAAATTTATCATTTGAATGCAACCAAAGGAGGGTAACTGCACAAAAGGGATATTACACAAAAATAAAAGAATAAGTCATCATCAACACTGCATCACATCTATAGACCATAACTTCTCCTTTTGAAGCAAACTTCTCACCCTTGAAGAAAGACAAACTTAGGTCAAGTTTTATAAATTAATAGATAGAAAAATGAAGGAAAACAAAATTCCCCAAGATGCAACTTATAATTAATATTTGCATTTAGAGACAAATATAAGACTAACTCAAACTACCTACAAATCATGACTACCAACTTCTACATGTGTCAGCCAAAAAGAATCTAGTCTATTTACTTCTACTACAACCAAACATGATAGTTCTCGGGCCAACGATAAATAATATTGCTGCAAAATTTTAAGTTTATAAGACATTAGCAGTCAACGTATAACATGTTATAAAGGAGTCACAAGCAAAATAACGTTAGCACTTTAATGCTTACTATATATAGAGATATACAATAAATATGTTGTAGCTAATATCATGCAATACAACATGGTCGAAAAAAATTACCTAATACCAAATGCTGCTTGTAAAAATTTTTTTGTCACCAAACATATCAAAAAGAGAAGGATTAACAATAGATTCCTTAAAAGCAAATACCTGGTTGGTGGACCAGGTGTAGTTATGACTAAATTAGTTCCATAAATACGAATGAGTTACTCTCCTGCAATGCCGTAGCTCGTTGTTCATCTTCTTCCACCTCCATTCCCACTAGTATCTTAACTTTTTTGAAGGCTTTGTTCATCTTTTCCATTATTTTCCCATTCTTTGTTAAGAAAATTGACATATAAAAGATCTATGAGAAATACCATAATAAAACTTAAGTTCAATTTTTCAAAAATATTACAAACATAGACAAGACAATGTCTCTTTGCTTTAGTATACATTAACATGATTTCAAATCTAACAAATGTTTGAGACAAATACCGTCTATAAATAAAAACCAACACACATAACAATAAAGTAACATGATTCAATCAAAGTCAATGGTTCTCTTGGTGATGTTTGTGTTGTATTAGCTGTAGATCTTGGTGCAGCACTACCAATAAGACTTATTAGAATTTGTCCCTATTCACAGACAATAAAATTATTTAAGTAAATTAGGGTAAAAAATTATTTATAATATTGTGAAAGCATACATGTAGGTGGATTCAGTTAGACCAACAAGTTTTGAACTATACAGTTATGCAAACATGCAATCACTAGAATATAAATTGATTCATTAGTTTCAAGCTTTCTAGCTTAGCAACAATAGCACAAAAATGTTAGAAGTGCTAAAAA
Source organism: Gleditsia sinensis (assembly GCA_037074535.1). Classification (NCBI taxonomy): domain Eukaryota; kingdom Viridiplantae; phylum Streptophyta; class Magnoliopsida; order Fabales; family Fabaceae; genus Gleditsia; species Gleditsia sinensis. The sequence continues at coordinate 15,938,707 of CM073464.1, forward strand.
TATAATTATGGTTATATTGCTAAGTCAATACTTATGAACAGTTCCAAATAGGGAAATAATCGAGATAATAGAAAAAGGGCCTAATAATACAATAAAACATTAATAGTATTAATTGATATATTTTATACTTAATTTGAAGATATACATAACTAATTTCTATTAATGCTTAATTATATTTACTTTTGGAAAGTTAAAGATATTTAAATAACCATTATCTACAAATTACCAAAAACAGTAGTTCTATCATGTTCTCCAACTAACAAGCATAACAAGCTAAGTTAGCTAATAGCCTAGTGAGTGCGGTCAAGATTTAAGATCATAGCCCTTTATCATGAAAGATAATATCCAAGTAAATTTGAGGTTTGCAAGACAAAAGGTATTATGTTCTATCCTTGGCTTGATGAACAAATTTATTTTGATGCTTGGAAGAGAAATGTTATAATAATATTTTTATAATTTTGTTATTTAGTGTGCCTAATGATTGGCTTGTGTGAAAAATATGATAGATTTTAAACTTTCTCATAGATAGGATCTTACAGAGTTGAGTTTTTGACCAATCTTAATTTACAATATTTTTATCATTCTGAATGATACAGTTTTGAAGTGACTAGGCAAATTCGCTATTTGGAGAGAGAGGTAAATGAGAACATTGCATGTGGTAAAGTATGAGCAGAAATGTTGGATAATGTGGATTGTTGGCACATGCCAATATTGGCTATGACAGCTAATGCAACTCAGGCTTCCAATGAATAGTGCAATAGGTGTGGGATAGATAGTTATGTGTCCAAGCCATTTGAAGAAGAGCATCTCTATATGGCAATAGCACATTGTTTTAAATTTGGTTCATAGAGTGGAAGTATCACGTTTATTGTGAAGGCACCATATTGACAATTATTTTGATTTCCTGTAAGTATATCTAACCATTTATGAATGTTACCCATTTATTATAAATATATCAAATTTATCCTAAATTTTGATTAATTTTTTTCCCTTTTTGTCTTGCATTAATAGTTTGTTTTTCCTTTTTTCTCCAAGAAGTTGATAGAGTGTATTGTTAAAAATAAAAGACAAGAGGAGATCAACTGGAGCGTTGTTTAAGTAATTATGGGGTCAAATGTAGAATGACCCTTTAGTTAGTTCTTTACTTTATGTAATGTTCAAATTTGTCTGCATCATTGTCTTAATACTGTTGAAAGTTGAAATTAACTAGTATTTGCTATAGTAATTACAATCATCATAGCTAAGACTTTTGGTTTTGGCATGGGACTCCAAACTTGAAGTTTGTCTTTTTTAATTTAAAAATAACATCATCTTACCAAACTGGTTGGATATAAAATGTAAGCTAGTGGATATTTTTCTTGTGTAAATGTATCATTTTGATTCATCCTAGATATTCAGTGTAGAGAGCAGACCATTTGTTTAACTGATCAGTAGCTTGATTTGGTGATTTGGTTTACAAAGTTAAAGTAACCATTATACTTTGTAATTGTGTGGTGTATTATTTATGGAACTAGGTAAAGATGGGTTGTCTAACTTTAATGGCACCTTCATGCATTTAGTTGCAAGTTATCAAGATACACTTTTCATTACTAGCACCATTCATTTCTCATTTATATAAAATGGAGAGATTAAATAGAAAATTATGATTTCACGTTGTGATAATGAAGAAGCAAAAGCAATGTGCAAGACTAGCAAGATCATATATGGGACTTCCTTGTGCTATATTATACTAGATCAATGTGATGCGTATGTTAAAATAATTTCTTAGATCCTTGTGCATGTAGTGCCAATTTCCATAATGCATGCAAGCGACAAGAAATTACACTTTTGAGATAATCTTAAGTTCATAATTTTGTCATTTTATAACATTTTTATTACATTTCTTTTACATTTTCTCTAGAGATTGAAGACATGATCTTGTATAATCAAAATAAATTTGCATCATTTTAACTTGTTTTTCCTTGTATGAGATTGGTATGTGACTTAAAAAGAAAATTAGAAGAAAATCAAAGAGAAAAAAACAAAAAATAAATAAATGACTAGTTAGAATCCATACAACAAGACTATATGTAAAAGTGACTTATTATATTTGACTAGTTATGTTAGCAGAATGTTCATATATGCTTCCTAGTAACTATTTTACATGTATGTACATTTGTACATAACACATTATATTCCTTCTTTACATTTCTTATATGTTGTACCTTCATGTATTTATATATTTAGTCGGAGGAAGATAAAATGTCGTGGGATAACAACATTAATTCATTTTTTGGGCTAAGTGTGGAGGAATGACAAATCTTCGGACCCTCAAATTTTTTATTTAATATGTAGAACAATCTTGTTAATTGTTACATAATAATAGGGTAATATATATACATAAATAAAGTCATAGTTACTTATTATGATGCTTTAGTGGGGAAAAAGTTAGCTTTGGCTCAATTATCAAATACCCACCTCACCGTCATGGGATATAAACTTAGAGGAGCTACTCTACATTCTATAACATACCTTTAAGTTTTACACAATCAATTTTTACAAAAACAATAAATTAAAAATCATAGTTGAAATTTTAAAATGAGTAACAACAATTCCTATTAAGGTTGTGCTAGTAGTATCATCTATTAGAATTTTCAATAAAAATTTTACGAGAAAAGATTGTCATCTTTCCATGACAATTGATATTTTGTATTTAATACACGACCAATTTTAAATTTTTGTAATTATTAAAGAACAAGAAGGGAATATATATATATATATATATATATATATATATATATATATTCAACTTTATTTTTTAAAATTTTCCTTTATCAATTTAATCTTTTAAGAATTAATCAATTTTAAAAATTTCTTCAAATTTATTCTATTTATAAATATTTAAAAAAATTATAACTAAAGCAAAAATAAAGTTTAGTTAAAGTTTCATTTTAATTAGTTACAAAAATTTATTCAATTTCTATTAATATAGTTAATGTACAATTATTTATACAAGGAAAATAACCTTTTAAGTAATATGTTTAAAAATTAAATTTCAAAAAAATTAAATTCAAAATAAATTTTTAATAGATTAAAATCACAAAATGCTCTTTTAACTTTAAATTTTTAAGTTTTGAAGAATTTTGATGATTTAGTAAAATTGAAACAAACCCTTTGTTATTAAAATAAATTAAATTAAAATAAAAAAGATAAAACATGACAACAATGTGCATTTCAAACATTTTCTTATGTAGTATAATTAAGAATTTATATAGTTGAAATAAAGATATAATTAAATTAAATTTTTCTCTATACAAATTAAATAAATTTCCAAAATTTTTAGCACTATCAACAAAACTATCTTTTAAAAAATATAAATTTTTATATAATTTATTAAAAATTTTAAATTTTATGCATATATTAAAAATAAATTAAAGATGAAGATTACTTTTAAGAGTAATCAATAGATGATTCATTCTACATGGCTTTTTTTAAAGCTAATCTTACCTTTCAGTGGCGATTTAATTTAAATTAGCTCTTAAAGCTTTTCGGTGGCAACAAATAGTCGCCACAGAAGACACCAACTTGGAACATGCAAAATTTTCTGCCAAGCTTCATTGGCAACATTAAATGTCACCACCAAAAGTCCAATTTTCGATGGCAACACCAAAAAATAGCCACAGAAAGGGTTGAGAATCACTTTTACACCCACCCTTTAGTGGCGATATGATGAAAGTCGCTACTGAAAGTATGACTTTTTGTAGCAACATGTTTAAGTCATTACGGAAAGCATATTTTTCAATGGTGACCCTAAATGCCGTCACTGAAAATAACTTTTAGTGACGAATTTTATAAATTGTCATTGAAAAGTCATCACTAAAAACTAAATTTCTTGTAGTGAATCTTTGCATCTTCGATTTTGAATGTTATAGTTGGGGCATTCAAAGGGAAATTTTATTATAAGTAATGCCTTATGTATATTGAAATTTGTATTAGTCTTTTTATTTGTGGCATTTTATCATTTAAATGATGCTACAATGGCCAAAAGATTGAAAAGAAGCTTAAAGGAAAAGCTTGGCAATGACGTCATGCTAAGGTAGAAGATGAGCTTATGAAAAGACTACCTAGCTCAGCTTAAATCCTAAGCAAAGCGCTTTTAAAATATTTGAAGTTGTCTATGCACTCAATTCTACTCACATTTCATGTCAGACTTTCTCATGCAAAAGTAGTTTATTTTTGCAGCTAAAATATGAGGCAGAAACCTAACAATTTTAGAGCCAAAATTTAAAATCTATGGAAGCTTCCATTGTGAATGTTACGGTTGGCTTAAAATCAAAAGCAAGATAAGATTTTTAGCCAAAGCTTGACATCACCCTTGGAATAAAATTAAACTCAAAGTGTTCTAGAAGATATATCATAAAAATTTCATGAAGATAACTTGTATCCAACACAAGATCTTCTAAAAGATTGGAAAATTCAAAATAACTTTTCTTGTGAGTAGAAGGAATCTCTCTTGGCTAGCCACCCTATTAGTTCATAAAAGTCACAAAGCTTATGAAGAAAATAGGGTCTAGACTATTTCTTAAAATAAAAACAATGCTGGCCCGTGAAAGCTTATGAGAACCAAAGGTAAATGATGAACCAAGAAGATAGAAAAACTGGTGCTAAAATTTGAATATTCATAAGCTTCCTTTGAGTTTTCATATGAGCATTAAAAGCTAAAATAAGGCAATACAAGACTCCAAATGTTAGTTCTAAAAGTGCTTATAAAAGAAGCCATCTCAACGCTTCAACTATAAGGATAAGAGAGCATCTAGCAAGTTGCAAAATATCATTCTTCTCACTTTCTAGTTTATGGAGTTTTGAGCACTTTATTCACTTTGATATAAGTGTGTTTGAGCTTTGAATTGAATGTGAGATTAACTCTAAAGGAGTGTTTATGAGTCTTTGTGAGTATTTTTATTCTTCATCTTAAGTTTTAGGAGATTGTCAAAACCTAAGAGTTAAAGGTTACTCGAAATGGTGTAAAGGCTAGTTTGGCCTCCCTATTGATATAGTTTTGTTGGGTTCTCTTTGCTCAAAAACTCAATGTTTTGAAGGTTACCCTGAGTGGTGTAAAAGATAGTCATCTTCCATGTTTGTTTGGTTGCCCAAAGTGGTGGTTGTTGTACATCCTTATTTGTAAATTTGCTAGGATTGGTTGTAAAGGTTGATTACCTTAGCTATTTTTTGAAGTTTGGCTTGGTTCTCAAGTGAAAAATCTAATGAAGTTTGTATGTAGATAGGTTACTTAGGTTTAGATTGTTAAAGAAAACTTGTTGAGCCTATACATTTAGTGATTGCCCTTGATTTATAAAAATTATCTTGCTATGTGCTTGAAGAGTGGATGTAGGATATATCTTAAGATCTGGAACACTATAAATTTCGTTGTGTTCAACTTTTCTCCTTCACTCCTATACTTCTTGCTTTCCCTTTGAATATGAAAATCTTTTAGAAGTAAACTTGTGTTTTGAAACAAGTTCAAAGTACTACATTTGCAAAGGTTTTATTAAAAGTAAAGTTCCTAAACCTAAGATTCATTTCAAGATCTTCCAAAAAAGAATTGTTTCTTGCCGATATCTTTGAAAAGATCTAGAATGTTTTGCTTAGATTTAATGTCTTTAAAGATATTTTGATTAAATAAAGTTGAAGAATTCAAAGATTTGCTTTGACATTGGATTTACATCAAACTTGTCATTTTGGAATTGGGAAACTTTCCTTAGAAGGCTATGCTATATCAGTTACAGAAATTTGAAAAAGCATTTCTAACTCATTCTTTCATAGTTTGCTTCATATTTTTGAAAAAAGTTGTAAAATCTCATACACCTAATTCAACTCTCCCTTCTTAAGTGTATCTCTACCCGAACTAACATTCTTAATATTTCCTTTCACGGTATACTAAGATTATTATGGTTTAGACATATATAATTCAACATAAATATGGGCATATTTTCCTCTTGATTGTAACTATGCAATTGCATCAGTTATAATGGTATGATCAATCTACTTTCCTAGGTCATGGAGGATTTTTTTTTCTTTTGTCATGATACTCAATTGATAAGCCTGGTAGATAAACCTAAGCTGTAAATCAGATAATTTCCTCTACATATGAGTCAAATTCCTTCCTCCATCTTTGCACAATCAAATAGTAAACTATGATTAGCCAAGGTCCCTCTATAAGTGCTTTGTTATAGTCTATCAAATTATGAATTTAAGCAAGAAATGATTCATTGCCCAAATATAATAATTCCAATTGTTCAATTATAACACATCTATTTTAGCTTTTTCAAAAAAAAAATTATAACCAATTGTTTTTCCCTATATCTTTATAATCAAGTTTCTTCTCCATGGTCTACCAAGCCTACCTTTGAAAAATTGAAATTGGGACCATAAGCAATCTTAGAGATCTCAGGGCTTTGAGTTTGAGGTTTAGGATTTTAAATTTTGAATTTTAGGGTTTATGGTTTTAAGGTTTACAATTTTCTAGTTAGGAGTGAGGGTTTTAGAGGTTTGATGTGTGGGTTTAGGTTTTATAGTTTTGAGGTATGAGGTTTGGGTTTGAGGTTTTAAGTTTTAGGGTTTTGATTTTCGAGATTATGAGTTTTAAGGTTTAAGTTTTAAAGTTTTAGAGTTTTAAATTTTGAGATTTAAGATTTGAAGGTTGGACTTTAGAGTTTTGGATTTAAAGTTTGATATTTGGAGTTTAAATATTAAAGTTTTAAAGTTTTAGGTTCAAGGTTTAGAGTTTTATGATTTTGGTATTTGGAGTTTAGAGTATAGGGTTTTATAATTTAAATTTTAAAATTTTATAGTTTTGAAATTTAAAAATTAAAATTTTTGAATTTAAAATTTATGATTTAGGGTTTATTATTTCGAGTTTTAAATTTTAAAATTTAAGATTTTAAAGTTTAAAGTTTATAGTCAAAAGTTTAGGATATAAATGGCAATTTTTTTATAAGTTAAAGCATTTTAGAGAAATTTTTTAATTAAAAGGACAAAATGAAATAGTAAAATAAATTAAGGAACTAAAAGGATAATTTATTTATTTTTTAAATAGAGAATTGAAAAATTGAAGTGTTGCGTCATATTAAATTTAACATATCAAATAAACCCTTATCCGGCACATAAACATGTTTTTAATTATAATTAAAAGTGAAATGATAGAGGTGCCAAATGTTCAACGTATGAGAAATTCAAAAATTACATTGTATAATAGTGTCAATTGAAATGTTATAATTTAGGCTCTAATAAATTTAAGAATTAATTTATATATTTAATTAATATATGTTTATAACTTCATTTCTTATATAAATAAACGAAATATTTATAAAGTCATTTGATTCATTTTTTATTAGATCGGTTAAACTAGTGCAACAGTGACCTGACAACTTTTCTTATCATAATTCAAAGTGAGTTTTAAACATAGGCACATCGCAAAATCTGTCATCGAAGGTTGTAAACGTCATTCTCTTGGAAGATCCGTCATCGACGGCTAGCCAACCGTCTTGAGCTCCAACAGCATTCCACAGTTCAGCAACAATTTTGTTTAAAATATACCGTATATTTTCAAGGAATCAATTTTCTCTTTGTGTAAAGATTTAAGGATACCATAACTAGGAGCACGACAATTATACCTTTGCAAGTTGACACCCCTTTCTACGCCGCTATATTAGAAAGGGGCAGAACAAGCCCTTCGTCAATTAAAGACATCTCTTAAAAGGTTATCTTGATCTCTATCTTTCATTTATATTATTAAAAAGCATCTAGACGTTAATTTATTTTTATTTGTTTAAATTTTTCCCTCGTTTTCCAACTTGTATATTTTTCTTAATTTTTAAAATTTGTTAATTAATTCTGATTCATGCATAATTTCAACATGGATTCATGAATGGGTTTCATGCCCATGAGGCCATGAACCTGTAACCGCTCACTTAATTTTTATAACACATGTTGAATTATTTAAATCCTAATTCTTCCGGTACATATAACTCAAAACTTTCCCAATTAATTCATAATATATATTCATTTTTTTGCAGTTATTTTCTTTTCAAATAGTGAGAGTTTTTTTTTCCTATTTTGTACAAGTTTTCTCCTATTCATTAACGTGAAGATACACTTACATTATATTTAGAATATTCTTGAATATAAAGTGTTTGGTTCAATTTGTCTCTCCTTGATTGGTTTTTTTTTTGCCTAAATTTTCTTAAATCCTTTTTTATTGTATATGTGAAATTCTTCTCTTATTTTTGTTTCAATGAAATAAGATAACTTATCTTCAGTTAAAAAGATATATAAAACTAATGACTCATTTAAGATGTTTCAAAGCTGTGAGAATTATTTTAAAAAAAAAACTAAGAATCAAAGTAAAATTTTATAAAATTTAAAGATTAAATATTTTTGATAAAAAAATATCAATTTTTTACTTTAAAAAATTGACAATTAGAATTCAAATTTATGAAAATAGGCGTAGCATATATTACATATATTGGCTTCACAACTAAATTAACCTCTTGATAATATAAAATTTATATTATCCTTCCAACGTTTCTTCTTTCATGATTAAGAAATTCTCACATAAATTTATTTTAACCTAGATAGATATATTAAGTGAATGTCTAGTTTCACATAAGGAAATGCCATTTTAGGTTTTCTTGTTGGTTTTGCTTTCGGTTTCTCTCTCTCTCTCTCTCTCTCTCTCTCTCTCTCTCTTGCGCCACCTGCATCTGCTACCTGGGAGGTGGCAGCCGTAATGGCAGCCCTTCTCTCCTGTTTTTTAGTCTTTTTAAACTCTTTTTTTTTTGGGACCAGAGTTTCCTCCTTTCTTTTTGTAAAAAATGTTGTTCACTCCATAGTAAAAGTATTTGGCTACATACTTAGCAACCTTCTTTATATATATCGCTATGTTCTTCAAATGGTGATTAAAAAAAAATTGTGAGTAAAGCTTATCATCAAATTTGTTCTTTAAAAAGACTCTTTGAAATAGAGAAAGTTGTTAGAAAATTAACTATTTAAAATTTTCGGGCCAGAGTTTCCTCCTTTCTTCTTGTTATCATCTTTTATTATTTTTTTAGTAATTCAATTATAATTTTTATCTTATGAACAAGTTAAATTAGTGTCAAATAGAATCATATAATGTTTTCTCATTTTTTATAGTAAAATTAATTAAAATTTATTATCTACATTCTTTGACACTTTTGGAGAAATCGAAATGATTTAATTTTTAAAAATTGATTGTTTACTATTGAGCTATCTTTAAATTTTATACTTTTTGTTCAAATTAATGATATACTTAGATAGTAAGATAAACTCTCTTTTATGGAAATCGCATTTGAGTAAAGTCAAGCTAATTTTGACCCCAAAAAAAACTATTAAGTGAGTTACAAACAATAGTAAATGTGATCGTATAAATATAATTAAAATATTACTCACTTAAATATCACGCATAAGATATTCACCAGACTGCTCCGCATTTTTTTAATGATAATTCCTTAGCCGTTTTTTTTTATCAGCTGACTAAACTAGCTTTATTTGTAGTTTTTTTATGGATGGATCAAATCAATAGCCAATAGCCAAGGATCCCAATGTGTTCTTTTGTTATTTTCCTAGAAACGAGGCCTAGGAACAAAGTCAAGAAATCTCTTCCTTATGTGTTTGATTGCAACTTTTATGGTAGTTACAAATAAAATTTTTAAAATTTGATATTTTAATCATTACATTTATATCATTAATTTTTACTCAAATACTATAACTCAATATAAACGAATAAGAACCTCTATTAATCATTAATTATTGTTTTCGCAGTTTATATGAACGTGATAAACATGGATGAATGAATGGAGGCCAGCCGTAGCATTATTCCAACTTGCTCTTTGGTCATTGCCTCGTTATTTATTTTCCTTTTACCAGTCAATCATATATCGTCTTCGCGGTCCTTTTCCCCACGTACTTTGTTACACCCCCCCCCCCCCCAAAAAGAAGAAAACTATTTTTAAAAAAAAGGAAAAAAAAAGTGGAACAATTTTTCTATTTATATTCATTTAAACTTCAAAAAATTATTAAAATTATAATTTATTATAATAATTTAATTGGGGTTATATAGATTTTTATTGAAATTTTAAATACACATAAAATGTACATACTATTAAAACTATGCACTAAAATTGAGAGTGAGGATGTATTATGTAATAAGACACATTATTATAAATTTAAATTTAAATTATGTTAATTTTTTTTGAAGTCAAATTATAAAAAATAATTATTGAGGTGCATGTTATCTTACTCAAACACTATTTAAACATAATTAAAATATTATATAATTATTAATAATCTAATTTGCAAGTTTGACGATAAGCAGCAAAAGAGGAGCGGAAAGTAATGGCAAAATACTGACAAAAAAAGAGGTAGACACTCTACACTGGAACAAGAAGAAGAATAAAGAATTTTATGGAATAGTATCCATGAAGAATATATGTGAAGAATGGACAGTAGAACCGCTACAAGGTGAAGAGGCTAAAAGTCTGCGACCCTCTTATAAGGAGCTTTTGATGAAAGATCAGATATATTCAGAGGAAGAAAAGTCTGATGATGGCAAAGAAGATATAGATGAAAGCGATCAGGAGATAGACACGGCATTTAACACAGTTTTAAATGCAGATAGTGGAATAACTATAGAAAACAAGGGCAGTACATGTCCCAATTACGTGTTCACTGATGAAGAAAAAGAAAGACTAAGCAAACCCTTTAGGAAGACCCTCATTATCAAGCTTCTTGGAAAGAAAGTGGGGTACAACTATTTACATAAGAAATGGACGCAATTATGGGCTAGAACTAGCACCCTCAAACTAATAGATGTGGGGAATAATTATTTCCTAGAAAAGTTCCAGAAGACATCTGACTATAGTTTTGGGCTGATGGAGAGGCCATGGATAATTTTAGATTATTATCTTTCTGCAAGTACATGGCGTCCAAATTTTAACCCCAAAATTGCTCAAATAGAAAAAATTTCTGCTTGGGTAAGATTATCAAATTTATCAATAGAGTATTATGATAAGAAGTTTTTATTCAACCTGGGGAACATAATTGGAACGATGCTTAAGGTAGATGTTGCTACAACAAGCCAATCAATAGGTAACTATGCTCGTATCTGTGTGGAGTTCGACCTTACAGAACCCCTACTAGCACAGTACAGTATTCATGGCATTAGAAAAACAATTGAATATGAGGGCATTCACTTCATTTGTTTTTATTGTGGGAATTATGGTCATGACAAGGATCATTGCCCAAGGAAAGAAGAAATAGTTCAACCAGTGTTCTAGAATGAGGAAAGGGATTTAATTAGAAATTCTAACAAAGAGCCTGCAGAAGAAACCAGAATAGTCTTACAACAGGAAAGCAAGAAGAGCTGAGCAGCTAAAAATATGACCCAAACTACGATTATCATGGAGTATGGACCATGGATGGTGGTGCAGTGTAGCAGACGTAACAGGAAAGGAAGATTTCAATGGGATAAAGATAGCAAGAGTGATACGCGGAAGGAGATAAATGATAATCAGAGAAAAGATTACCAGATGGTTACTTCTTGGTACGATATTCTTAGAAGTATGGATAAGATAGATAACAATGAAGGAAAGAGAAATGAAGAGGGATTGTTTGGTATAACTAACATGTTCAATGATAAGGAGGAGATAAGGAAAGCCAACACAACTAGCAATAAAAAAGAATGGATGAAAAACAAAAAATAAAAAGGGGCAATATATGGCTCAGGAAACAAGGCCATTGACATTACAAGAAACAAGTGCAAGCTCAAACATCTTACGAACAAAAACTGTAGTGAATGATAGGAGAATACCCAACAAGCAAGATGAAAGTATTAATAAAGGCAAGTCAGTCATTACAGCTCAAGCCACGAACCCCATGCAATTTAACAGTACTGTTCATCCTGATACTACAACTTCAACGTCAGACCTGAACATTAGTCTTCACAACCCAGGTCAAGGTAGAATGGAGCAAAGAGGCAATATAAGACGTGATTCGCCTGATATGATGGATTTGGAAGGAAAATGATGCCAAGAAGAGGAGAAAAACATGACAGTTACAAAAACAGAGTGTAACATCCCAATTTTTATAAATAGAAACTAATTTTTAATTGAGAAGGGAATTCTCAATTTTAGAGAAAAATCTTAAAGGGTGAAATAACAATTTCTTCACTGTTAGGACTAGAGTCGGATAGCAAGAGGTGGAATAAGGAATCATGGAAAGCGTGGCACAAAAGCTCCTTAGCATTTGTCTCAAGAGAAGATTAAACCACTTCATTAATTACATTCATCCAAACAAGGCCTTAGCCAATGTCATGGTTACATGGTAACGAAATGGCAAAAGGGTAATACTTAGAGAAAGGGAGGGCATATGTTAAGGAAAGGCAACCTTCTAGAAGTTTGGATTAAAATAATCTTTTTCCTTCACTTGGAGAGGAAGTCGACCAAGGGAGAAAATATCCAAGGGAGAAGAGAAAGAAAGAGGAGTCGAGAGAAAAAGGAAAAGGAAGAGAAGAGAGATAGAAGATAGAGAAAAGCAGCAAAGAGAAGTTTTTAGGAGAGTCTTGCATCTCTAAGCCTAAATCCACTCTTCTCTTCATCTTAAATGCTTCAAGAATTGATTTTCTATGGTGAAAGTGTAGAAAATTATGGGGAAAGGAAGAAAGAGAAGTGATCAAAAGAAAAGGAAATCCAAGGAGGGTTTTGAGAATAGAAAGAGTTTTTGGATTTTTGGTAGGTTTAACATAAATTATCATTGAAAATCCTTGTCTTTTGGAAGATCTAAAGTGGTTCAAATATTATATTTTGACGATGCATGATGCATATTTGTGCCTAGCCAGGAAAAGTGAAAGTTTGATGCATATGTCATACATGTTTTTGCTAAAATTAGCTAGAGAAGGGTAACAATCAATGCTCTGAATGATTGGTTTTGTAAGTCATAATTCATGACGAATTATAAAATATGTTTAACATATAAATTTTAGCCCTATTTCTTAGTTTTTTAATACCCCTAGAATCATCTTAATTGAATTTAAAATGAAAGAGATATGCCCTGATGATTGAAGATATGTCAGATCTAACGTGCAAATTCATGATGTTGTTTTCATAACCTTTTTTTACCTGTTTTTATTTCTAATTTGTCAAAATGGTAAACATTACAGTTGTATATAGTTATCTTAACTTTCCATAGAAACTAAAATTGTCTTAATCAGAGTTAAAATGAGGGATTTATGAACTTTTCAGTGAGATGAGGTTAGACCGAATGAAAACCTAGAAAGCAGGATAGCCTAGAACATGGTTGTGTTCAAGGACACGGCAAGGCCATGTTTCGGGCTGCTTGAGAGGTTGGAACACGTTTGGCACAATCTCAAGCATGAACGTGTTACAAGTCACGGCCAGGCAGTGTTAGTAGTTGTAATATCCCGTAATTTTTATTTTTAAATAATAATATTTTACTGTAAACAAATATTATTTGTTTAAAAATGATTATGTTTTGCTAAAAGCAAGTATACTTTTAATTAAAATAATTATTGTTTTGTTTAAAATAATTATATTAACCTTTAATAAAGTTTTTGTTTTATTTTTAGAAATATTCTTTCTTTTATTATGTATAAAGATATTTATTTTGTGATTTGTTTTATTAATATTTTTATCAAGAAAAATCATGATTTAACAGTTCAACTAAAGTTTTATGAGAATGTAAATTTTTAAAAATTTTTGATATATTTTAAGATGAAAAACGGTATTTTTTTGAATATATATAAAATAAAATAAAATAAAATAAATAATAATCATAAATATTTAATTATTAAATATTAATAAATTAATAAATAAAAAGGAAAAGAGAAAACGAGGATGGGGAGATGAAAATTGAGAGGAGTTGCAGAATTATGAATAGTATGAATGGTGTGAATAGTAATATTTATTTTTTTATCTAGATCTAAAGTGCTTATTATCCTCCGATCTCAAAACTAAGGGTACCACTGAATTCAAGACGGATAATACTACGATTTTGACCGAACAATTTTTCAAATCAGCTATTGAATTGCTGCAGATCGGAAGTAAAAAATCTTAAAAAAATGTAAGTTCTGAAACTCTTACTTAAAGACCTTAAATTAGAAATCTGACACTGTAGATGGATTCAAGAGCTAAATAAACCTTAGAATAAGAACTTTTTCAACTATTTGACAACATTTTGTTCTTGGTGAATAGTATTTTTCAGCCATAAATAATGACTAAGTTTTTAGAGTTATTTCCTTGATTTGTGGACCCTCTGAACACGTTTTTTTAAGTCTGTTTAGTCAAATGTGGATTTGAAAAGTACATTTTGGGGCTGTCTAATTTAGAGCCCTTATCTTGTGAGTAGATAATTCTTTCTATGACTTACCCTATACTCTTCTTGAACTTTAAATGAATAATTGATTATGTTTATAAGTGATTTATACTTTTATATGTATCTAAAATGGATTAAACTATCTAAATTTGTTTACTATCAGGTATATAGTTCAAGAGTATAGTTTTGAAATTAGATTTTTGAACTCATTGAATATGTGATTTTAAATGTATTTCTCATCGTATGGTAAAGGAAATATATTGTGCACGTTGCATGGATTTGTAAAGTTATATGATTGCTTTGGAAAAATGGCATGTATATGTGATAAACCCTGATTGAGAAGTTTTTGACAGAGGAATTGTATTGAGACTGAAAATTATGAATTTATACTGAAACCTCTGTTTTGAACGATATGGCATATGTGCAAATATGGTATCATGGAGGAATCCTTTTGAAATCACTATATGCTAACAGTAGGGAATGTTAGCCCTGGTGCACTTGACACCTCAGTTGGCAGGGGTGGTGCTAGCCTCGTGTGACGGCCAACACACGGGAGTCATGTGTTATTGTGGAGAGTGGGATGCCTCCTATTATTGATATGTGATTTGCCCTCCCTTGCTGTGTGCTTGGGATTATTTATTGGTTCTAATATGGAAACCTCTTAAAGTATGTGAAATCTTTTATTGCATAACATTTGTTTTATAATCATATTGCACTATATTTGATTTTGAATAGTGGACTATATTGTGAAATGAGGATATTTGAAATACGGGTCCCATATGGATGTACTTCCGAACTGTACTTTTTATGTGATAAATTTTAAGTATGAGTTCATCCATATGCTGACCTAGAAGTTATAGGAGATCTTATCTGCTCACTGAATTGTCAAACTCACTACACAATATTACATCTTTTTCAGATAAGGATACAAAGTCTGGTCCTGCGGATAAGTGATCAGCTAGGCTGCTTACTCCTTGGGTGAGCCTACGTTGATTCTAAGGCTCACATTAATTGGATTGTATTGTATTTGTATTCTAGAGTATGCTCTATATGCCACAAGAAGGATCCCTGCTTCTACCGTTACTCTGATATTTATGGATTTTGTTTGTATATTGTATATGTATGGAAATCTATATGTACCAGTTTACATGTTAAAGGATTGAGATATGCATGTTTATGGAAAATATATGTTCATGATATATGTGTTTCACGTCCCTAAAAAGTAGGGGCGCGACAAGTTGGTATTAGAGCATTAGGTTTTCCTGTGGCTATCAGAGTAAGGGATTCTTTAATAGAACTTTTAGTATAGATATGAGCCGGACATATTTATACTTCAGGTGCTGTTGAGGGATTTTATAGGGTTTCAAATTCCTTTCTATTCCAAGTTGATAAAGTTTCTAGTATAAGATAGATTGAATATTGTGGCATTTAAAAAAAAATATTTATGGGTCAATTTCTGCTTGGAAGTGAAAAGGATAGGCGTGCCAAGGAATTTTAAAAAAATTGAGACAGATACCAAATATGATGGTTTCTGAATATAACATCCATTTTACCCGGATGTCTAGATATGGTAGACTTTAATGTGATACTGATAATGAATTGGTTGGTATCATGCCATGCCATTTTAGAATGTCACTTTAAGGTGATTAAATTCAATATTCCTAGAGAATTTTCTTTCTTAACACAAGAAGATCGTAGTGAGATACCCAGCAATCTAATCTTTGCTTTAACATCCCATAAGTGATTATAAAAAGGTGTCAAGAATATTTGGCAGTGGTGAGAGATGTTGATATAAAGTATACCAGTGTAAAATAAGTTCCAGTGGTTAGAGGATTTTTTGATGTAATTCTTAAGGAATTTCCAAGATTACCCCGAAACGATAAATAGAATTTGGTATTGATTTATTTCCCGGAACCTAACTAGTGTTTATATTACCATATAGAATGGAACCCACTGAACTTAGGGACTTGAAAAAAAAATAGTTACAAGACGTGTAAGACAAGGGATTCAAATGCCCTAGTACTTTTTCTTAGAGTGCCCCAGTTTTATCTGTAAAAAGAGAAAGATGTATCGTTGTAATTGTGCATAGATTATAGGCAGTTGAATAAAGTGATAGTGTGAAAAAAATACTCATTACCTTATATAGATGATTTTTTTTACCAGCTACAGGGTGCTCAACATTTTTTTAAAAAAAATTGAATTGATTTGAGATCTAAATATCATCAATTAAGGATAAGGGAAAATGATATTTCAAAAAAAAATTCTTTTAGGATTCGGCATGGACACTATGAGTTTTTAGTGATGTCATTTGGATTGAAAAATGCCCTAGCTACATTCATAGATTTAATGAATAGGAATTAAGTCATTCCTGAATCAATTTGTTATTATATTTATTGATGATATACTAGAATATTCCAAGAGTTTAGAGGATAATAAACAATATTTAAAGATAGTTTTACAAACTCCAAGGGAGTATCAGCTATATGTTAAGTTCTCAAAATACGAATTCTGACTTCGTAATATTACTTTCTTAAGGCATATAGCTAGCAAGATAGTATCCAAGTTGACCTTGAGAAATTAAAAGTGGTATAGCAATGTTCAAGTCTTGCTACAGTTACAAATGAAGATCCAAGTCTAATTTACGCTTTCTGTGATTGTCTATCTTCTAATCTATTTGAGCCATAGTTGGATCAGGAACATGAACATATGTTTGTAAAGCATCAATCAACTCCTCAACATTTGAAGCCGAGATGAGAATTCGTCGTGCTGAGTGTGAGATGAACTTTTGTTCCACAGCATGATCAAGAAAAGACAACAAACCATTAAAGAAGTAATTAACATTTAACAAACCTATCGATTTGTTATGCATATTTAGTTGTGCTCAAGAGACTATTTGAAAAATCTCTTCTAAAGTACCAAAACCCCTTAGTAAGGCAATAAAGGTATCAGCATTGCTCATCATTCTAGCCATGCACTCATGCATGGAAGCTACCCTAAATTCTTTCCCAATTGTCTTTCCTACGATGTTGGATGCAACTAAAGCTGTAGGAATAATACCTAAAACTTGACATCCTCCTACATGTGCAGTTGTAGACACACACCCCATTAACCCACGATTACCTCCACCATAGACTAAATGAATTTTTCTCCTGGCCAGCACCATACCCAGGTTTTGTGCTGCTTTCACATACACTCCATCTTTCCCAAGGCTAGAACCACAAAAGACACAAATATTTCGAAAATGACGGAATGCGGTTCCCTCCATAATTACTCTCACCCTAACTTTGAGTATGAAGATAAAGATACTAATGTAAGCATTTATAGAACTCAGAGAAGGGTATATTTATAATAGATATGTGAATAGGCTAGGCATTATTAGAACAACTATGTGAGTGACTGGTGGATATTAGCTAAATTTAAGGTAAAAATTTCAAAAAAGACGGAAAGCATGTATATGTACGGTAGTTATGACTGTGACCCATATTAAGCATATAAAGAGAATAATGTTAAGATATCACCAGAAATTTTCCTTTTCCTTGTTGTCATTGATGAAGCATTGATGGCTTGATTCTTATAGGGAAGTTATAGGTGATAGGCGTCATTGTAAAAAAACAAAAAGAGTGAAAATGAAAATCAGTTAATTGTTGAAGAGAGACAATCAAAAGATTTATCTTATTTTTCCCAATGTTCTTACCAGTCGACTATTGGCATTATTAAGCGACTAGTTATTTTGAATTTTTTTAATTTAGACTGATTATTTTACAGTTGATTGATTACATCTGTTTTGAATCAATCACCTGCATCCTACCAGTTAACTATGTAATCTTTGTTTTTCACATACTTTTATAAGCTCAAAAATGTTTTTTTCTATGTACTCTTTTTTCACCGAATACCAACAGCTTTAAAGTAGATTTTGGCACATATATTCAAAACTTGCAGCCACCGAATTTTAGCTGAAATAGCAGCTAGGTTTTGTTTACAGATTTTCAAGAATTACGGCCATCGATTTTAATTTTATTTCAATGCTTTATCCAAACTTTTGACTTCCTATTTTGTCACTATGCTATATTATGTATTCCGCATTTTCTGCTGCATCGTCCTACATTAATATTTGGCATTAAATGCAAGATTCTTTTTCCTTATTACAAGGAGGGTTAATTTTTTTTCTTTGAAACTCAGCTATTATGGTGTTTAAATGGTTAGTAGGTTAAAGTATGGAGATTTTGAAACAATTTATCTAACAAGGAACATATATATATAAAAAATATTTATATCAAGTATGTATAATTGTATAAGTTGGCAAACCATATGCAAATTAGAAAAAAAAAATAATGAGTTTACAGTATATACTGATTGAGTATTAAGGTATGAAGAACACCTAAGTTTATCTATTGTGGTTGAAAAGGGAAAGGAGAATATTTTGAGAACCATGTCAAAAAAAAATTAAGGCGATCAAGGTACTTGTATTAAGGGATTATACCATGCTAAGTTGAGACTAGTATCTAGGATTTGAATTATGTTAAGATTGAAAATCCACGTGTGAATAATTGCTGAGAAAAGAGATTTCAGAAGAAGCCATAGATTGTGAATATGGATAACTCGAGGCAATAAGAATATACTAAGATATGAAAGAATTGTACTAGTATAATGGTAAAAGGAAGATACAAGTGATATATTTTTTGTTGTTTGGTATATCAGCAAGTAAGAATTGAATATATTGTTTTAAGAGAGCTAATCAGGAAGCTTTAGGATCTTAGCTAGGTCATAGTATAGCTGATAGTACATATAAATGATGTGAATATGCATTAGAAGTTATGCTTGAGGTATTTTTATATAATTTTGGTGAAAATTTGGAGAAAATCATTTATCCTTAGTTGAACTTGCCCCTATCAGTAATTATTAGGCCAACATAAAATGCACCATTTGAGGTTTTACATGAAACATCGTAGGTCTTCTAATGGGTGGGTGAGTTGAGTAAAGTTAAGCTTTTGAAATCTAATTTGGAATAACATACAATAGATAGAATGTGACTAACCTAAATTGATTAGAAAAAGAATATAAGCAATTCAATATAGGCCAAAAGTATATAAGGACTGTGAATGTTGAGCATTAGAAATTATCAGTTGGTGACCACATATTCTTGAAAGACTGACCA
Organism: Gleditsia sinensis; assembly: GCA_037074535.1. Taxonomy (NCBI): domain Eukaryota; kingdom Viridiplantae; phylum Streptophyta; class Magnoliopsida; order Fabales; family Fabaceae; genus Gleditsia; species Gleditsia sinensis. The sequence goes on from CM073464.1 coordinate 15,958,247, forward strand.
ATGAAAGAGGTAATAAGGTTTGGAAAGAAGGAAAAAGTTAAGCTCTAATATATAGACTCTTTTGAAAACTTGAACAAAGTAGGCATAGTAGTACATTGCCTAGCCTTGCCATCAAGATTAAGTAATGTTGATACAGTCTTTCTTGTATCAATGCTAAGGAAGTATTTATTATATTCTTCTTATGTTACCTAATTCCAAGGAATTCAATTGGATAAGAATTCGACTTACCTATGGGTAAATTCGATGTTTATAGTTGATTGACAAGTTAAGAACTTATGGATGAAGGAAATCCCTCTGGTTAAGTTGTATGATAAAATTACTCAAGTGAAGAGACATATTAAAAAGTAAAGATGATATACAAAAAATATATCCCCAATTATTTGATTAATAAGGTTGGTAACTTCGAATTATGCCATGATTTTATTCCTTACATGTGGTAGCATGGGTTGAAATTCGGGGACCAAATTTCTTAAGGGGGGGAAAATGTAATATCTCGTAATTTTTATTTTTAAATAATAATATTTTACTATAAACAAATATTTTTTTATTTGTTTCAAAATGATTATGTTTTGGTAAAAGCAAGTATACTTTTAATTAAAATAATTATTATTTTGCTTAAAATAATTATATTGGCCTTTAATAAATTTTTGTTTTATTTTTAGAAATATTCTTTCTTTTATTATGTATAAAGATATTTATTTTGTGATTTTTTTATTAATATTTTATTAAGAAAAATCATGATTAAACAGTTCAACTAAAGTTTTATGATAATGTAAATTTTTAGAAATTTTTGAGATGTTTTAGGATGAAAAATGGTATTTATATGAATATATATAAAATAAAATAAATAATAATCATAAATATTTAATTATTAAATAATAATAAATAAATAAATAGAAAGGAAAAGAGAAAACAGGGATGGGGAGACGGAAACCAAGAAGAGTTACAGAATTATGAATAGTGTGAATAGTAACATTTATTTTTCTCTCTAAATCTGGAGTGCCTATTATTTTCTGATCTCAAAACTAAGGGTACCACTGGATTCATGACAGAGAATACTACGATTTTAACTGAACAATTTTTCAAATCAACCGTTGAATTGCCGCAGATCGAAAATAAAAAATCTTAGAAAAAGGTAAGTTCTGAAACTCTTACTTAGAGACTTTAAATTAGAAATCTGACACTGTAGATGGATTCAGGAGTTAAATAAACTTTAGGATATGAAATTTTTCAGTTATCTGACAACTTTTTGTTCTTGGTGAATAGTATTTTTCGACGATGAATAGTGTCTTTCGGCCATGAATAGTGACTAAATTTTCGGAGTCATTTCCTTGATTTGTAGACCCTCCGGACACGTTTTGAAGTCTATTTAGTCAAATGTGGATTGGAAATGTACATTTTGGGACTATCGAATATGGAGTCCTTACCTTGTGAGTAGATAATTCTTTCTATAACTTACCCTATGCTCTTCTTGAACTTTAAATGAATAATTGATTATGTTTACAAGTGATTTATACTTTTATATGTGTCTAAAATGGATTAAACTATCTGAATTTGTTTACTATCAGGTATATAGTTCAAGAAGAGTATGGTTTTGAAATTAGATTTTTGAACTTATTGAATATATGATTTTAAATGTATTTCTCATCGTATGGTAAAGGAAATATATTGTGCACATTGCATTGATTTCTAAAGTTATATGATTGCCTTGAAAAAAGGGTACATATATGTGATAAACCCTTATTGGGAAGTTTTTGACAGAGGAATTGTACTGAGACTGAAAATTATGAATTTATACTGAAACCTCTATTTTAAACGATATGGTATATCTGCAAATATGGTATTTGTGGAGGAATCTTATTGGAATCACTGTATGCTAATAGCAGGGAATGTTAGCTCTGATGCACCTTGATACCTCAACCAGCAGGGGTGATACTAGCCTCGTGTGACGGCCAACACACGAGAGTCATGTGTTATTGGGAAGAGTGGGATGCCTCTTATTATTGTTATCGGGGAGAGCGGGATGCCTCCTATTATTGATATGTGATTTTCCCTTCCTTGTTGTGTGCTTGGGATTATTTGTTGGTTCTAATATGGAAACCTCCTAAAGCATGTGAAGTCTTTTATTGCATAACATTTGTTTTATAATCATATTGCACTGTATTTGATTTTGAATATTCGACTATATTGTGAAATGAGGATATTTGAAATACGGGTCCCATATGGATGTACTTCCGAGCTGTACTTTTTATGTGATAAATTTTAAGTATGAGTTCATCCATATGCTGACCTATAAGTTATAGGAGGTCTTATCTGCTCACTGAATTCTCAAACTCACTACACGATGTTACATCTTTTTCATATAAGGATACAGAGTCTAGTCCTGCAGATAGGTGATCAGCTAGGCTGCTTACTCCTTAGGTGAGCCTACGTTGCTTCCAAGGCTCACATTAATTAGACTGTATTGTATTTGTATTCTAAAGTATGCTTGATATACCACAAGCAGGATCCCTGCTTCTGCCGTTACTCTGATGTTTATTGATTTGGTTTGTATATTGTATATGTATGGAAACCTATATGTACCGGTTTACATGTTAAAGGATCGAGATATGCATGTTTATGGAAAATATATGTTCATGATATATGTGTTTCACGTCCCTAAAAAGTAGGGGCGTGACAGTAGTTATTTTTGCTCTGTTTTATCTACAAATGTCATTAAATGAACTCCATTAACTAGATGATAATTATATAAACTAAATTGAAGAATAATGCTCTATAATCTTTGTGATATAATGTTAGTTTTCACTACTCCTTGTGATAACAAACTTGATATACATTGTGTAATGATAATGATGATGATATAATATATGCATTGTCATATGATGGTAAGTGTATTAATACATTTTTGTTATATGATGATGTGATGATGATAACAAGTATGATGCTAATAATGTACTTGATTAATGCATAACCTCATCATGGCGGTAACGATGATTAGAGATTAATGAGCTGTAAATGGGTGTAATACAATATTGGTTGCTTTAGTTTTGCTATATTTCTCTTTATTAAGCCATGAATTGTATTGAAGTGAAAGATTAATGATATATGCCATAATGAAAGTGTTAATACATGTATTCTTCATATTACCCTGTATGTTTGAGAGATATGACATATACATGAGGATTATGATGGGTATGCATATGATGTTATAGACATATGTTGATGAAATGTGGCTGGAAACTGAAAAGATGTTAATATGTCAAAATGATCCTTCTCGAAGCAAAGTGTCATGCGGCATCTTACTATGTTAAGGTGATCAACAAATATTTGAAAAGATATATGAAATGTCAGGAGGACCCTTTTTGAAGTAGGGTAGCCTGGTCACAAGTGTTATCTTGCTGTGTTGAAGGGACTGACAAATATTTGAAATGACCCTTATCCAACCAAGGTGACCCGGTGACATGTGGCACCTTGTGGAGGTAAGGCAACTAAGGAGTTGTGACTTTGTTACGGTATCAGGTTAGAGGACGCCCTATAGCCTAGAGTGGTCAATGTGGGAAGGGTCGCTCTGACCAAGGAATATAGTGGTAAGTGAGTAGCAGAAGGGGAAGGGATCACACCACCCTGTGGTTAGAAAAGAAAATTGAAAATTACAGATAAAGAGCCACTATAAAAACAAATGTGCAAGCATGATATTAATATATAACCTGTTTATTGAGAATACATGATATTAATGTTTAACCTGTTTATTGTGAATGTATGATATTAATGCATAACTTGTTTATTGAGACTGCATGATATTGATGCATAACTTGTCTATTGAATATGCAAGCATGCTATACATTCTTGATATCTTATCATGTACAAAGAGAAAAGATTTTCTATAGTTTATACAGCTGGACATAACATTGTGTTTTCTTACTTAATAAATAATGAATTTAATGTTAAACCTATTGGGAACTTCTGTTCTCATTATTGTTAGTGCTATGTTCAAATAAAAGCAAGTGATATGCTAGTTGTTTCTGTGCACTTGATCATAGAGATCCAGTGGATGGTGATGCCTTGTGCAGATCCTGATGCTAGCACCACCTCCTCTAGCTTCTGTACTCCAGGGGTGGTGTGCTATTTGGTGTTTTAATGTTAGATCAATGTAGCTTTTTATAAGTTAGTGTTACTTCTATACAAATATTAACATATAATGTAGTTTTGGATATCATGGTAATGGAATATATGTTACTTACATACGCGTGTAGTATTTGCTGCTTGGAATATGTTGCAAAAAAAATCGGTAATTACACATATCATTAAGAAGATGATGATGCAACAATAGTTTTGATGATGGAGGCTTAGACTTTTCCAGACTTCATTTGGGTATGAAACCATCTTTTATTCTTTCTCAAGAAAATTTTCATTTGGAACTATGGAAGAGCAGTTGGTAAAGATTTTGGGAATGGTTTTCTAGAAACAAGGCAATATAAACCAAACTTAATGGCTTTGATGGAACCTCGTATATGTGGCAGCAAAGTGGTAAAAACCATTCAAAAACTGGGTTTTAGTCATTATGAGATAATTAAAGCTAGAGGCTTTGCTAGAGGTATATGGGTTACATAGAAGGATAACCTAATGGACATCTCAACAATATAGAAAGACGATCAGTTTATCACTCTTAAAATATAAGAGACTGATCAAGTGCAATGGCTTCTCACAGTTGTGTATAGGTGTCCCCAGGAGCAAGGTAGAAGAGAGTTATTGAGTAACCTTACTAGTGTTGAAACGAATACAAATGACCCTTGGCTATTTGCTAGAGACTTCAATGAAGTAACTATTGTAAAGAAGCAGAAGCGTGGAGCAAAAGCAAACAATATACGGTGTAGAAACTTTGCTAATTAGATTGAATATAATGGGCTAATTGATTTAGGTGCAGATTGACATTTCTACACTTGGAGAGGATGTAACATCCCATAATTTTTATTTTTAAATAATAATGTTTTGAAATAAATAAATATATTTTTATTTGTTTAAAAATGATTATGTTCTGCTAAAAGCAAATATACTTTTAATTAAAGTAATTATTGTTTTGCTTAAAATAATTATATTGGCCTTTAATAATTTTTTGTTGTATTTTTAGAAATATTCCTTCTTTTATTATGTATAAAGATATTTATTTTTTGATTTGTTTTATCAAGATTTTTATCAAGAAAAGTCATGATTTAAGAATTTAACTAAAAGTTTATGAGAATGTAAATTTTTAGAAATTTTTGGGATGTTTTAGGATGAAAAAAGGTATTTATATGAATATATATAAAATAAAATTTTATTATTCAATTATTAAATAATAATAATTATTATTATTATAAAGAATAAAGAAAAGGGGCAGGGGGAGACAGAAACCGAAGCAGAAACGTGAAATGCAAAGGAAGAGAATGAATAGTAAAATAGTGTAAATTGTATCTCCATGTTTTCTCTTTAGATCTAAAGTGTCTATTGGCTTCTGATCTCAAAATTAAGGGTACCATTGGATTTAGGATGGAAAATACTACAATTTTAACCGAACAATTTCTCAAATCAGCCGTAGAATCGCTGTATATCGGAAGTAGAAAATTTCAAAAAGGGGTAAACTATGAAACTTTTACTTAAAGACCTTAAATTGAAAATCTGACATCGTAGATGGATTTAGGAGTTAGATAAATCTTAGGATATGAAATTTTTTAGCAATCTGACAACTTTTTGTTTTGGTAAATAGTGTTTTTTGGCCATAAATAGTGACCAAATTCCCGAAGTCATTTCCTTGATTTTTTGGACCCTCTGAACACGTTTTTGAAGTCTGTTTAGTCAAATGTGGATTGAAAAAGTACATTTTGGGGCTGTCCAATCTGGAGCCCTTACCCTGTGAGTAGATGATTCTTTCTATAACTTGCCCTATACTCTTCTTGATATTTGAACGTGTGTTTAATTATGTTTATAAGATATTTGCACTTTTATATGTTTCTAAAATGCATTAAAATTACCTAAATTGTTTACAATTTTGATTATAGTTCAAGAAGAGTATAGTTTTGAGAAATAGATTTCTGAACTTATGGTATATCTAATTTCACATATTTTTCTCATTAAATGGTGAAATAAATATTTATGCACGTGATATTGATTTATAAAGCTATATGATTGCCTTGAGAAAGGGCATGTATATGTGATTCTAAATGTATTTATCATTATTTGGCAAAGTAAATATTATGTGCATGAGGCATTGATTTGTAAAACTATAAAGTTACTGATTATGATTGAATGGCAAGCATAAATCTCATAGTGAGTTGCTTGATAATTATACATTGCATTTGATGAATATGCATATATATATATATATATATGTATGTATGTATGTATGTATGTATGTATGTATGTATGGATGAATATCGACAGATTGTTTGGCTTATGACGGTACCAAATAGGGGATGCCTTATTAGCCTGAATGAGTCGAGGGAGGGCCACTCCAACTAGGTAACAGTGGTAATGTGAGGAGGCAGATGGGTGATGGACTCACATTCCCTGATCACTATTATGACTATAGTCGATTGGTCACTATGCGTATAGCAAATGTGTGTGTGGGTTGACCAGATCGCTGAATGAAACATGTCATTTTAAAAGTTTATAATTTTATCTCAAAATCTTATTATGTTACTATAGTTTATACAGTTGAGCATAACAACATTTGTTTAATGATCATACCGTGTTGACTATGGTTTGGATATCTGAATATATTTTTATTTGAAAAAAGCTGAAATAAGGATCCCATATGGATGTACTTCTGAACTGTATTTTCTAAGTGACAAATTTTAAAATATAAGTACATCCATATGCTGACCTAAGAGGTCATAGGAGATATTATCTGCTCACTGAGTTGTGAAACTCACTACACGATATTTTCACATTTTTTAGATAAGAACACAGAGTCTGATTCTACAGATAGGTGATCAGTTAGGTGACATATTCTTTGAGTGAGTCTAAGTTGCTTTCAAGGCTCACAGTTTTGAATTATGCTGTGTTTGTATTCTAGAGTGTGCTCTGAATACTATAGGCAGGATCCCTGCTTCTGTTGTTACTTTGACATTTATAACTTGGTATGTATAATGTATATACATGAGAGAACCTATATGTATATATTTCTATGATAAAGAATAGTGTTATGCATGTTAAGAAAAATATCTGATTGTGAAAAAAAATGTTTGTTTCACGTGCTCGAAAATTGGGGGTGTTACAGAGAACCGTTGCAGGAAGAAAGAGAAAACGTGTTCAAAAGATTGGATAGATCTCTATGTAATAAAAATTGGATGACTAGTTTCAAAAATGCTATTGTAAAAGTACTCCCTTGAATTCATTCGGACCATCACCCTCTCCTGATTTGTACAACCGCTAACAAGTTGTAGTATAATCCACGACCCATCAGATTTGAGGCAATATGGAAAACTCATTGGGGGTTTAAAAATATACTCTAAGCTTGATAAAGGGAAAAAATGTGTGTTTAATTGTTATATTTCATCCTTTATTTCATAGTGAACTTGTGATTATTTCTTTACTTTGGTTTTATTTTGTTTCATTTGCTCTACATACTACTTGGCTCTGTTTTCTATTTGTAGGTGAGCAAAATAAGCCAAGAATCAAGGAAAAACACATATGTGAAGAGTTATCTGGACTTGGAACAAGTTGAAGAGGATGCAAGGAGGAAACACAAAAGAAATTGGTAAACCTTGGTAGCCTCCAACACGACCAGGCCATGTTTGGTGTACCTGGAATACAACCAGGCCGTATTCTATGTAAGAAGTATAGTAAAATCTCATATTCTAGCCCAAAGCATGGCCATACTTCAGGTCCATACAGTCCATGATTTTAAGTATTTTTAGTAGCCAAAGTGATATATAGATGCTGGGAAACAAAGGGAAAGATATACAACCTCATTCAAATTTAGTTTAGACTTAGGAAACGTTCTTAAATTAGGTTTAGAGTAGGATTATTGTTTACTTTATGTTCTTAGACTAGAATTGAGATTGATTCAAACTTTATATCTATTATTCATCTACTTTCTGCAAATCAAGTTTCATCTTTTTATCTCTACTTCTACTTCTTTCTTTTATATTGTATTGAACATTTATGAATTGCTTAATAAATTTGATTATGATTTATCTTTTCAATCATGTGTAAGTAGATTTTGATCTAGGGTTTTGGTAAACCTACTTAAGATATAATAATATTGCATTGATTAGGAATTGTGAAACCATAATTGTATTTTCTGTGGTTAATTAAGATTAACTATTTTGCATTATATGAGTTGATAGAATGCTTGATCACTGTTTTATCACATCTTAGGTTATTAATTGATAAACTGAAAGGTGAAAGTTAATACCGGAACTTAATAGTTAATTAGGGATATCTTAATCACGAAAGTATTTTAAGGTTCTCTAAGAATTGGATCAATTGGTAGGCACGAGAACCCTTATTAATTGAATCACATGGTTAGCATAGAACTTAATGGGCTTAGTTAAACTAAGAACCAAGAAAGTAGGTAATTGGATTAACCTTGGTACAATTAATAAAGCTTAAAAGAGGTTATTAATTAATTAAGGCTAAACTATCCCCTATTACTTAAATAATTGCAATTAGAGGTACATATTGATTGCTGAATATCATAAGTGTGGTAAACCTTGACCGTAGGCTTTTGATAGTTAATTACCTTATTTACTTAATTGTGACATCATATCAATCGAATTATATTTATTTAGATAGCTTATTTCATAGAATTCTAGTAATTAATTTTTGGTCTTTGCAGGATATGACCCGTGTTTGCTGGACTAGTTGCAACTATGACATGCGCTTGCGGTTATTTAATAAACACATGTAACAAGTTTTTGGCGCCGTTGCCAGGGACTAATAGTGTTAATATTAGATAATTTTATGAAATATTTAGAATAGATCCTTTTTCTTTTAATTTTTCTACAAAATTTTATCTTGCTGATTTTTGTCTCTTTTTTTCCTTTATAGGTATGCTGCTATTTTATGTGAAGAGATCGCGAATACTTTACTGAATTTGACCCAGAAATTGAACACACCTTACAAAGGAGGAGAAGAAGAAAACAGTAAGATCCTGCACCATTTACTATAGCGGATAGAGATAACCATTCCTTAAAAGATTTCACCGCCCCAAATACTCATGGCCTAAATTCGAGCATAATTAGACCTATTGTAAAGGTCAACAACTTTGAACTGAAGCTGTCTCTTCTTCATATGGTTCAACAAAATTAGTTTGAAGGGTCCCCTACTAAAGACCCAAATCTCCATTTATTAGTTTTTCTGAAATACTATGATACATTAAAGCTAAATGGAGTATCTTCTTATGCTATCTAACTGAGGTTGTTCCCATTCTCTCTACGGGACAAGGCCCGAGCATGCTTGCACTTTCTTTCATCAAGGTCTATAACTATTTGGCAGTAACTTTCTCAAACCTTTTTAGCCAAGTGCTTCCCTCTAAGCAAGACAACCCATCTCAGAAATCAAACTACTACTTTTGCTAAAAAAGATGGAGATTCATTATATGAAGCTTGGGAGAGATTTAAGGATCTTCTTAGATTATGCCCACACCATGGGTTGAAAAAATGACTTATAGTTCATACATTTTATAATGAACTCATATCCAACACCCGTATGTCTGTTGATGCTGTAGTAGGAGGAACCTTAATGAACAAACTAGTTGATGAGGCTTGTGAGCTGATTGAAGATATGGTTTAGAATCACTACACCTAGTCTAGTGAGAGGCAGCCGTCTAAATTAAGCATCAATATTGTTAGTTCGTCTCCATTTTCTGCATGTGAGATTTGTAGGTGTGTTAGCCATGTGGCCAATGAATTCCAACTTGGAAACCCTGCACCTCAAGATTATAAGCAGGTAAATATTGTTAATAACAACAAGATAAACAATCTATATAACAACACCTATAATCTAGGCTAGAGGAATCATCCAAATTTATCTTATAAGCCTAATGTTAATCAGCCCCCTCAGAATAACTTTAGGTAATCTCTTGGGTTTCAAAATCAGAGGCCATTCAACCCTCCTCCTCAGGCAAAGTTAAATTTAGAGGCCTTGATAGAGAACTTTATAGCTACTCAAAGTAAACAAAATGATAAGTTCAGAGCCCAGAATCACTCAATGAATGAGGATATAAAAGATTTGGCCTCTAAGGTTGACTCGCTTGCTACCTATATTAAAATGTTAAAAACTCAAATAGCACAGCAAGCGAGCCTATCAAATAGGAACTTTAGCAGATTTTCTGGCTAAATTGATAACCCTAAAGAGCACTGCAATGCTATAACCTTGAGAAGTGGTAAGCAATTGGCTAGATCAAAAGGAAGTAAGGAGCTAAAGGAAGATGAATCTTAAGCTACATTTGAGAAGAGAAAAGAAGAGGAATCCAAAGAAGAGGAAAAGAGTAAAGAAGAACCCAAATATATGGCTCCTAAACCATACAAGCAACCAATTCATTGTCCTCAAAGATTGGTCAAAGCTAAATTGAAGAAGCAGTATGGAAGGTTTTTGGATGTATTAAAGAAGTTAAACATTAACATCCCTTTCCTAGAAGTCATCTCTCATATGCCTTCCTATGCGAAATTTTTGAAGGAAACCCTCTCAAACAAGAGGAAAATTGAAGAGCATATTGTTGTGGCATTGACAGAGGGATTTAGTGCATTAATTCAAAATAAGCTACCACAAAAGCTTAAGGATCCCAGAAGTTTCTCTATTCCTTGCTCTATTGGAGAAATGAATATTGACAAGGTCCTATGTGACCTTAGAGCAAGTGTGAGTCTAATGCCTCTATATGTCTGCAAGAAGCTCCAAATGGGTGATTTAAAACTGACTACTCTTTCTCTTCATTTGGCAAACCGATCTATTAAACATTCGGTGGGTATATTAAAAATATCCCTCTAAAGGTAGGTAAGTTTTATATACCAATAGATTTTGTAATTTTAGAGATAGAGGAAAATGATAAAATCTCTATCATTCTTGAAAGGACTTTCTTAGCCACTACAGGTGCCAATATTGATGTAAGAGATAGAAATCTTTCTTTGAATGTAAGGGATGAAATAATAGAGTTTAATTTAGCCGATACAATGAACTCTTCCTCTCTAAATGAATCCTATTAGATGGTAGGCTTACCTGAACCAAATATAACTAATGATGTTATAAACTTTTCTTCTACTGACCCACATGAGCTATGCCTTGTGGAAAGTCCTTAATCTTATGCTAAACAGGTTGGAGCTGCCACAAATACAAGGGTAGAAAAGCAAGTAATTGAAAAGGAAGTTAAAGCACCAAAGGTAGAATCAAAATCTAATCCTCTCAACCTGAACGGAGCAAAGGCAAAATGGAACGAAGCAAGAGGATCACTTAAAGATGTTGGGCAACATTTCAAGCACCTTAATAAAGGCCAATGGATAGCAAAGAGAGTTATCTAAAATCTCTTAAAGCCTCATTGAGTGGAAAGCATACCCAAAGAGTCAAACTAATTACTATAAACAAGCGCTTTGTAGGAGGCGACTCACATTTTAATTTTGACTTTCTTTTGCTTAAATTTCTTATTTATGGTTATTTTTTTATCTCTAATTTTAGTTAATTTCTTAGGTTAGGTGTTAATGAGTGTTTTATAAGTCATAATTTTCATCTCCAAGAGTGAAAAAAGTAATAAATTAGAAGATATCTTAAGCAAGGTAAAAAATGTGACAAAATTCGAATAAAAGAGAGTTCCAACACTAACACGGGATACATGTGGCATAGAGCACACCCGTCTTCAAGCACGGGCAAAATGGGAGCAATTTTGGAGAATCGTTAGACAACACAGGCTGGCTGTGTCCCAGGACACTGTCGTGCCTGAGCCCTCGAAAGCAAATATTCCTTCCCACATGCAACACAAACTGGTCGTGTTCGCTAACACGCCCTTGCCCAAGGCAACATAGGCCACTTGTGTTTGCCCAACATGGCTATTCCCCAAAAGATTTGAAGTCTAGCCCATAACACTGGTGAGCCGTGTCGTAGAACACAGCATAACCATAGGCTGTGCTTCAAGCCGAGGATGCAATACCCCATTTCCATCAGGCAACACGGCCTTGCTGTGCTTCGTGTCCTGGTAAGTATTTCTTCTTCCTTTTTCATGTTTTTATTCACACTTTTTACCTATGCCCTAGCCCTTGACTCCCCTAATTTTCCAATGCTCTTCTCTAAACATCGTGATTCCAATATCTCCTTCTCCATATCCAATTCTTCTGTAACTCCCATGCCCTAGCCTCCATCACCTTCATGTTCCTGACCTTCTCCCTTAACCTCGACTCCCTCTCAACTTCCCCACAATCCTGTGCTCCCCTTCTGGGAGCTCCTAACCACCGTAACTCGAGCATCCCTCTCCCTCTGCAACTCTTGACCCGTGCTAGAAATTTTCCCCTACCACTCTCTTGAAATCCCCATCCCACCATTCCCTTCTCTGAATTCTTCCACCTAAGCCCCATCTCATCACATTCCCCTACACCCAAATTCTTATACTTATCCCTAGCTCCCAACGTCATCCCCCATTTCTTGGTCTTTCATTTGCCTCCCTTGTTTTGTGTTTTCACCCATTCCACAGCACTCTCCCTCACTAGCTCAAAAACCCAAGAACTCACCCCCTTTCAACCGTGCCTTTACCCAGAACCATCCCTATCCCATCATTGTCCCTTTGGTTCCTATTCGTTCTTCACCCTACTGCTGGCATCTCTTATGGCTTCTCTACAGGTAATTCTTAATTTTTACACCTATGGATTATTTATCTGGATTGGAATTCCCAAGTTGTTGGACTTGTTGGACTGATAGTGAAAAAAACTCTACAAAATTTGGGATTTGTTTATGCTGTAGTTTTTGGTTCCTTCAATTGTATTATACTAGATTCCTTTAATTTGGAAAATTTTTGCTATAATTTCTGTGTTCTTGAATTTTGTTTAGTTGGATGAAATTATTTGGGAATACATGCTCTGCATGCTGTATAACTTCTTGAATGCTCATGAATTCCGAATATTGACATGGTGCATTTACTTGGTTTCTGGTAGTCACTGGATATTGATGCCTCTTGCCCTGATTTTTGGTTGTATTGCCTATTGTGTAACACCCCAAATTTTCTATTATTCTTATAAAATAATAAGTTAAGAAGGGTCAAAAGGGATTAAATAGATCAATTTTATGAAAATAATAATGAATATTAGATAAGAGAATTCTCATTTTTGGGAGAAAGTTCTAAGGTTGAAATAGTAATTTCTTCGCTTGCAGGACTAGAATCAGGCACCAATAAGTGGAATAATGAACCATGAAGAAAGTTACACAAAAGGTCATTGGAATATGCCTCAAGAGGAGATTAAACACTTGATGAAATTCTTTGCACCTAAATAAGGCCTTACCTAATGATATAGTTCTAATCTAATGGCATGGCTTAAAGGTAATATTTAGAGAAACAATAGGCCTTGGTTAAGGGAAGAGGAAGCTTCTTGGAGAAGCCTTAATATTTTAATGTTTTTTGCTTGACTCAAGGGGAAACGTCGGCCAACAAAGAGAGAAAGGGAGCAAACCATGGTGAAGGGAGAAAGAAGAAAGAAGAAAAAGGAAAGAAAAGAAGAGAGAGAAAGCTGAAGAAGAAGAAGAAGAAAAATGTGAGTTATCTTCCTTAAACCTGTGTTTTAATCATAGGATTCTTGGAGCTAATGATGGGGGAAAATTTTGCAGCTTGGTGGTTGAAAGTAGAGTAAGAAAATCTAGGAAATCTAGAGAGTGAAAAAGCATTTTTGGTGTAATAGGTTGAGATTAACATCTTTTCCTTGGATTTCTTGGCTAAATAACTTTGTGTAAGTATTTATATGTGTAACACCTCCAATTTACGAGTATGTGAAACAAACATTTTTTTCGCAATTAAATATTTTCTATAAACATGCACAATTCAATTCTTTGTCATTTCTCTCATGTATATACAATATACAGAGCAAGTCTATAAACATCAAAATACAGCAGAAACAGGGATCCTGTCTGTAGCGTTCAGAGCACTTTAGAATACAAACATAGTATAATTTAAAAATTGTGAGCCTTGGAAGCAACGTAGACTCACCCATAGAATATGTCACCTAACTGATCACCTATCTGTAGGATTAAACTTTGTACTTTCATCTGAAAAATGTGGAAATATTGTGTAGTGAGTTTGACAACTCAGTGAGTAAATAATTCCTCCTATGACCTCTTAGGTTAGCATATGGATGTACTTATATTTTAAAATTTGTCACATAGATAATACAATTCAGAAGTACATTCATATGGGACCCGTACTTCAAATATTCTTAATTCAAAGGATATTCAGATATCTAAAACCATATACAGCACGATATGATCATTAAACAACTGTTGTTATGCTCAGCTGTATAAGCTATAGTAAAATATTAAGATTTAGAGATAAAATCATCACTTTTAATGCACTTGCCTTACTCGGCGATCTAGTCAATGCAATGAAAACATAACTCATTTTCTATACGCATATTGACTAAAAGACTATAGTCATAATAAGTGATTAGGGAATGTGAGTATATCACCCTTCTGCCTCCCCCCCCCCCCCCCGCACATTACCATTGTCACCCGATTGGAGGGGCCCTCCCCTGGCTCACTCAGGCTAAAAAGGCGTCCCCTATTTGGTACCGTCACAAACCATACAACCCGTCGATATTTATCCATACATATAAATTAATGTAAAATTATCAAGCAACTTGCCATGAGCTTTACGTTTTCCATTCAATCTCATTTATAATATGACATGCATCATTTTTACAAGTATATAGCTTTACAAATCAATGCATCGTGCACATAATATTCACTTTATCAAATAATGATAAATACATTTAGAACCACATATTCAATGAGTTCCAAAATCCATTTCTAAAACCATATTCTTCTTGAACTATATGCTAATTCGTAAGCAAAATAAATATTTTAACACATTTTAGAAATTTATGATAGCATAAATAATTGTAAACAAAAACAATTATACATTTATAGTTCAAGAAGAGCATTGGGTAAGTCATAGAAAGAATTATCTACTCACAAGATAATGGCTCCAGATTGGACAGTCCCAAAATGCACTTTTCCAATCCACATTTGACTAAACAGACTTCAAAAACGTGTTCGGAGAGTCCAAAAATTAAGAAAATGACTTCGAAAACTTGGTCACTATTCATACATGGAAAACACTATTCACCGCTGGAAAACATTATTCATTGCCGAAAAATATTATTCACCAAGAACAAAAAGTTGTCAGATAGCTGAAAAATTTCATATCTTAAGGTTTATCTAGCTCTTGAATCCATCTACGGTGTCAGATTTCTAATTTGAAATCTCTAAGTAAGAGTTTTAGAGTTTATCTTTTTTTAAGACTTCCTACTTCCGATCTACGGCGATTCTACGACTGATTTAAGAAACTGTTTGGTCAAAATCGTAGTATTCTCCGTCCTGAATCGAGTGGTACCCTTAGTTTAGAGATTAGAGACCTGTAGACACTCCAGATCTCGAGAAAAAAATGAAAGTTACTATTTACACTATTCATACTATGCATCGAAATTCTACAACTCTCGGTTTCGTCTTCCTTCTATCTCCCCCTTCCCCTTTTTCTCTTTTATTCTTTTTATAATAATAATTATTATTATTTAATAATTGAATAATAGGATTTTATTTTATATATATTCATATAAATTCCATTTTTCATCCTAAAACATCCTAAAAATTTCTAAATTTTTACATTATCATAAACCTTTACTTAAACTCTTAAATCATGAATTTTCTTAATAAAGATGTTAATAAAACAAATCACAAAATAAATATCTTTATACATAATAAAAGAAAAAAATATTTCTAAAAATACAACAAAAATTTATTAAAGGCCAATATAATTATTTCAAGCAAAACAATAATTACTTTAATTAAAAGTATACTTGCTTTTAACATAACATAATCATTTTTAAACAAATAAAAATATATTTATTTATAGCAAAAAATTATTAGTTAAAAATAAAAATTACGGGATGTTACAATATGCAATAATGAAAGTATAATGGTAGGATAGATGCATGCATTAATGAAGCTTTTATGGTGTTGGTGGTTGTCTTCCATAAATATGAGTGATGCAGTATTGGTTAGGACCCTTTTGTGAATGAATTTGAGGGTTATATTTCATGATCTTTGGGGGTTAAATGCGGCTTTTAAATTGGAGTTATATGCTTAAAATATATGTTTGGTAGTTTTCTAGTTGGGTGGTTGATTAGGAAAGGAAAAGAGGAATTTTTGCTTTTTCACACCTAGAGCACGACTGTGTTTCGTCACATGGCCAAGCCGTACTTTGGGCTGGAATAGGAAAACATGGGTGCTGAAAACTGGAAACACGGGCACAGGGCATGGGACGAAACACGGCCACGCTGTGTTGCATGATGTTTTGCCTATTTTTTCATATTTTGTTCCCTTTTTTAGTTTTAACTAAGAGCTAATAAATATGGGACCTTAATTAGAGTTTCATGAGCTACAAATTAGAATAAAATTAAGTGGTTTGCTTGATTGTGTGATACTCTTCTTGAATAAATTATAAATCCAGGAAGGCAAAGAAGTGAATGATGTATGAATGCCATATGTAAGTACTATAAATCATAAATATATGCAAATAAAGGGATAAATGATATATGTATGCTATAGGAAGGTGCAAATTCATAATTACTTCATCTTATATTATGTGCTGGATTGTATGTAGCATACATAAGAGTAACAGTTAAAACATGCACATGATTATATTGATGTGTGTAATTTGTTGAGAAAAGTGTCCGAAAATATGTTAAAAGACATGTGAAGGTCAGGAGGACCCTTTTTGAAGTAGGGTGGCCTAACAGGTGTGGCCTTATTGTAACATCCCTAATTTCATTTCATGTATTAATAAAAGTACAAAAGTATTCAAAGTAACATTTCTAATTTCTTTTCTTTAATTAATAAAGGTACATAAATATTTAATTAAGAAAATAAAATTTATTAGACAATTTTTAAATATCTAAAGAAATATAATCCTTAGAAATTCTTCACCTTATGTATGCATAGAAATGTTCTAACATTAATGGAATAGGTAAAGGGAGAAAACCTAAGAGAAAATATTAAAAACAAATATACTAAAGAAAGGTGAAATTCTTAGGTAAGGAAGATAAATTTTTGTGAAGGTATTAAAATTTCAAGAAGATTCGATTAAGGTAATTTTTCCTAATTTAAGAGTTAAAGTTACTAAGTTTAGTATCTCCACCCATAAATTGGGCTTTCAACTATGGGCACTTCATATAGAATTTTTCTACCTCACATGAATTTTTAGCAAGCCAATAGGATAGCCCAAGGCAGAAATAAAACATAGACTTGGACTAAGATATAGAAATTGGACCGGTAGCTCAAAAATCATGAAAATGTGACCAATCCCATTATGAAAGGTAGAATTTTAACCAAAGTAAAGAAAATGGGCAAGAATGAGCCCAAACCCAAGAGGAAAAATAAAAATAAAAATAAAGTGATGAAATAATGGTGTAATCAAGATTAGGTGACAAGGCATTATGACAAAACATCTATATCCTACACTCATAATTTTAGCAAGTGGTACGATAATACATGGCATTAGGACAAAACATTCCAATCCCACACAAATAATTTCAGTCAAATAATGGAGATTCAAGGGCTAGAAATTTACCACCCAAAAAGGTAAACCTATCATACTTGATTAAGACAAAAGAAAATGAAAATGAATCCCTAAATCAAAGGGACCTTGTCCCTTATCTTAAGAACATATCATTATAATTTTCAAAATACAAATCTCCTTTTGCTATGCATATCTTGACTAAGGAAGAGGAAAACAAGAACATAAGTTATTTGCTTTCCAAACATTCAACCAAGTGTATCCTAATTGTGATATGGTAGACCCATGATCGTGAAAGATGAATTATTTGATGGTATATTTAAGCAAAACCCACCCCTATACCATTTTAATTTCGTCCAAGTGAGGAAGAGAGAGAAATAGAAGCAAGGTAGAGAGAGGAAAGGAGAGAAAGAGAGGAGAAGAAAGGAAGAAAGTAGAAGGAGAAGTCTAGAGGAATAAGTACTCAAGGTAAGTTAACTTAATCTCCACTTGAATCCATTTTCCTTCTTCATCCTTGAGGTTCAAAAACTCACCCTCCTTCTCTTATTTAAGCTGCTAGAAAAGCTAAGGGAAGGGAGGAATCTTGATACTTCTTTCAAGGGGAAACAAGAAAACAAATTCACTAAGTGAGCTTAGGAGATTCTTAGGTAGGTTTAACAATATTTCTTTTTGAAGAAAACTTTTAAAATTTGTAACATTTATATGAGATTTTGATATTAAGAACTTTGATGATTGGTCATGGATGTTTCTTTATCATGTTACATATTATTCTTGCATGTGATGTATGTTTGAATACTTAGGCTGATGTAGATAGTTCTGCATAGGTATGGCTATGGGTGGTAAACATTTAAGCTTTTGTTTTTAAAATTCTGAAAAGAATCGGGAAGGAGTTAAAATAACTTATTAACATAACAATTATAGATATATGTCTCACGGATTTTTAGCCACTGGAATCACTCAATTTGGAGTCCATATGAGGTAGATAGGGTGCAATTAGTAAGCAGTGGTCAGAAAATGGTTAATCAGGGAAGAATCTGTTAGGAAAGCTTCTGTTTTTGAATTTTTGGGAACATTCTATAGGGAATTAAAATAACTTGTTAACATAACAATTATAGATATATGTCTCACGGAATTTTAGCCACTGGAATCACTCAATTTGGAGTCCATATGAGGTAAATAAGGTCTGATTAGTAAGCCGTGTTCAGAGAATGGTTAATCAGGGAAGAACATGTTAGGATAGCTTCTGTGTTTTAATTTCAAGGAACCTCCTATAGGGAATTCAAATAAATGGTTAACATAAGAATTATAGATGTATGTGTCACAGAATTTTAGCCATTGGAATCACTCAATTTGAAGTCCATATGAGGTAGATATGGTTTGATTAGTAAGCAGTGTTCAGAAAATGGTTAATCAGGAAAGAACATGTTAGGATAGCTTCTGTGTTTTAATTTCTAGGAATATCCTGGAGGAAATTCAAACAAATCATTAACATAAGAATTATGGATATATGTGTCACAGAATTTTAGCCACTGGAATTACGTAATTTGGAGTTCATAAGAGGTAGATATGGTCTGAATAGTAAGAAGTGGTCAAAAAATGGTTAATCAGCGAAGAATATGTTAGGATAGCTTCTGTGTTTTAATTTCTGGGAACCTTATGTAGGGAATTAAAATAAATGGTTAACATAAGAATTATAGATATATGTGTCACAGATTTTTAGCCACTGGAATCACTTAATTTAGAATTTTTATAAAAGAGATATGGACATATTAGTAGGTAGAGGTCAGAAACTACCCGAGAAGAAATAACATGTAATTTGAGGAACTAATATAACCTTGATTTCTTAATATTTCGCTAAACTGTTCAACATAATAGTTTTAGATAATTGTTATATCTTTAAATTGACATCAAGATCACCTACATCGGAGTTAAAGGATGAAAACCTGCATGAAGAAAATAAAGAAATAAAATTAATATTTAAAAAAGAAGAAGAATCTTATAAATGAAAATAATAAATGACTAGTATATGCCATAGCCATTGCCATTGTATGAACTTCTTACCATCTTAAGTGTGAAATTTTGACATGGAAATATTTTATAAAGTGATATTTGAAATCGTTATGTTCATGGCATGATTACCAATGATTTTTGGTAATAGTTATATACTTGTTTTTAAAAGGAGATTTTTGGCTATCATTGTGAAAAGAAAAGAAATGAGCACGGTCATATAGCAATCCGTGTGGTGCACCAGTAGGGGACGCCCTACCAACGGTTATGATCATGTTAATGAGAAAAGAAAGAGAAAGTAAGCCATGTCGGACAGAGCGAGAAAAGCCCCTACCGAGGAGTAGAAAATACTCACCCTGACCGGGGTAGCTTGATGTGAGAATAAATTGATAGTCATCATATGATATCCTAAAAAATAGTATTTATGCCATACATGTCATAATTGTACAATTTTGACATGCATGGATAAAGTACATTCATGTGACCTAAAGATATTTTCTGCAGTTTATACAGATGGACATGACATGATGAACTATATTGATGGTAAATTATGATTTATTGTTGAACCTATTAGGATTTAATTCTCTCTATATTTCCATATCATGTTCAGAAGAATAATTATGCAGATTTTCTCCATGACACTTATTATTGCCGTATGTTGGATCGAGGTGCCTTGCCTTGGGCAACTACCAGTTATATAGGATATATCTGTATTAGATGTGACTGAAATTTCGGTGGAAGTGCTGCCAACCGCACCAGTGTCTCCGAAAGTAGTCTACGTAGATGATTAGGGCTAATATGTATATTTTAGACCTTTGTACAAATGTTTGTAAAATAATGGTGTGTATGGAAACTCAATATTGTATCACTGTTAATAACAATTATGCTTTGTTAAATTAATTATTATTATGAGTTAAGTGGTTAGAATTAAAGCAGTAATAACTTCATGGAATATTACAAATATATAAAAAAAATATATTTTACATTTACATAAATGGAGTTGTTACACTTATTGTGTTGAGGAAACTGACGGTTAGGAGGATCCTCTCCGAAGCAGAGTGGCTTACCAACAGGTGTCACTTTCTTGTGTTAAGGAGACTGACTGTAACAACCTTTGTGAGAGTTTTTTTTATACGTGCCCCTTATCTCTACTAAAGCCATTACTTATGTTACCTAATTCATGATACTGACTATTCAGTGGTCACACTTAAAAATAATCATATTATGGTTATGCTCATCATCATACAAAATAAACCAGCATATATTTCATTAAACATGAGTTGTATACAACTAGTTAACTATTCACAATAGTAGTACAGATACTACTCGTAGTACAAAAAGCGAGAGGGTATCAAATTACTTTCCAAAAGAATTGGTTAGTTGTCTAGTTATTACATCCAGTATATATCTACTCTAGGTTTAGTCCCACATCAACAAATTCCCCTTCAGGGTAGACAAGGGCGGGTGGAGGCAAATATAGTGGGATCTCAACTAGTTCTATCATTGTCATCTGTGAGACCATGGGAACTGGTCCCAAAAAGGGTACATCTACCCAGTCTACTACGAACATCAGCGTCATAGTGTATACCTGCATACTGCTATATGTCTTTACCTAAACATAGCACATAAATATAGTGAGAACTAGGTTCCTAGTAAGATTAGCAGTAATGTAAATGAGTATCATGTACTATGTTCAGCTGTATAAACTACAGAAAAAGGGCCACAATCATCTTATGCACATGCAATACAAGTATACATATATATGCAATCAGGTCATGATGTTGCATCAAAATAATAACAATAACAATAGATATAGCTATCTCATCAAGCTAATCACACATTGTGGTGCAATATCATATCTTCATCTGGCCAATCCACTTATTTATCCACTGGCTTATCTTATTATTTCCATTATGGTGCTGGTGAGTGTGAGTCTCACTCCACTCACTCCTGAACACAACAGGTCAATGTGAGCCTTCCCCGACTCACTCCCAAACGAGTTTGCCCAGCCTCATTCAAGCATGGCATAATTCTCATTTCATTTTATCATCAATAGTCTGTGAATAAGGCGTCCCCTAACTGGTATACCGACACGGAAGCCATGTGACCTCTCTGGAATCACCTTACTATATCAAGGGTCATCCTCCCATCCCGTCCACCACCATAGCTATCTGAGGGTCACCATATATCAAGCCTTTTCCCCGAGTAACTTTAATCAATTCTTTTAATATTAAACATAGCCAGAAAAAACAAAAGTGCCATTACGCACTATCACTGTGTGGCTTCTTTTTATCACAATTCACACATCCACTAATATTATATACATCATACACTATCATTTATGTAAGAAAATATCATGACCGTACATAATTCAGTCTCAAGTTCATGTGCCACCAATACCCATAACTAGTACTCTCATATTTTCTCATGTACTTTTACCATATGCATTAGAAAGAGATTAGCCAACCGGCTTAGTATCAAATTCAGGAGACCCATTATAGCCTTACATAATTTATTCAAACATTTTCTCTCAATTCTTGATGCTTAATTTGTCATTAAAAATTTGGTCTTCATTTATTACTAATCATTTGGTAGGGTTACTATTCATTTGGTATTTTTCCCACTTTCGTCATATTATTTAACCCCTATAATTAATTCAAAAGGTCGATTTCTTTTGGTCAAGAGTCTCCTTAGGTGATATATAGGCCTTAGGGTACAAAACCCTAATTATTTCTTTTCTCTAGGCTTGTCAAATTTTGTCCAACATATTACCCATACTTTTAGTTGTTTTATGATTCCATTATTTCTCATTTAGTGCATATAATATATTAACCCACCAAATCATTTTCTTGGGCTTTTATTTTTCTCATCCAAGGATTATATTCATGTATCATCCTTTTTATTCTCTTATTTTCATTTTACTTATTTATTCTTCTTAAACTAAATTTTTTTACTTCTAATTTAAGGCAATTCCTAATCAATTTTGGTCTAATTCCTTAAATTACTTAAAAAATCATTTTTATCTACTTCCAAATTTTCTATGCACACCCATATCTCTAATCATCCATATTATATTAGTTTTATCCTACAATAATTAATTTTACCTTTTTATCCATTATTTTTCCAATTTTTGGATTTTTCTCTCAATGTCCCTGTCATTTCAGCTTTAACCCATTTTTCACCTGCAAACACTAATTTTTGATTTTCTTAATTTATGGTTATGTCTTGGCTTGCTAAATTTCAATATTTGGAGAAATATAACATATATTTTTGGCCTCCCATATTTTTCAACAAAAACTAGAATTAAATTTTTTTTCCAAGTGAACAAATTGTATGGCAATTGTTTTGAACGAAATTCCAGCAAAATAAACTAGCAAAATTTTGTTCACATGCCCAAAATCATTTTGTTCTTTCTAGCAAAACTTTAAAGAATTAATTACTACTAACTCACCCAAAAATTGCTCCCACAAAACCAAGCTTCTTTCCTTGCTTGTTTCTCCTTTCCTTGGCAACAACTTCTCACACTTTTGTCACTGTTCCAAAAGCTCCAAAGGATGAGAATAATCTCAGAAAATCACACCAAATAAGAAGAAAGGAGGATTCAAACCATTAAAATCAACATTTACCTTAATTTCTAACTTTTTCTTGCACTTTCTCTCTCTTCTTCCTTCTCCTTTCTCTCTCTCTACCTCGCAGCTCTTTCTCTACCTTATTCCCTGGTTATAGCCTGATTTCCCTACTTCCTGAAGTTTTCACTTCACCTCATAAGACACCTTGCACCCTTCATAAAAATATTTTGGACTATGTGATTATTACCCTTAAATGATTACTTTGCTATCACCCTTATCCTAATGAGTCACCACTATGTGCCCTAAAACTTTACTTGGACGCCAATGCAGCCAACAAAAAGGTCTTGGTCAGCCAATATTATCTTCTCCAAGATTTCATGATGTTAGCATAAGATATTTTCTAATTTATCCCATTAACTATATATTAAAATTCAAAACAAATTCTTAACTATTTCCTAAGAATTTTGATTGCTTCCTAAGGTCATTCTAAAGTCCTCCTTAATATTAATAGAAATATTATTAATGTTATTTAATCTAATTAAACCATCCCCTTAGCCAAATTTTTCTTTTTTAGGCTTTTGTGCATGATTTTTCCTTAAATTTCACTTTTATGTTTCCTTAATTTCAAAAATTCTAAACTCTTGTATTATTTATTTTAAAATATTTCTTGTGGCCTATTAGGGTTACTTAATCCCATTTTAGCTTCCATAATTTTCTCCCACTCATTTTCCTCTTTATTTCCACTCATTTAGGTATTTAGGGCTTTTATTGGAATTAAATATAATTTATTCCAATCTTTTCCTAAAATTCATGCCTCATCCTATTCTCTACTTATTTTTTCCTTCTAGAATACTTTAAAAATAATTTCATAAAATATAGGTGCCATTTAAAATTTTTGAGGGTGTTACAGTTCTCTTCTCCTCAAAAGAATTTTGCCCTCAAAATTCAAGATTTACCTGATTCAGAACAAGTAGGGATGTCTTTGTCTCATCATCTCCTCTGTTTCCCAGGTAGCACCATCTGACATCAAGCCTTCCCATACTACCTTAACTAAAGGAATAGTTTTATTTCTCAAATGTTTCACATCAGTGTCAATGATCGATACCAGTACTGCCTGGTAAGTCAAATTATTTTTCACTTACACTGACTCATTGGTTAAAATGTGTGAAGGGTTTGGAATATATTTACGGAGTTGTGACACATGAAAGACTTCATGAAGGTTCGATAGACTCGGTGGGAGTGCAATTCGATAAGCTAAAGATCCAATTTTCTGGAGAATTTGGTAAGGACCTAAGAATCGGGGACTTAGTTTCTTTATTGCTAAAGTTCTACCTATGCCATATGTAGGAGAAACTTTCAAAAACACATGTTCCCCTTCCTCGAATTCTAGAGGTTTTCTTCTCTTTTCGTAATAACTTTTTTGCCGACTCTAGGTAGTAAGCATTTTATTCTAAATCATCAGAATTTGTTCTAAAGTTTGTTGCACCATTTCTAGGCCTAACAGTTTCCTTTCACCTACTTCTGTCCAACATAAAGGTGATTTGCATCTCTTACCATAGAGAGCTTCATAAGGAGCCATCCCAATACTGGAATGGTAGCTATTGTTATATGCAAACTCTACTAATGGTAAGTACTTATCCTATCCTTTTCCTTGTTCCATGATGCATGCCCTCAGCATATCCTCTAGGGTTTGAATAGTTCTTTCAGTTTTCCCAACTGTTTAAGGATGATAGGCAATACTAAAACGTAACTTAGTTCCAAAAGCCTCTTGCAACGCTCCCCAAAATTTAGAAGTAAACCTAGGGTCTCTATCTAAAACAATGTGGGATGGAATTCTATTCAGCCTAACAATTTCTTGTATATACAACTAGGCCAATCTATCTAATGGATAATTGATTTTGATTGGCAAAAAGTGAGCAAACTAGGTTAGTCTATCCACTATTACCCAAATTGCATCATATTCGCTTGTAGTTTGGGGTAGTCCTACCATAAAATCCATAGATATGCTATCCCATTTCCATTCAGGCATTCCTAAAGGCTACAGCAATCCTAATGGTTTCTGGTGTTCTATTTTCACTATTTGGCAAGTCAAGCACTTAGCTACAAACTCAGCAATAATCTTTTTCATTCTTGGCCACCAATACATCTTTTTCAAATCTTGATACATCTTAGTGGATCCAGGATGAACAATATACTTGCTTTGATTAGCTTCCTCTAAAATTTTGGCCCTCAATTCGTTTTCCTGTGGCACACATATTCTATTATGATATAAAACAGTGTAATCATCTGCTAATGAAAATCCTTCTTGGTCTTTATGTTTCTATAGAAGTTCATCCTGCATCTGAACTAGGGGTGTAAGCAACCCGATGAATCCAAGTGAAACCGACTCAACCCGCCTAAAAATTGCTGTTTGGATGAAGTATTTCGGGTTTTTCGGTTTTAATGGGTTGAGAAAGTAAATTTTTTTAGTTTTGAGAGGTCGGGTCGGGTTTATACTAATGAAATCCGTTGAAACCGACCCGACTGACAACACAATTAATCCTCCAGTTTAATTCACTTTTCTTCCCCATTTACTTGCTCTCCTCCCCAGCTCGACACCCTTTTTTGCCTCTTTCTTAATTGCTTTCATAGTGGCCTCACTTCATTCTTGGTCTCGCCCTAGCAAAGCAAGCATGAGTTCCTCTTCCCCAGTTCCTCACGATCTTCAACTCCACCATACCTGAAGCAGTGAAGCCTCCACGTCTATGATAGCGGTAGCCGAAATTCTTCATCCTCGTCTTCGGCAGGCAACACCGCAGCAGTGAGTTTCTTGCCTTCGACTCTGTCATTAAATTTCTTTCAAATCCCTAGCTATGGTTGGCTTAGATTGAGTAGAATTCTTGAATTTCCTTCAAGAATGACGTTGATGTGCAGATATTTGATGTTCTTTTGAATCTAACTATAAGATACTACTATATGTGAAACTAAGGACCTTGGTTTTTTGAAATCCAGATCATTAGCTACAACTGTTCAAGGTCAGTTTTTTCATTCAATATTTTCCATACCCTCTTCTGAATCTGAAATTTGTTAGGAATCAAGTCAAGTATGGATTCATTTAATCAGTATGCCTTCTCTGCTCGACATTTACTATGTTAGGTCTGTGTACTCAGGATTAAGGATGGTATTTTTTCTCTGTTTCCAGTGACCCAAACTGACCTACCAACCCGTACAACCCGAAGTAACCCGACATATTTGGTTCAACCGATTGCATGGTCGGTTTTGGATTGAAATATGGTGACCCGATCAGACTTCGGGCAGGTTGAAATTTTCTCTCAACCCGACCCACTTACACCCCTAATCTGAACTTTCCTAATATGAGTCCTCAAATCATACTCAAGTCGCAGATCACTCACAATTAGGCCTTTAGGTAAAGGGGTGATCTCTAGATTCAAGTCCCTAAATTCCTCTAACAATTTCATTTCATGGACCATCAATCTACTCAGGTGTAGGGATTTTCTACTTAAGGCATCTGTTACCACATTTTCCTTCCCTGGATGATATTTCAATTCAAATTTATAGTCATCAAGAAGTTCCATCCATCTCCTCTGCCTCATGTTCAATTCCTTCTGATCAAATAAATACTTAAGGCTTTCATGATCACTATATACCTCAAACACTGCCCTATATAAGTAATGTCTCCAAATTTTTAAAGGAAAGACTATTCTAGCTAATTCCAAATCATGGGTAGGGTAATTCTCTTCATGAGGTCTTAATTGTCTAGACACATAGGAAACTACCCGTTTATCCTACATAAGAACACATCACAGTCCTTTCTTAGAAGCATCACTATATACCTCAAAATGTCCTTAGGGATTAGGGATAACTAGAATAGGAGGGGTGGTCAAACGGGTTTTTAATTCCTGAAAACTATTCTCACACTCTTATGTCCACTTAAGTGGACTTCCTTTTCTAGTTACACAGGTCAAAGGCGTAGCTATTTGCAAAAATCCTAGGATAAATCTTCTGTAGTAACCAGCTAGTCCTAGAAAACTTCTAACATCAGTAACTGTCTTTGGTCGCTCCCATTTCAACACAGCTTTAGTCTTACTAGGGTCCACGGATACTCCCTCACTTGAGATTATGTGTCCTAAAAATTTAATTTCTTTCAACCAAAATTCACACTTTTCTAACTTTGCAAATAATCTCTTTTCTTTCAGTACCTACAACACCATTCTGAGGTGTTGTTCATGCTCTTCTTCATGCTTAGAGTATACTAGGATATCATTAATGAATACCACCACAAATTGGTCTAAATAAGGTCTAAAAATGCGATTCATATAGTCCATAAAAATTGTAGTGGCATTGGTCAATCCAAAAGGCATTACTAGGAATTCGTAGTGCCCATACCTAGTCCTAAAATTAGTCTTAGGTATGTCTTCCTTTTTAACCCTAATTTGATGGTACCCTGATCTACATACTATTTTGGAGAAAATCGCTGCTCCCTCCAATTGATCCAATAAATCATCTATTCTAGGAAGCGGGTATTTGTTTTTAATAGTTACCTTATTCAATAAACTATAGTCTATACACAATCTCAAGCTTCCATCCTTCTTTTTTACAAATAGTACCGAGGCTTCCCAAGGTGATACACTCGGTCTAATGAATTATTTTTCTAATAGCTCCTCTATCTGCTTCTTGAGTTCCTTCAACTCTACTGAGGACATTCTATAAGGAGCAGTTGAAATAGGTCATGCTCCCGTCATTAAATCAATAGCAAACTTAATTTTCCTCTCAAGAGGTAACTCAGAAATTTTAGTTGGAAATACTTCAAAAAATTCACAAATTACCGAAATATTATCAAGCTTCTGTTGTATCTCTAAATCTAAGGAATACAAAAGAACATATCCTAAT
The DNA here is from genome assembly GCA_037074535.1 of Gleditsia sinensis. Taxonomy (NCBI): domain Eukaryota; kingdom Viridiplantae; phylum Streptophyta; class Magnoliopsida; order Fabales; family Fabaceae; genus Gleditsia; species Gleditsia sinensis. Next base: position 15,986,450 of record CM073464.1, read on the forward strand.
ATTTCATGTTTCAACTCCTTACAAAACTGGCTAGCAGTCAACGCATGTACCCTTGATTCTTTAGGTGAAGATGGGGACAAGAACTCAATGGTTTTATCATAACAGTTTAGTTAAACTCGATTTTGTGACAACCAATCCATACCTAAGATGACATCAATACCATCCAAAGGTAAGCAAACTAGGTTCACTGTGAAGGATTTGTTTTATACAGAAATTGGACAATTAATACACACAGAGGATGTTTGAACCTTTTCTCCCGTAGGAGTCACAACAATAAGATCACAAGAAAGATCAGAGATAGGATAATTTAATTTCCTCACACATTCATTCAATATAAATGAGTGGCTAGCCCCCGAGTCAAATAGTGCAAGTAAGGGAAAACCATAAATATGGCAAGTACCTTGTATTGTATCCTGAGACTTAGCAGCTTTTTTCCCACTAAGTGTGAAAACTCTTCCTCTAGTTAGAGGTCTCTGTTCAAGCTTGTTTCCTTTGTTTTGTGGATAATCCCTTGAAATATGCCCTTTCTGACCACAAGCATAACATGTAACTTGTGTACCATAACACTATCTATTTCCACGGTATCGTCCACACCTATCACATTTACTTGTTAAAGAGTCTATCTGTAGTGTCCTGTTTCCAGTGGTCAGTGGTCTCTTACCTCCTCGAACATTCTTCCCTCTCAGATTCTTGCTTGCTATATTCATTCCTCTCTTTCTCTTCCAAAAAGCTTGCCTTTGCTTCTCATCCTCTACTACTCTCAGGCTCTTTTCAAGCAACCTGCATTTGTTTACCAAGGGGACAAATTCTCGAATTTCCATTGCTACTACAGCGTTTCTGATCTCAAGATTCAATCCGGCCTCAAATTTAATCGCCTTCCAGGTCTTATCTGGATTATACCGCAGATAATTGGAAAACTTAGCCAATTCCTCAAACCGAGCAATGTACTGGTCAATAGTAAGATTGCCCTGTCTTAGCTGGAGAAATTCAATTTCCTTTTCAGCCCGTACATTACTAAGAAAGTATCTTGGAATACTTCCCACATAATTTGTTGTCCTTGATGGAGTAGTAACTCTTTAGCTCTTATCCACCAATGTTCAACTTCATCCCTCAACATGTATACAGCTAAAGTAGCCTTTTGTTCATCAGCACAACCCAGAATATCAAAGATTTTCTCTAATTCCCTTAGCCATCTCTCAGCTGCTACTATGTCATAACTACCTTGAAAAGGTGGCCTCGCTCTCATAAACTCAGACCAACCACCATCATTGCCTCATGCTCTAGGGTTTCCTCCAAACTCACCACCACCACTATTAGTATTACTATTCTACATGTGCTGCATTATTATATTTGTTACTGACACCTGGTCTCGAATAGCTGTGACAAGGCCATGCAGGGTCTCGTCCATGCTATTTGCCATATTCCTTCTTGGTGGTGCCATATTCTACTATATCATAAACAAAATAAATTATTATTGAGGTGATCAAGCTCAATAACTAAATTGAAACATTTACAGTAGCTATACCACCACACAAGTATACAGATAGGATATACTAGTAATCTCATACCTGTACAAACAATTAACCCTACACAACATGCCCACATACATATTCAAGACACACTAAGATCGATATTACACAACCATCTACCCTTGGCCATCTAGGATCGACTTGCTCTGATATCATTCTGTAACAACCTTAGTCAGAGATTTTTTTTATACGTGCCCCTTATCTCTACTAAAGCCATTACTTATATTACCTAATTCATGATACTGACTATTCATTGGTCATACTTAAAAATAATCATATTATGGTTATGCTCATCATCACACAAAACAAACCAGCATATATTTCATTAAACATTAGTTGTGTACAACTAGTTAACTATTCACAATAGTAGTATAGATACTACTCGTAGTACAAAAAGCGAGAGGGAATCAGACTACTTTCCAAAAGAACTGGTTAGCTGTCCAGTTATTACGTACAGTATATATCTACTCTAGGTCTAGTCCCATATCAGCAAACTCCCTTTCAGGGTAGACAGGGGTGGGTGGAGGCGCATATAGTGGGATCTCAACTAGTTCTATCATCGTCATTTGTGAGACCATGGGAAATGGTCCCAAAAAGGGTACATCTACCCAGTCTACTATGAACATCAGCGTCATATTGTATACCTGCATACTGCTATATGTCTTTATCTGAACATAGCACAGAAATATAGTGAGAACTAGGTTCCCAGTAAGATTAGCAGTCATGTAAATGAGTATCATGTACTATTTTCAGCTTTATAAACTACAGAAAAAGGGCCACAATTATCTGATGCACATGCAATACAAGTATACATATATATGCAATCAGGTCATCATGTTGCATCACAATAATAACAATAACAATAGATATAGCTATCTCATCAAGCTAATCACACATTGTAGTGCAATATCATATCTTCATCTGGCCAAGCCACTTATTTATACAAGTAGCAAATATTATAAATTTCATCAAAATTCTAAGATCAAAATTCCACATAAATGTTATAAATTTTAAAAAAAGATATTGTTAAACCTACCTAAAGATCTCCCTAACTCACTTAGTGAATTCTTTCTATTGTTTTCTCCTGAAGGAAGTGGCAAGATTGCTCATTTCCCTTAATTTTTCCAGCAGCTTGAATAAGAGAGGGAGGCTGAGTTTTGAACCCCAAGGATGAAGAGAAAATATGTATTCAAGTAGAGATTAAGTTAACTTACCTTAAGTACTTACTCCTCTAGACTTCTCCTTCTTCTTCTTTCATCTCTTCTCCTCTCTTTCTCTCATTTTCTCACTCTACCTTGCTTCTTTTTTTTCTCTCCCTCACTAGGATGAAATTCTAATTTTATAAGGGTGGGTTTTGCTTAAATAAATTAGCAAGTGATCCTCCTTTCATAATCATGGGTCTACCTTATCATAATTAGGATGCAATTGGTTGCTTTTTCAGGGAAGATAATTCATGTTCTTGTCTTTCTCTCCCTTAGTCAAGATATGCATTGTAAAAGAAGATTTGTATTTGAAAATCATGATAAAATGTTCTTAAGACAAGGGATAAAGTCCCTTTGATTTAGGAATTCAATTCCTTTTTCTTTTGTCTCACTCAAGTATGACAGGTTTGTCTTTTTAAGTGGCAGATTTTCAACCCAAGAGTCTCCCTTGCTTGGCTGAAATGATTTGTGTAGGATAGGGATGTTTTATCCTAATGCCATGTATTATTACCTATTATATCATCACAAGGCTTGCTGAAATTATTAGTGTAAGATATAGATATTTTGTCCTAATGCTATGTATTATTACCTACTATATCATCACATGGCTTACTAAAATTATTAGTGTAAGATATAGATGTTTTGTCCTAATGTCAAATTATTTGTGTATGATATGGATGTTTTGTCCTAATTCTATGTATTATTACCTACTATATCATCACATGGCTTGCTAAAATTAATAATATAAGATATAGATGTTTTGTCCTAATATCAAGTGACCTAATCTTGATTATTATTACACTACTATTTCATCATATGGTTCTTATTTTTTCCTCTTGGATTTGAGCTCATTCTTGCCTATTTCTTTTGCTTTGGCTGAAATTCTACATCTCATGGAGGGTTTTGTCACATTTTAATTATTTTTGGGCTATCAGTCCAACTTCTATATCTTAGTCCAAGTCTATGTTATATCTCTTGATTGAGCTATCCAATTGGCTAATTAGAAACTCATGTAAAGTGCAAAAACAAACTCTATGAAGTGTCCATAGGTCAAGGCCCAATATATGGGTGGAGATATTAAACTTAGTAACTCTAACTCTTGAATTAGGAAAAATTACCCTAATCCAATCTTCTTGACATTTTAAGACCTTTACTTACTTCCAAAAATTTATCTTCCTTACCTATGAATTTCGCCTTTGTTTAAGTTCTAATTTTTTCTATTAGATTTTCTCTATTTACCTATTCTCTTAATGTTAGAAACATTTTCTATGGATATACATAAGGTGAAGAATTTCTAAGACTTATATTTTTTCTTAGATATCGAAAAATTGTTTAATAAGTTTTATTTTCTTAATTAAATATTTATGTACCTTTATCAATAAAAGAAATAAAATTAAAGATGATACATTTCTCTCCCTTTAAAAGAAATTTTGTGCACAAAATTTTAGAAATTACCTAACAAGAACAATTACAGATATTTCTTCCTCATGACTTCTTTTAGCTCTCAAGTTTATTCTTCCGGAGTCAAACATTTCCATAACACCTTCACCAGGATAATGGTGTTATTCCTCAATTGCTTCACGTCGATGTCCAATATGAATGCTGGTACTAGCTGGCATGTTATGTTCTCCTTTATTTGAATTAGTTCATCCAGTATTTCATGTGAGGAATCTGGAAGATACTTCTGAATCTGTGATACATGCAAAACATCATGCAGGTTGGACAAATTAGGTGGAAAGGCAACTTGATATGCTGAAGTCCCTACTTTCTTCAGAATTTGTTAGGTCCCAAAAAGCGCGGATTTACCTTTCTGGTCTTGAGAGACTTACCAACTCTAGTAGTTGGAGAAACCTTCAGAAATATTTTTGTCTCCTTCTTTAAACTCTAGAGTTCTATATCTCTTATCATAGTAACTCTTTTGCTGACTCTGAGCTATAAGTATTTTGTCTCGTATCATCCTGATTTACTCAGTGGTTTGTTGAACTAAATCAAGACCCAGCAAGTTCTTTTCTCCTACCTCAAACCAACATAGTGGAGATCGGCACTTCCTACCATATAAAGCTTCATAAGGGGCCATTTTTATACTAGAATGATAGATATTATTATAAGAAAACTTCATTAAAGGTAGGTACTTATCCCGTCCTTTACCTTAATCTATCACATAGGTCCTCAACATATCTTCTAGAGTTTGAATGGTCCGTTCTGTCTACCCGTCAGTTTGAGGATGGTAGGCAGTATTGAACCGTAACTAGGTTCCAAAAGCTTCCTACAATGCCTTCCAAAACCTTGACGGAACCTCAAATCTCTATCAGAAACGATATTTAAGAGAATTTCATGTAGTCTAACTATTTTCTAGATGTACAACTGGGCCAATTTGTCCAGTGAATAGTTAATCTTTCTGGGCAGAAAGTGAGCAGATTTTGTTAATCTGTCTACTATTACCCAGATAAAGTCATGTCCAACTGAATTCTTAGGTAAACCCACTCTAAAGTCAATCGAAATACTGTCCTATTTCCATTTAGGGATCTTAAGAGGTTGTAGAAATCCCACTAGCTTTTGATGCTCCACTTTTATCTTCTGACAAATTAAACATTTTGCCACAAACTCAACAATATCATTTTTCATCCTTGGCCACCAGTACATCTTCTTTAAATCTTGATACATTTTAGTGTATCCAGGATGGATTTTGTACTTACTCTGATGTGTTTCCTACAAGATCTTAGTCCTCAACTCTTATTCTTGAAGGACACAAACCCTTCCTTGATATATGATTACTCCATCTTCCAAGACAGAAAAATCATCTTGTTCATTGTGATCCTGTAAGTATTGGTCATGAACTTGAGCATCTTTAATCTTGGCTCTAAGATCACACTCTATACTCAGCCCATTGATGATTATCTCCTTTGGGGCAAGAGTAATGACCAACTTCAAATTTTGAAACTCCTCTAGCATTTGCATCTCATACACCATTATTTGACCCATGTGTAGAGATTTCTGTCTTAAGGCATCAACTATAACATTTGCCTCTCCTAGATGATACTTTATCTCAAACTTGTAGTCATTGAGAAATTCTACCCATCTTCATTGCATAGTATTTAACTCCTTCTGGTCAAAAAGGTACTGAAAACTCTTATAATCACAGTATACTTCAAATGTCGCTCCGTATAAATAGTGTAGCCAAATATTTAAGGCAAACACCACCACCGCCAATTTAATATCATAGGTAGGATAGTTTCCTTCATGGGGTCTAACTACTCTCTTGTCTTGCATCAGCACACACCCTAGCCCTTTCTTTGAAGCGTCACTATACACTTTAAAATATCCTGTGGGGTCTGGAATAATTAAAACAAGAGGAGTGGTCAATCTTTTCTTAAACTCTTAGAAACTAGCTTCACATTGATTAGTTCATTTGAAATGACTTCCCTTCCTAGTCAATTTAGTCAATGGCAAGGCTATACGAGAGAAGTTTTCTATAAACCTCCTATAGTATCCTGCCAAACCCAAGAAACTTTTAACTTCTATAATCATCTTTGGTCTTTCCCATGAAAATTGTAGATGCATTTCTCAACACAAATGGCATTACAAGAAACTAATTGTGCCCATACCTAATCTTGAAGGTTGTTTTTGATACATCCTCCTCCTTGATCCTAATCTGATGGTATCCCGATCTCAAGTCAAATTTAGAAAAGATAAAGGCTCCCTTTAGTTGATCCTAATCTGATGGTATCCTAATTTGAAGGGTACTTGTCTTTTACAATCACCTTATTCAACTATCTATAATTTATGCATAGTCTCAGGCTCCCATCTTTCTTCTTAACAAACAATACAGGAGCTCCCAAAGGTGATACACTCTGTCTAATGAATTGCTTGTCAAACAATTCCACTAACTGCTTCTTGAGTTCCTGTAGTTCCTTCGAGGCCATTCTGTAAGGTGCAATAAAGATAGGCCATGTCCTGGGTAAGAGATCAATAGAGAACTTTATCTCTCTCTCTGGACGTAACCCTAGAATATCTGGTGAAAATATTTCAAGAAACTTATTAGCTATTAGAATTTCATTAAGCTTCGGTTCGACTTCTAGGATTGATAAACACAAGAGAATGTAACCAAGTACTCCACTCTTCAACTCCCAAATGACTTGATTGGCATTTAGTATCAATAACTACATCTCCTCTTATGGAGTAGGAGGTACAAATTCAACGGTCTTGGTGCAATAATTTAGCAAGACTCGATTTCTAGACATCTAGTATAACTCTAGAATGACATCAATACCTCTTAAAGGTAGAGAGACAAGGTCTACAAAAAATATTTTCTCCTGGATGGTGACTTGACAGTCTTTACATACAAAGGAAGTCAAGACCATTTCCCCTGTAGGGGTTACTACAGATAGCTCATAGGGGGTTTCAAAAATAGAATACTAAAACTCCTTAATACATTCTTCTGATATAAATGAATGACTAGCACCAAAGTCAAACAACACCATAAGAGAAAATCTATAGATGTAGCATGTACCTTGAATCATTTCAGAGGATTGAGCTGCCTCTTGGCCGCTATGGGTGAAAACCTTCCCTTCACCTGAGGCCTCTATTCCGGCTCCTTCCCCACATTTTGTGGGCAGTTCTTCGCAAAATGACCGTTATGTCCGCATTTAAAGCAGACATTTGGTCCCATATAACATGGCCGATTACCATGCATACATCTGCACTTAATGCACTTGACTGTTGCGAAGTCTTGTTGGAAAGGTTAGGGACCCGCAGTCAATGACCTCTTACCATCTCTATATCCAATTCTCCTCACGTTTTACCAAGGTTGGAGAAACTTTTCTTCCTCTTCTATAGGTTTCGCCTCAAATTCTTGTCCTCCACTGCCCTTAAACTCTTCTCCAGAAGTCTAGATTCATTTATTAAGGGCACAAACTCCCTTATTTCCAAGGTTATCACCATATTCCTGATTTCTAGGTTCAGTCTTGCTTCAAACTTAACAGCCTTCCATGCTTCATCAGGGTTAAACCTCAAGCAAAAGGAAAACTTAGACAACTCCTCGAACTTAGCGATATATTAATCTACTGACATGTTACCCTATCGGAGTTAGAGAAATTCGATCTCTTTCTCGACCCGCACAGTACTTGAAAATTACTTTACTAAGAAAATATCCTTAAACACTTGCCAGGTGATCTACCTCCTCTGGTGAGTTAATAGCTCTCTAGCCCCTTGCCACTAACACTTAGTTTCATCCTTCAGCATATATGTAGATAAGATAACCTGCTGCTCATTAGTGCAACCCATCAACTCGAAGATCTTCTCAAATTCCCTTATCCACCTTTCGACTACCGTTGGATCATAGCCACATTGGAAAGAAGATGGTCTAGTTCTCAAGAACTAAGATAGGCCATTATCATTTCTAGCCACCCGGTTGTTTGCATTATTTTCTCCATTCGGTTGTTACTGTTCTAGAGATGTTGTAGAATTTGATTGGTGGCTGTGACTTGATGGTGCCATATCTTACTGTGGCAAAAATAGAGTTATGCTAATATTGAGTTGATCAAGCCCAATAGTTAGTTCAAAAATATTTACAGTAGTTATAATACCACCTCAGCATATAGATAGAAAATACTAGTAATTTCTTACGAATATGAAATCACCTATCCCCTGCACAACTTAATCATAAACATACTCAAGACACTATAAGATTGATTCAGATAACCAACCACCCACTGGCCATCTAAGATTGACCTGCTCCAATACCAATTAAGTAACAACTCCATTATATATATATATATATATATATATATATATATATATATATATATATATACATATATATATTTATAAAATCCCATGAAGTCATTGCCTCTTTTCTTCTAACTATTTAACTCATAATAACATTCAATTAAATTAACCAAGCATAATTAAGTTTTATAGTATACCAATAACACTAATACAATTCTAAGTTCACATACACATCATTAATTAAAAACGTCCGTACAAAAATTGAACACATATATGCCCACATCTTATTCATCCATATTGACCAATTTCAGAGATACAGGTAAGGATGGTCATACCTTCACCAGGATCTTACCCAACTCAACCCAACATACGCTAAAAGCTGGTCATAGAGAATATTTGCATATCTAGTCTTCTGAACATGATATGAAAATATAGTGAGAATTAAATCCCAATAGTGAAAATATAACTCATCATGTCATGTTCATCTATATAAACTATAGCAAATACCTTAGGTCATATAAATGTACTTTATCTATACACATGAAAATCGTACAGTAATGACATGTATAGCATGAATAATTATTTTTTAATATCATATGATGGCTATCAACTTATTGTCATGTCAAGTTATTCCGGTCAGGGTGAGTACTTTCTAATATCCGATATGAGCTTTTTTCACTCCATAAGACATGGCACACTTTCTCTTTCTTTTCTCATTAGCATAATCATAGCTGTGAGTAGGGTGTCCCTTATTAGTGCACCACACAGACCGCCATATAATTGCGCTCGTCTCGTTTCTTTTATTTTCTGTTCATATTAATAGCCAAAAATATGATTTCAATGACAAGTATATTCATTATACTCACTTGCCATAATTTATAATCAAAGCATAATCATTACCAAAAATCATTGATAAAATTAAAATCATGTCATGAATATAATCATTTTTAAATATAACTTTATAATAGGGTGTCATTTTTAAAATCATGGCACACTTTCTCTTTCTTTTCTCATTAACATAATCATAGCTGTGAGTAGGGTGTCCCTTATTAGTGCACCACACAGACCGCCATATAATCACGCTCGTCTTGTTTCTTTTATTTTCTGTTCATATTAATAGCCAAAAAAATGATTTCAATGATAAGTATATTCATTATACTCACTTGCCATAATTTATAATCAAAACATAATCATTACCAAAAATCATTGATAAAATTAAAATCATGTCATGAATATAATCATTTTTAAATATAACTTTATAATATATTTTCATGTCAAAATTACACACTTAAGATGACAAGGAGTTCAAACTATGACAATGGCTAAAGTATACACTAGTAATTTAATATTTTTATTTTTAACATTTTTCTTTTTTCTTAAATATTATTTTTATCTCTCACTAATCTCTGCTTGAAGTGATCTTAGTGTCCATTTAAAGCCAAGACAATCCTCTAAAACTCTTATGTTGAACATTTAAGTGAAATCATAAGGACTCTTGGTGGTATTGCTCTCTCAAATTCAATGTTATTTCTTCCCAGTTAGGTTTTGACATTTACTTACTAATCTGACTATATCTCCCTTATATGGACTCTACATTGAGTGATTCCAATGGCTAAACATTCACGAGTCATATATCTATATTTTTTATGCTAACCATTTCTTTTAATTCCTTGCAAATAGTTCCCAGAAATTCAAATATATAAGCTTACCTAACAAATTCTTTCCTGGTTAACTAGTTTCTGACCACTGCATACTAATCTTTCCATATCTCTCTCATTTTAACCCTAAATTAGGTGATTCCAATGGCCAAAAATCTATGAGACATATATATACATTTTTTATGTTAACTATTTCTTTTAATTCCTAACTGATTCTTCCTAGAATTTCAAAAATATAAGGGTGAATTCTTTTTCTTGTTTCCTCTTGAAAGAAGTGGCAAGATTTCTCCCTTCCCTTAACTTTTCCAGCAGCATGAATAAGAGAGGGAGGGTGAGTTTTGAACTCCAAGGATGAAGAGAAAAGATAGATTCAAGTGGAGATTAAGCTAACTTACCTTGAGTACTTAGTCCTCTAAACTTCTTATTCTTCTTCCTTCCTCTCTTTCTCTCTTTTCCTCACTCTACCTTGCTTCTATTTTTCCTCTCCCTCACTTGCATGAAATTCTAATGTTATAAGGGTGTTTCTTGCTTAAATAAATTATCAAGTGGCCATCCTCTCATAATCATGGGTCTACTTTATCACAATTAGGATGCACTTGGTTGCTTTTTGGGAGAAAATAACTCATGTTCTTGTCTTTTTCTCCCTTAGTCAAGATATGCATAGCAAAAGAAGATTTGTATTTGAAAATCATGATAAAATGTTCTTAAGACAAGGGACAAGGTCCCTTTGATTTAAAAATTTATTTCCTTTTTCTTTTGTCTCACTCAAGTATGATAGGTTTGTCTTTCTAAGTGACAAATTTTTAGCCCTTGAGTCTCCCTTACTTAGCTGAAATGATTTGTGTAGAATAAGGATGTTTTGTCCTAATGCCATGTATTATTACCTACTATATCATCACATGACTTGCTGAAATTATTAAAGTAAAATATAAATGTTTTGTCCTAATGTCATATATTATTACCTACTATATCATCACATGGCTTACGGAAATTATTAGTATAAGATATAGATGTTTTTTTCTAATACCATGTAACCTAATCTTGATTATTATTACATGGGTTTTATTTTTCCCTCTTGGATTTGGGCTCATTCTTGTCCATTTCCTTTGCTTTAGCTGAAATTCTACATCTCATGGAGGGTTTGGTCACATTTTAATGATTTTGGGCTATCGGTGCAACTTCTATATCCTAGTCCAAGTCTATGTTATATCTCTTGCTTGAAATATCCAATTGGCTTGCTAGAAACTCATATGAAGTCAAAAAACAAACTCTATGAAGTGTCCATAGGTGAAAGCCTAATGTATGGGTGGAGATGTTAAACTTAGTAACTCTAACTCTTAAATTAGGAAAAATTACCCTAATCCAATCTTCTTGAAATTTTAAGACCTTTACTTACTTTCAAAAATTTATCTTCCTTACCCATGAATTTCACCTCTCTTTAGGATGTTATTTCTAATTTTTCCTATTAGGTTTTCTCTCTTTACCTATTACCATAATCTTAGAAACATTTTTTATGCATACACATAAGGTAAAGAATTTCTAAGGCTTATATTTTTTCTTAGATATCGAAAAATTATTTAATAAGTTTTATTTTCTTAATTAAATATTTATGTACATTTATTAATAAAAAAACGAAATTAGAGATGTTACAAGATATACCCCAAGGGTGATGGCCGTGGGAGCAGTAGTGCAATAAGCTAATATATGTTTTGTTAAAGGGCTAACCCATTGTTTTAGTGTAACCACACGATACTTCGCCTTTTGAGTATAATGCCTAGTACCTAAGGCTACACGTGTACATACAAGCTAATCCCTGATGTATTGTAGACATGTATATGTATATATAAGATGCATATATTTTGGCTGGCTATTTATCTGTTGTTGTAATGACCAGTTTTTTTTATATATGGAATTACTTATCACAACCTAAGCAACAAACCATACACATTTATATAAGTAGCTAATGTTCCATCACCATCATATCCAAAACTACATCAGAGATTAATATTTGTACATAAGCAATACTGAGTCACATAACTACATTAACCTAACATTGGACCCTATACCACACATCACCCTTGGGTATAAAGGGTGGAGGAGGTGGTCCTAGCTTCAGGATCTGTACAAAGTATCACCATCCATTGGATCTTTATGATCAAGTGCACGGAAGCAGCTAGCATATCGTTTGCTCTTATCTGAACATAACACCAACAATAATGAGAACAGAAGTTCCCAATAGGTTTAACATTAAAAGCATCATATAGAAAATAAAAAAATCACAGTGTTATGTTTAGCTGTATAAACTATAGAAAACCTTTTCTCTTTGTATATGATAAAATAATAAGGATGTATAGCATGCTTTCATGTTCGATAGATAGGTTATGCATCAATATCAGGCATGTATAATAACCAAGTTATACTTCAATATTATGCTTGTATATATATATTTGCAGTGCTTTTATGCATGGTGACTGATCATCTTCAGCCATAAGTTCAACAAACAGTGACTAATCGTCTGTAGCCACATCTCCACACTCGGTGGCTAGTCTTCTGTAGCCACATGTTCAACCACATATATTAACATGATATAACCATGTAAACATCAAACAACTTGCCTTTATTATCACGCTTGCCATCCATAATCAAATTCATCCCTTCATATAATCATTATGTAATAACCCCTTTATCATCATATAATAATGTACACATCATATTCTTTAATCATCGTGTCCATCACAATGTGTTATGTATGAACCAAGTACATCACTAATATCATGCACATTATCCTCACCATATCACTTAACAAATATGTATTAATACACTTACCATCATGTAACAATGCATACATTATATCCTCTAATCATTATGCATTAATACATAGGATGGCAATACCTCATCATCTTCATCATTTAACATATATGCATTATTACACAATATATATATATATATATATATATATATATATATATATATATATCAAGTTTGTTATCACAAGAAGTAGTAAAAACTAACATTATATTACCAAGATTATAGAGTATTCTTCTTCAACTTGATTTCTATAATTATCATCTAGTTAATGGGGTTCATTTTATGCCATTTGTAGCTAAAATAGGGCAAAAATAGCTCCCACCACAGCCTGGTCATGCCCCCTATCACCGTCGTGCTTGAGAATATGAAAAACATGCTGCAACCTCAAAAATAGCCCAAAGCACGGCTTGGCCGTGTCTTGGAACACGGTCATGCTTCGGGTTTTCCTACATTCTAGGTTTCTATCTAGCCTGATCTTCTCTGACTAAAAAGATTATAACTCCCTCATTTTAACTATGATTAAGGTAATTTTGGTGTCTATGGAAAGCTAAGACAATTATATATATCTTTTTTGTTTAACACTTCAACAATTTAGAAATAAAAACAAGTGAAAATGGTGTTGGAAAATAGCGCCGTAACTCAACACGTTATTTTCCATTTATTAAAATCGGGGACGCTATATTTCTCCCCCATAAAAGGGAACTTTGTCTCCAAAATTCGGAGCTTACCTGCTCTCGAAAAATTGAAGATACTTCCTTCTCTCGATATCTTCTCTGCCTAAAATAACAAAATAATGTGAGTCATTCCCTTACCCCCTGCTACTCACATATCCCTAAAATATAGCAATGTAAGTCATTCCCACTGCTCACATAGCACAACATCATAGGATCATGTGAGTCATTCCCCCTCCCCCTACTCACATATCCCCAAAACATAGCAATGTGAGCCATTTGCCCTGCTATTCACATAGCACAACATCACAGGATCATGTGAGCCATTTCCCCTGCTACTCACATAGCACAACATCATAGGATCATGTGAGTCATTCCCCCCTACTACTTACATATCCCCACAACACAGCAATGTGATTCATTCCCCCTCCCCTCGCGCTACTCACATAACACAACATCACAGGATCATGTGAGCCATTTCCCCTCGCTACTCACATATCCCCAAAACACAACAATGTAAGCCATTCCCCCTACTGCTCACATAGCACAACATTACAGGATCATGTGAGCCATTCCCCCCTGTTACTCACATATCCCAAAAACAAATAGCAATGTTATTATATTCAACTACATTCATGACATCATATTCACCATTTTCATCATCATAGAACAAATATTTATTAATATCATGTAACCATGTGTGCCTCATACCTCACAAGCCTTTGTGTCAACTCATCAACTCATCATTACATCATATCATCTTATCTTTCCCTTTCATCTGTTGTCGTTGTTCTTGTCCTCTTCCATCCCCTTATGGCCATTGCCGTCCTAAGTGCCCCTTCTGTCCACAGCGATAACAAGTCATTTAACTGATCAAACATGGTTTATTTCCATGTGGCCATCTACACTTTCCACATCTATCCATCCTAACATTCGGCAAATAAAATCTAGATTCTATTGCAACGGACCTTCCATTGCCGATATCATTCCTCCCCCTCATGCTTTTGTCAAATGTTGAATACTTTATTTTTCTCTTCAGTAGAATTCGCTTCTCTTTTTCTTCTTTTGTTGCTTTTAAGTTTTCTCTAGCAGTCAGCATTTATTGACTAAGCGAACAAATTCTTGGATCTCCAAGACAACTATAGCACTTCTAAACTCGAGATTCAAACATACCTCGAACTTCACGGCTTTCTAGGCTTCATCTGGATTATATCTCAAATAAGTTGAAAATTTGCCCAACTCTTCAAATTTAGAGATGTACTGGTTAATAGTCTTGTTGCCTTGTTTAAGTTAAAGAAATTCAATCTCCTTTTCAGCCCTCGCACTGCTAGGGAAATACTTATCCATAAAATTTTCTCAAAACACCAACCACATAATCTGTCTACCTTGATGAATCAGCAACTCCCTAGCTCCCCTCCACCAATATTTAGCTTCCTCTTTCAACATGTACACAGAAAAGTGAACCTTCTGTTCATTAGATCAGTTTAAAACTTCAAAAATCTTTTCTAACTCGGTCAGCCACCTTTCAGCTACTATCGGCGTATACTCGCCCACAAAAGAAGGAGGCTTTGTCCTCATAAATTTTGCCTAGCCATTTTCATTCCCTGCATTTCTCTAATTACCTCTAACTTCACCGTCATTATTATTATTATGTATATGTCGCAAGATTTGATTTATGGCAAATACTTGATCTCGAATCACTGTGGTTAAATTGTGTAAGGTAGCTTCTGTATTTTTCATCGAATTTCTCCTAGGTGATGCCATCACTTACTATATCAATTAAAAGAAGTCAGTCACTATTGAGGTGATCAAGTTCAACAGCAAATTAAATATTGTATAGTAGTCATTACACCACTCAAGTATGCAAATAGGAAACACTAGTAATTTTCTTACTGACTCTATATGTTACCTTACACCACATAGTCACATGCTCACTCAAGAAATCCTTAGATCGATATATAACTCCCTTATTTTAACTCCGATTAAGATGATTTTGACGTTTATGGAAAGCTAAGATAATTATCTACAACTTTTATGTTTATCACTTTAACAATTTAGAAATATAAATAGGTGAAAATGGTGTTTGAAAAAAGCATCGTAACTCAGCACATTAGATCTGACCTATCTTCACTCATTAAGGCATATCTCTTTCATTTCAAATCCAATTAAGATTATTCTAGAGGCATTAGAAAGCTAAGAAACAGGGCTATAACTCATGTGTTGAATAGATTTCCAAATTCGACATAAATCATAACACCTAAAACCAACCATACAGAGCATCGGTTTTTACCCTTTTCAAGCTAGTTTCAGCAAAACATGTATGATCTATGCATCCAAACTCTCACTCTTCATGGCTAAGAATAAATATGCATCATGCATCATCAAAATAGGATATTTGAAAAAAATTAGATCATTCAAAATATATGAAATTCTATGGAAAGATTAATGTTAAACCTACCAAAAACCTAGAAATCCTTTCCATTCTCAAACCCTCATTGGATTTCCTTCTCTTTTAATCACTTCTCCTCATTCTTTTCCCTACAAAATCCTGCACTTTCACCATAGGAAATCAGCACTTGAAGCATCCAAGATGAAGATAAGAGTGAATTTAAGCTTGGACATGCAAAACTCACCTCAAAACTTTTCTTTGCTGCCTTTCTCTCTTTTCTTTTCCTTCTCCTTCTCCTCTCAATTCCTCTCTCTTTCTCTTCTCCCTTGGCCACAGCTTCGCCTTGGATATTTCCCTTGGTTGACTTTCTCTCTAAGTCAAGGGAAAAGCTTATTTTAATAGCCACCTTCTAGAAGCTTTCTCCTTCTTATCCTTGCCACTCATTTCCCTAACTATTATAAAAAGACCACTCCATTACATTCCAACTAGATCCTTGACTAAGGCATTATTTGGCTTCCTCCAATTTTCCAAATGCTTTAATTTCTCTTTTAGAAAGGTACTAATAGGCTTTAGAGTCACATCCAAAACATATCTTTAGCTCACTTCTTGATGTTCGGTTCTAGCCCCAAAGAATTAGAATATTACACTTTCTCCCCTTCTAGTTTTCTTTATTGTCATTTAGTCACTTTATCATTTTCTAAGATTTCTTCAATGTTCCATTTCATTCTCTTTCATTCCCTTCACCATTGAGAATTATATTTCATTTATTAAAATCAAGGATGTTACAATTGTGTTATTTGTATTGCCTAAAAACAAACAGGTCATTACATATTGTATTGGTTTTTCTGGGAATTCTCTACAACATTGGAAATTATGTGTTGACTATTTTCCTAAATATTTTTTGCCTGAGTTGACATTACATTGTGCTTTAATTATTTTGAAGTTGGTTACTTTGTGTTAAGACAAGTTAATGCTGCTTAGTTTTGCTTGATTGGACTGTCTATCCTGGATTTACATTGCTCTGAATCTTGCCAAGAATTTGACTGGAATTAAGCCATATCAGGACTCATATGTTGTGCTGTTAAATTACTCATATGTTATTTGGTGAATTTCCTACTTTGTATGCATCTTTCATTATTTGGTTTACCTGGAATTTTTTTTATTTGTACTTGGTTTTTCTAGTGTCCTGGTTTAGCTAGTGTGAATTGCAAATAGTCCATTGTTGGTTCTGGTGCCTGTTTATCCCATTCCCCATTTGCATTTTATCTGTTATCATTACCCATGGTACCTAAAAGAGCCAGAACTGGCCAAAGCTCCTCCCAATCCTAACAACCATGTAGATGACGAATTCAAAGACAGTCCTAACCTCCTCACCAAAAAATGAGTATGACATCGTGTTTTTTGATGATAATCAATAGACACAATACGACACTCTAGTTAAACAAGGAATGTTGAGTATCCAGTATATGGAAGAATAATGTTTAGAACGGTTGAGAATTTTAACTAATGTTTAATACTTGGTTGATAGAATAGGGTGGACCACCTTTGTTCAACTACGTTACCCAGCCTATGCTCAGACCACCTTAGAGTTTTTTAGTACAGTTAATGTCTTACTATTTCGGGGTCCCGATGTCGACCAAGGCTACATTAACTTCAGATTATTTTATTGTTCATTCAATTTATTGTTAGCCCAATTTAATGCATTATTTAGATTGCCTCCCAAGGGAACTAGATCAGTTCCCTAAAGTTTCAATGCAAAAATTTTTTGGAATTCTATTTCTGTAGGGGAAAATATAGTGCATCTGTATCAAAAGTATCTTTCATTTGTAACCTGTTGTGTGTATTTTATTAAGTTACCGCAAGCGCACGGCGTAGCTGTAGCTAGTCCGGCGAGTACAGGTTGTATCCCATAGAGAACAATGTCAATTACTAGAGTGATGCAAAATATGCTATCTAAATTGATGCAATTTGATGAGAAAGTGTCACAATTAAATAGATAAAAATAACCAATTAAGCAAAGCCTAGGGTTAGGGTTCACCACACTTGTGATACTCAACAACAAGTACGTACCTCTAATTGCAATTATCTAGATTAGTTAGGGGATGGATTAGCCTTAATTAACTAGCAAACTCTTTCAAGCATTACTAATCGTACCTAGGTTAATCCAATTGCCTATTTTCATGGTGCTTAGTTTAACCTAGGTTCATTAAGCTTAATGCCAACCATGGAATACAATTAATCGGTGTTCTCGTGCCTACTAATTGATTCGTTTCTAGAGAATCTTAAACTACTTTCGTGATTAAGATATCTCTAATTAACTATTAAGTTTAGGTTTTAATCTTCACCTTTCAGTTCATCAATTAAATACCTAAGACGTGATAGATTGGTGATCAGGCATTCTACCAACTCATTCATGCATATAATAGCTAATCCTAATCAATCTAAAGCAATCACAATTAGGGTTCCAATATTCAATCAAAGTATCATCATACCACAAGTGGGTTTACCAAAATCCTAGATAAAAACTACTCACACATCATATAATCAGAAACCAAATTCATAATCATTAAATAAACCATGATAGTTCAATACAATCTCAAGAGAATGAATAGAGGTAGAAGTATAGATAAAGAACTAAAGTAGAAAGATGTAACCTGGTGTGCAGAAAAGTAAAAACTAAAAATACAATCTTCCAATGCTGATAAATCCTATTCTAGAACATCCAATCCACCATGATTCAAGTTAAAAGCTAACCTAGGAGTGTTTTCTAAGCCTAAGAACCCCGTCTAAAGTGTCTCCTCTGGTCTGAATATGTGCCTCTGTGTTTTTCCCCGCTTATGTATCCACTTGGCAGCCAAAAACCCTAATTTTAACGTGCAGTACGGACCCGAAGCACGGCCGTGTTCCAGGACACGGCCTGGCCGTGCTTTGGGCTGGATTCTGGGAACATTCTACAGCTTCTGCCCAGAGCACGGCTTGGCCGTGCTCCATACCACCAAGCACAGCCTGGCCGTGTTGGGGGCTATCGTGCAGCTTTTTCTCTAATTTTTAGTGTGCTGCTTCCTTGCTTCCTCCTTTGCATATCCCAAGTTCACTTGGCACTTCCCATGATTGTTTTCTCTTGCTTCTTAGCCTCCTTTATTCTCTTACAAACACAAAATAGACTACAGCAATATCCAGAACAAAGTATAACTAAAAGCAGAGAAATAACCACAAGTTACTATAAATTAGGGGATAAAATATAGCCATTAAGTACTCAAAATTTCCATTTATCATAACCCTATTTTCACACTAAAACAATTATTCAAAGAAGAAAAAATAGAATCAATATGATTAGAGATGCATCAGGAAACTAGGTGGAGAACAAAGAGGAAATAGTGAAGATTGTCACCTCTTTTTTATGAATCTTTATACTGAAGATATCAAGCAAAGGAAATGGCACCTTACTCAACATAATTAGGGGCATATTGATAGAAACTATCTTGAAAACTTAGAGACTCCTTTTTTAAAAGATGAAACTAAGAAAGCAATCTTTAACATTGGAGGGCTTAAGGCCCCTGTTGATTATGGCTTCCCTATAATTTTTTATCACAAGAATTGGGATATTGTGGGCCACAGTGTAAGCAATTTTATTTAGAATTTATGGCACAATCCCAGTCAAATTAGAAAGGTAAATAATACCCTCTTAGTGTTAATTCCAAAATTTGAGAAATCAAAGTTTATCAACTAAATTAGGACAATTTCACTACGCAATGTGATTTACAAAAGAGTCACTAAGATTCTAGTCAATTGTTTAAAGCATATCCTAAAGAAAGTGGTCTCCCCTTATCAAGCTAGCTTCGTTCCGGGCAGAAACATCCAAGACAATATAGTTATTACTAGGGAGGTGGTACACTCTATGAATAGAATGAAAGGCAAAAAGGGGTTTATGGCAATCAAAATTAATTTTGAAAAAGTTTATGACCATCTCAACTAGAGTTTTGTTAAAAAAGTTCTGAAAGAAAATAAGTGTGGGGAAATCTTCATTAGAATTATAATCGATACCCCCTCTACTACAGTACTTTGGAATTGAGAAAAACTTAGACATTTGAACCATCCAGAGGGGTTCATCAGGGGGATCCTATGTCATCGTATTTTTTTGTTTTATGTATGGAAAAACTCTCACACATTATTGCAGATGCAATGAGTAATAAATGTTGAACACCTTTTAAAATAAGAAGAAATGATCCGCTTATATCCCATTTGATGTTTACAGACGACCTCCTCCTATTTGTAGAAGCAAGTAAAGAGCAACTTGATTGTATTATTCAATGCCTAGACAAGTTTGCCATTATTTTTGGTCAAAAAGTTAGCATAGAGAAAACATGTATTTATTTATCCAAGAACACCAGTATTATAAAGAAAGAAGAACTTATCCAAAGAAGTTGATTTAAAAAGGCAAATTATTTAGACAAATATTTGGGATCCTACATAGTTAATGACAAGCAATCTTACAAACACTTCAAGCATATTGTAGAAAAAATCCAACATAGGTTGAATGGATGGAAAAGGCAGTGCCTTTCCCTAGCCAGAAGGATGACTTTAGTTGAGTTTGTAACCTCCACCGTGCTTATCTTCCATATGCAACATATAAAAATTCCAAAAAGGGTTTTTAGGGAAATAGAAAAGCTTCAAAGAAATTTTATATGGGGCACGGATGAACATAGAAAATGCTAGCACCCTGTGGCTTGGAAGAACCTATGCCTGCCAAGGAAGTTAAGAGGTATTGGATTGAAAAATCTAGAGGTAATGAACGATGCTCTCATATGTGAAGTTGGGTGGGGGAGATCAACTAGTCTGATGACCTTTGGGTTCAAGTCCTCACAAGCAAATATGGAAGAAACACAAATTTTATACAGGGCTATAGTGCTAAGCCTTCATACTCATCTATCTAGAAGAACATAGCTAGGCTCTGGCCTATGGTCAACCGACACTGTCGTTAGAGCATGGGAGATGGACAGTTAGCTCTTTTTTGGAAAGATAAATTGCTAGACGAGGATGGGGTCTTGCTGGACATCTGCTTGACATCCCTTCCTGATGATGCTTGCAATAGTGTAGCATGCCATTATGTTAATGAAAGAGGTGAGTGGGACATGAAAAGACTACATCATCTCTTAGAATCAAACGTGTTGACAGAGCTGCATGCTATCCCTCCACCAAATGAGCAAGAGGGGAAGGATACCATCTTTTGGAATCTTGAACCAAAAGGGACATTCACAGCTAAAAGCATGTATTATGCTTTGAGCAATTTTAATATGAACCTGAAAGATAGTCTATGGGATCGCATTTGGAAATAGAGAGGACCCAAAAGAATTTTAAGTCTTTCTATGGCAAGCCGCGACGGACAGGATCCTCACCAAAAAAAATATGGCAAATGAACGAATGTTGACCCTACATGTCATATTTGCCCACTACCCATTGAAGACACCAAGTATGTTCTTTGAGACTGCCAATGGGCGTCGAAGGTGTGGGAACTGTTTCTAAATCCAACAAAAACCATAGTCTTTCACTCACTATCACATAGAGATTGGCTCAAGATGAACCGGATAGAAAATTTTGGAACAAATGCTCAATAGAACAAGAATATCACATTCAGGACAATTTGCTGGTGGTTGTGGAGATGGAGAAACAAAGAATTCTTTGAAGAAGAAAGTGACAAGCCTTCTCATCTAGATATTTATATACAGAAAATAGTATAGGAAATAATTAAAACATGCAGAGATGACATAAGCAGAGATACGACGAAGACCACATTGGATGTAAGGTAGAACTTTCCACCACTGGGTTGAGTAAAGCTAAATACTGATGGAGCTATGAAAGGTAATAATGGCATTGCAGGATGTGGTGGTCTCCTCTGGAAAAGCGACAACAGCTGGATAAGGGATTTACACAAAAAACTATGGAAATGCAACTCAATGAACGCAGAGCTTTGGATAGTTTTGACAGGCCTTGAGATGGCATGGAATGAAGGCTATAATCAAGCGATAGTCGAAAGTGACTCCCGAGCATTAGTGTGGATGGTTGAAAACTACTCCCAAGATCAAGGTTGTAAATCGAAGCTGCTTTAGAGAATCATTAGAAGAATCAATCAAGGATAGTGCATTTCCTTCCTTTCTACATATAGAGAAGGAAATTAATGTGTTGACTGGTTGGCAAATTATAAAGTGAAGTTTGATTATGGTATCTGTTTTTTGATAGAACTCCTCAGTGACCTTAGGATCTTATTGCTTGATGACACAGTGGGTGCTACCACCCCCAAAGTATTTTCTTAAAAAAAAAATTCTCTTTCCTGTGCATTTGGCCTTTAGATTTACCAAAAAATATATATTTTATAATTATTATTTATATGAATCTAATATACAGAATGATAAATTTTCTGCTAGGTAGATCGCAGAATGATAAACTTTGAAATTGGACCTTCTAATATTTTCCAAATTAATCATTCTTTTATTGTATGAATTAAAAATATTAGGGCGATAAAAGTTACAGTAACTAGATAGAAACAAAACGAATTGCAATTAACACGCACTCGCAGACGCCCTCCCTCCTTCCAAGTTGCTTTGGTGCTTACGTTACAGAAGCAGAACACGTTGGCCATCCACGGGATTTTTTTTTTTTTTTTGCCCACAACCGTCCACAAGAAGTTGGCGACTATACTCTTTCAAAGAACAGATTACAATTAGTTATTTTAGATTAAAATATTATAAAATAAATCCTCAATGTTAATATATTATTATTGAATTATTTATTTATATTATATTTTTAAATTATCAATTTTTTTAGTAACGGTTATAATTTTACACTTCATTTAAAATTCAACTTGCACGACACTAATTATTTATCCTTACTTTTTTCCGGTAATCGAAGCAGATACAATGAGCGCTGCTTTTATTTTTAAGTTTTTTTGGGGCACACGAGAGTTATGCGGCGTCCGGGGTCCAGGTACATGGATAATACAATGGAATCCGAACTGTCAAGCAATGTTAGTGTGGGTCCCACAGCTTCTTAAACAAGAACAAGGACTCATTTGGTTGGATGGAATAAATTTTAATGAAATGGAAAGAAAAAAGAAAGAGGGAATGGAAAAGAGAATGAAATGTCATTACCTTATTTGGTATGCGATGGAAAGGAAGAGGTAATGTGATATTTTATTATTTGATTAATAGATAAATTGAAAAAATAGAAAAATAAGATAAGCAAAATGATTTAATTAATTTTAATATAAATTAATTAAATTAATTGTTTTAAATAAAAAAAATTTAAAAAAAATAAATTTTTTTTAAAAAATTCCTACAAATTAATCTTTACAAAATATAATCAAATTAATTTTTTTAATAATTAAATTAAATTATTTTAATAAAAAAAATATGAAGTTAGTATTATTTTGTGATGGAATTTTGGATTTCATTCATTATTGAAAGGAATCAATTTTCCATC
The DNA here is from genome assembly GCA_037074535.1 of Gleditsia sinensis. Lineage (NCBI taxonomy): Eukaryota > Viridiplantae > Streptophyta > Magnoliopsida > Fabales > Fabaceae > Gleditsia > Gleditsia sinensis. The sequence goes on from CM073464.1 coordinate 16,009,910, forward strand.
ACATGATGGAATGCTCCATTCCATCAAACCAAACGATGGAATCCTACTTTCCATTTCAGATTTCTTTCCATTCCTACCAACCAAACGCGCCCAAGGTTTTTGTGATGAAATATCACAATAAAAATAATTTTTTTTAAAAAAGCTAATTATACAATATTGATTTTGTAAAAAATATATTTATATATTAGATTTTTATTGCAGAATTTAATAATAAATATTTTAAAAATTATAATTTTTCTTAAAAACTACTAAATGTACATTGAATTTTATTTTATCAAATAAAAAAAGTGAAACAGTTCAAGTATTGAGAGGTAACATTTTTTTTATAACCGTAAAAATGAGTGTTTTTCTTTATCCAATTAAAAAGTGATATTAATTGCCACAAAATGGAATTCTGCCTATTTCGAATACGTAAGATACGAAAGCTAACGCAGCAAAATGCCTGTAGTAAGATAAAGGACAATGGAGTAGGTTGAATATGGAAGTAGACAAGGATAGATCGACAGCTAAAAAGCTATATATTTGTATACCAGAACGGGGACATATGCCTTATCAAATTTGCATTGGGAATTTGTTTCACTAATATAATGTTATAAATATTTATTTGCACTAAAAATAGGTATACTATGTTTATTTGGTATATTTATTATTTTTTAACAAAAAAAATCTATCTTTTATCATTGGGTTTAATATTAAACGCTGAATTTCTACAGCCAATAAATTGTACATTCACAAAAAAATTGTTGTACATTCATATGAATATCATAGTTTAAAATCCAAATATGATTGATGGAGTTACATACTTAAAATCCTGAATAGGCATTAATTAAATTATTTGAATTTTTTTTTGCAACTGCCGCATAAGTATTTTTATGCTTTTTTAATTTAAGATTAATATTATTAAAAATATTGAAATTATTCTTTTTTACAAATATTTTTTTATAAATTTAAATTTTATTTATCACTTAAGTAAAACAAGTTTATGAGTTACTTAAAATTCTTATCCCTCACAAACTACGCCTATATCCAAATTTCCAAAGTTAATCGAAGTTTTACTACAGGTCTATTAAATTAAACTAAAACTAGACATACCTAATTCATTAATAAATTCATTCCTTTTTTGTATGGGAACATTTCTTCCATTGTCGATTCAGTATTAATATATTAATATAGCTGTACAACTTTTGATCACTTTTGGTATGAGTAATTAAAAAACAATATAATTATAAAAAAATAAAAAAAGGTAGTTTCTAATTGGTTACTTAAAAGACAATGAATAATTTTCTTTTACGAAGAAAGGTAATGAGTAGCTTTTATGATAAATAACGAGTAGTTTTAAACATAAAAGATAAATGTTGGTGATTGAATAATGTTAATCCAGTCCAAAAAAAATGTTAAACTTTTCATTAATATAAAATAACTAAATAAAAAAAGTGAATTGATGTCAAGCCACATAGTATCTAAATTTATGATTTTTATTCATTTAATTTAAAACTTCATTATCATATATGAAATATTTAAATATATAATTAATTAAGTTCAAAATATTTTTTTTATAAACTTAAAGGCTCTTCTATGGTTAAGTTATAATTTACTTATTATTTAAATTATGATTTTTTTTATTTTTTTATAACTAATTTCACTACTTTAAATAATTTATAAACATAATTTTTGAAGTAGTTCAATACATTTAAAATTTTATTTTAAGTTACCCTTACACAAATAAATTTGCATTGATAGAATAAAATGTTATCCCTTATAATCGAACGGACTAACTCAAGGGGATATAATTATGTGAATAGTATTATTTTTAATAAAATAATAGTTGATTACCACGTATCATGCCTAGTTTTGTCTGAAAGCTTTAATTCAAATGGCATTTCTCTTATGGAGGTTCTAATGTCTTTGATAAATAAATAAATGTTAAAAAAAATATCAAAGGGAATATTCTATGCAATCAAAACCAAGAGACTCAACCATCGCTTGGTCTCCATAAATAAGCGTGACATGCCTTCACTTTAATTGACTCCGATGCCCAGTATTTGCAAGGCTTACCCCACCACCGCAGCCCCAAGTTCGCCGACTCAGATAAATTCCAATTCCAATTTCCCCATCATCAACAACGAAGAGAAGCAGCAGAGGAAATTGCAGGAGAAAAATGTGGTTCACGTACGTTTGCGATGAGGAAGAGAAGGAGCTGGGTAGGCAACAAGCCCCTGGATCCTGTCCTTACTGCGGAGGCAAAGTCGAAGCCATGGACGTTGAGATCCAGTGGAGGCTCTGTTTCTTGCCCATGTGCTTCAAAATCAAGAGGAAGTACTTCTGCACTCTCTGTGCCAGACGTTTAGAACTATATTACTAGATTTAGAAGCCTAAACAGAGAAAGCTCAACGACCAAACAAACGATGCTTTCTTTCGACCGTCTCTTTCTCCTTATATCTCTGAATGTGCTTACTGTTCATCATCCCCTGTTGAAATCTGTGGGTGAAGTATCTAGAAGAAGGCTTTGATGTATATGAGAATCAAAAGTGGTATTTGATTTTCTCTTTCTTTTTTTCCTTTTCTCCTTCGTGATTTTGACGAGAGATTTTGATTGCCGTTGAGATGCTTTATCGTCATTATTGCTCATCAATTAATCGGAGATGAAGAAGCTTTCGGATTTTTCTCCTTTTGTTGCAATAATTCAAAGCAAAACAAGGTTAAATACTTTTGCTTTTATAATTAGAGCTAAACTTTGTTGATCAAACTATGAGAAGCAGATTAAATAGGAAATATCATACATTTTTTCTTTTTTTCTATCCCCTGTTTTTTCTGTTCTTCTCGATAAGGCTTTCGAAACGGGGTTTTGTCTGAATCATGAATTGGACATCAATTTGAAACGGAAGAGCATTGAGCCTCTAGCAAGAATAGCAGAATGATTCTTGATCTGCATCCAAGAGGCGTTGATGGCAGGTGAGGCCAAAGACTCGCAGACTCTCTGTTTTATATATATATATATATATATATATATATATTAAAAAATTTATAACTAGCTATAAATAATTTAATTTAATACAATATAAATTATTAAAAGATTGAATTAAAATTTATAAAATTTTAAAATAAAATAAATTAATATAAATTTTTAAAATTTGAAGAGTGTGAATCTAAATTTTATAAATTGTAAAAGAGATTTTTAATTCAATTTCAAATTTAAAAAAAAAATTATGAGTGTTAATTTTTTAAATTTCAGAAAACATAAATATAATTAACTCTAAAAAACTCTTGAATTTTCATCTATTTATTTATAATTGGTTTAAATTATTTATTTTTGATCAATCAAGTTTATTTTTTAAAAAATTACAATTATTTAAATATTCATTATCAAATTTTTTTGATAAAATTGTAAAATATAAAGTTTTTGTATAACTCAAACGTATATTATTACTTTTTTTATGTTGTTCAAAAAATCAGAACCACCCAATTGGATAGAAAAAAAACTGGTAACATGTCCTTTTAACCCTTAAAAATATTTCAACCGAAAAATAAAGAAGAATAAAATGGGTGGATTTGGTAACAACTGCACCTATATTTTGTGGATTTAATTCTCATTTCAGTTTCTTCTAATTATTTGCTAAATCAAAATCCCATCCTTACCACAGAGGCTGCTAGACTTGGTGGTTCAGAACCCAGAATTTAAAATCATTGGACCCCATCTGTCATTTCCCAGAAGTCCATCGTGTCCCTTGTGATTCTCGTAGTAACCACTTGGATGAGTTTTTACTAATGAGAAACGTTTTAAGTAACGTAGAAATAAGCAAAATGACAATCAGTTTCTAGATCAAAATATCTCTGGATATGGGGACTGAAACAGAGATTTGATGGCTGGGTCTTTATTTTGTTATTAAAATGAGTACTTTTTTTAACTTTTAAATTATCTTTTACACTTTTTAAATAGAATATTAATTTTATTTAATATATTAAGATAATTTATTTTTATAAATGTAAACTCTCTATAATTAAAAAATTCTCTAAATTATTAAATTCAAATTATCTAGATAACTTTTTTTAAACACTATTTTCAGACTTCTTAACCCTAGATTAGTGTTATAGACAAATAAAACCAATAAATTTAGGGTCTGCACTTTTTTGATGCAAGAGCAGGACCACAATCAAGCAATTTAATAGAGTTCATCGTAGATCTATAAATGTCCGTATGTGTAAGGTCATCAAGTACAACTAATATATTGTATGCCAATTATTGCGTGTGCGTGGGGGTAAAATATAAAGTAATCATGGTCGTTAGAAAGAATTAAATAAATTAATTTTTATAAGTTTATATATTTTTATCAAATTATCTGATTTTATAAAAAAAATATTAAATGATTGTCATGAATATTTATTTATTCAGTTATTTAATATGTACTTTCTCTGATAAATATATTTCTGAACTTTAGAATTAAAATTATTTCAGAAAAAAAGAAGAAGATAGCTTTAAACTAGACTTGAGAATTTAATTGGTTCGTTGCTACATGCACATTTTTATCCTCACGCATTTAATATCTTTGGTACTTTTTGTCTTCGATGCGTGAATGGGATTTCAATTTCTTGTCTGATATGTGAAGAGAAGCAAGATTTTTGATGGTAGTGAATGATTTAAATTAGATTTACGGAAACGTTAAAAATGGGAGTTTTAAAATGGACACTGCTATGGAGAGAAAGCGTTCGAGCTTCTTTTTTGAAAGACATAGTTATTTTTAGTTGTGTACATAGGTATCACAATTAAGGGACGTATGGCATATAATAAAAATTTTATTTTAAAGAATTATGTTTTTTGAAAAATATAATTGATAAAAATAATAATTTTTAAAAATATATAAAATATATTTAAAATTTTTGTTTTAAAGAATTATGGTTTTTAAAAAATATAATTGATGAAAATAATAATTTTTAGAAATATACAAAATGTATTTAATTGGTCTTTCAAGATTGTTAAAAAAATTTAAATAATATTTTTTTAAAATATTTTATTCTTATGTTTAGTTCTACTTGAATTTTATGAGAGTTTTAGTATATATTTTTAAAAAATACGCTTTATCTATTTTTTTAAAAAAATTTGTTTGTTTATTTTTTTTAACAAAGAATAAAATAAATTGAAAGACAACCCTTTAGCATAAAAAATGTGCAAAGTTTGCAACAACAAAAAAATCATCATATGATATCTAAAAAGACAACTTGAAGTACAACTTTACAAATTATAAAATAGGACAAAAGATGCATATAAGGGTACATGTGAACATGAACAGAAACTTCTTTTTTTGCTAGTGCAAGAAGTTGCATATAGAATTATATTAAAAAATGAAAAATAACATCTATATTATATATTGTTAAAACTTCAAATATCATAATTTATACAAAAATAGTGATACACAGAAAATCATCTTAAAAAGGAGTGATAACTTAGAACAATACTATCTTCTTGATATAGCTTTCATTATAGTAGTTTATATTCTTAATCAACATTGCAACAAATTAATGAATATTAATAAAATATCAAAGAAAAAAAATTGTAACAACAAAAAATTACCTTCTCAAATTCAATTTTCAGCCAATATATCATTTACTAGCGACTTTTTATCTTCAAAATCCACCTATAAGAAAATGTCAATACTATCCTCACATATTAAACGATCAATGTTAGTCTTTTGTAGAGTATTCAATCCTTCAATATTCTTCAACTTTTCACAAAACTAACATTCTCTTATTGGCTCCATCAAGTTCATCTTTTTAAATTGAAGTCAAAGTTTCAACAGTTCATTTCTCATATAAAGTACCAAACTTGTCAACGCTGTCAGCCAGCATTTTAATTAATTAACCTTCTCGATCTCTTTATTTTTACCTCTCTTACCATTATTTGACCCACAACCCTGTCCAATGTTAGGGGTTTCTTAGATTTCAGCAATAAAGTCAACCGCTTCATTAACTTCTTCTCTAACATGTATTTCAACTTCAACATCAACATCCATATAAACTTCTTTGTACGTTGGTTACACAACAGTAATAGGGTCCTCTGCATTTTATCTATTGGCATTATCTTTACCAAAAACATGATCAAGTATATCAAATGACTTACTGCAAAGCCCTTTAGCATTGGGGTGGATCTGCTAAGAAAAATTATAAATAATATATATATATATATATATATATATATATATATATATATATATATATATATATTAATTGAAGAATAAAATTACATAAAACTATAATTGAATAGACATTAAAATATCATACATTACCTTTACCTAATCTTTATATATTTCTTTATCAACCACAATCATTTTATGCATGTCATTTCAACCAGATCCACAATCACCCCTAGACCATATAATTTCACATATTGCATTATAATGTTTTTTAAGTTGCTTAACCCTTGACTTTGAATGAGAGGAAGTTTTCAAATTACAACTAGGCATCTTTTATAGTATCATATTCTCCAAATGCTTGTAAAATCCAAGTTTGAAATCATTGTTCCCTCTCTAAACTATCACATATTCAACTAGACACTAAAACAAAGATTGCATTTTCTTCATAAATCCATTGATGGTGATTATGTTTCACTTTAGATTGCTCCATCTAGTGAAGAAAAAGTATATAGAACATAAATAATATCAAATAACTAAAAGCATATAATTATATAGTCAACACTAATATGACAACACAAGTGAGAATGTGATAAAAATAGTAATATTCAATCTATTACAACATAAAAAAAGTACCATACTCAAAATAGCCATCATTACAAGTGACAAAAATAGAAGACAAATTATAATGCCATCTAATTGATTTCAATGTTGTCTGTAACATCCCTAATGTCGTTTCATGAATTAATAAAAATACAAAAGTATTCTCCCTAATTTCGTTTCTTTTTAAGGTACATAAATATTTAATAAAGGAAATAAAATTTATTAGACAATTTTTAGATATCTAAGAAAATATAATCCTTAGAAATTTTTCACCTTACGTGTATGCATAGAAATGTTCTAACATTAATGGAATAGGTAAAGAGAGAAAACCTAAGAGGAAAAAATTAGAAATAATATACTAAAGAAATGTGAAATTCTTGGGTAAGGAAAATAAATTTTTGAAAACAGGTAAAGGTCTTAAAATTTCAAGAAAACATTAGATTAGGGTAATTTTTCCTAATTCAAGAACTAGAATTACTAAGTTTAACATATTCAACCATATATTGGGCTTTCACCTATGGACACTTCTTATAGGGTTTTATTTTTCCACTTCACATAAATTTCTAGCAAGCCCATTGGATAACCTAAACAAGAAATAAATCATAGACTTGGACTAGGATATAGAATTGGACTAGGATATAGAAATTGGATCGATAGCCCAAAAATTATGAAAATATGTCCAAGCCCTCCAAGAAAGGTAGAATTTTATCCAAACCAAAGGAAATGGGTAGGAATAAGCCCAAATCCAAGAGGAAAAATAAAATAAAATAAATCATGTGATAATATAATAAAGATTATGTTACATGGCTTTAAGACAAAAATTTAGCAAGTGGTATGATAATACAAGGCTTTAGGACAAAACATCTATATCCTACACTCATCATTTTAGCAAGTAGTATGATAATACAAGGCTTTAGGACAAAACATCTATATCCTACACTCATAATTTTAGCAAGTGGTATGATAATACATGACACTAGGACAAAACATTCATATCCCACACAAATAATTTCAACCAAATAATGGAGATTCAAGGGCTAGAAATTTGCCACCTAAAAAGGAAAACCTATCATAATTAATTAAGAAAAAAGAAAAAGGAAATGAATCCCTAAATCAAAGGGACCTTGTCCCTTATCTTAAAAACATATTATCATAATTTTCAAAATACAAATCTCTTTTCCTATGCATATCTTGACTAAGGAAGAGGAAGACAAGAACATGAGCTGTTTATTTTCCAAAAATTCAACCAAGTGTATCCTAATTGTGATAAGGTAGACCCATGATCATGAAAGTTGAATTATTTGGTGGTCTATTGAAGAAAAACTCACCCTTATAACATTGGAATTTTCGTCCAAGTGAGGGAGAGGAAAAATAGAAGCAAGGTAGAGTGAGGAAAGGAGAGGAAGAAAGGAAAAAAGAGGAAGGAGAAGTCTAGAGGACTAGTGCTCAAGGTAAATTTAACAATATTTCTTTTTGAAGAAAAGATTTGGAACTTGTAATTTATATGAGATTTTGATTTTAGAACTTTGATGATTGGTCATGGATGTTGCTATATCATGTTACATATTATGTATGTTTAAATACTTTGGCTGGTGTAGATAGTTCTGCATAGGTATGGCTATGGGTGGCAAAATTTTAAGCTTCTGTTTTTAAAATTCTGGAAAGAATCGGTAAGGAATTAAAATAAATGGTTAACATAAAAAATGTATATCTATGTCTCATAGATTTTTAGCCACTGGAATCACTCAATTTGAAGTCCATATGAGGTAGATATGGTCTAATTAGTAAGTAGTCATCAGAAAATGGTTAATCAGGGAAGAATATGTTAGGATAGCTTCTGTGTTTTAATTTCTGGGAACATTCTGTAGGGAATTTAAATAAATCATTAACATAAGAATTATAGATATATGTGTCACGGATTTTTATCCACTAGAATCACTCAATTTAGAGTCCATATGAGGTAAATATGGTCTAATTAGTATGCAGTAGTCAAAAATTGGTTAATAAGGGAAGAATATTTTAGGATAGTTTCAGTGTTTTAATTTTTGGGAACATTCTGTACGCAATTAAAATAAATTATTAAAATAAAAATTATTTCTATATGTGTCATGGACTTTTAGCCACTGGAATCACTTAATTTGGAATTCTTATGAGGGAGATATGAACAAATTAGTAGGTAGAGGTCATAACCTACCCGAGAAGAAATAACATGTACTTTGAGGGAGTAATATCACCATGATTTCTTAACATTTCGTTCAACTGTTCAATATAATAGTTTTAGATAACTGTTTTATCTTTAAATTGACACCAAGATCACCTAAATCGGAGTTAAATTGATATTTGAAATGGTTATGTTCATGGCATGATTACCAATGATTTTTGGCTATTATTGTGAAAAGAAAAGAAATAAGCATGGTCACATGGAAAATCCATGTGGTGCACCAGTAGGGGACGCCCTACCAACGGTTATGATTATGTTAATGAGAAAAGAAAGAGAAAGTAGGCCATGTCGGACAGAGCGAGAAAAGCCCGTACCAGAGAGTAGAAAATACTCACCCTGACCGGGGTAGCTTGATATGAGAATAAATTGATAGTCATCATATGATATTCTGAAAATAGTTAATCCTATTATACATGTCATTGTTGTACAATTTTCATGTGCATAGATATAGTGCATTCATGTGACCAAAGATATTTGCTGTAGATTATACAGCTGAACATGACGTGAAGAGCTATATTGATAATGATTTATTGTTGAACTTACTGGGATTTAATTCTCACTATATTTCCATGTCATGTTCAGAAAATTAGTTATGCAGATTTTTCTATGGCTTTGGCTTTTAGTGCACGTTCGATTGAGTTACTCTATGATGGGCAGATCCCAGAAATAAATAAAGTGTTTGTGGTCGAGTGACTCAGATCCTGGTAAAAGTGCAACCACCCGCACCCGCATCTCCCGAACTGGTCAACAGGGATGAATAAGATGTAATTATATATGTGTTAGACTTTTGTACGAATGTTATTGATTGATGATATGTATGTAAACTATGTATTGTATAAATTAAATAAATTTTATTTTGAGTTAAGTTGTAACGAGGAAATAACTTCATGGTATTTAAAAAAAATTGATACTTAAATGGAGTTGTTACATAATTAGTATCAGAGCAGGTCGATCCTAGATGGTCAGTGGGTGGATGGTTATCTGAATCGATCTTATAGTGTCTTGAGTATGTTTGTGGTTGTGCTGTATAGGGATAAGTGAATTCATATAGGTAAGAAATTACTAGTGTTTCCTACCTACATGCCGAGGTGGTGTTATGACTGCTATTAAATATTTTTGAATTAACTATTGGGTTTGATCACCTCAATAGTAGCATAACTTTGTTTTTGCCACAGTAAGAAATGGCACCACCAAGGAGGAATCCGACAAACAATGCGGAGGAAACCCTGCATAACCTGGCCATAGTAATTCAAGACCAAATCATGACCACTAATCAAATTCTACAATACCTCCAGAATGCTAATAACTCGAATGGTGTGAATGGTACTAACAACCGAATGGCTGAAAATGATAACGGCATATCCGAGTTCCTGAGAACTAGGCCACCTTGTTTTCTAGGCGGCTTTGACCCGATTGTAGCTGAAAGATGGATAAGGGAGTTAGAGAAAATCTTAGAAGTGATGGACTGTACTGAGGAGCAGCAATTAATCTTTGCTGCAAATATGCTAAAAGATGAAGCAAAATACTGGTGGCATGGAGTTAGAGAACTTTTAGCTCACAAGGAAAGGCAGATCACTTGGCAGGTGTTTAAAGACACCTTTTTGGAAAAGTACTTTTCAAGTACTGTGTGGGCGGAGAAAGAGATCGAATTTCTCCAACTCCGGCAGGGTAGCATGACCATAGACCAATACATCACGAGATTCAAGGAGTTGTCTAAGTTCTACTCTTATCTGCGATTTAACCCCGATGAAGCATGGAAGGCTATTAAGTTCGAAGCGGGACTGAACCCGGACATAAAGAATGCTGTTGTAACTATGGAGATCAGGGAGTTTGTACCTCTGATCAATAAATGCAGACTCGTGGAGAAAAATTTAAAGGCAGTGGAGGACAAGAAGCAAAGGTGAAACCTGTGGAAAAGGAAGAAAATTTTTTCCCACCCTAGCAAGAACGTGAGAAGAAGTGGATATGGAGCTGGTAAGAGGCCATTGACTGCGGGTCTCAGACCTTTCTAACAAGACCTCGCCTCAGTCAAGTGCACTAAGTGCGGACACATGCATGGTAACCGGCCATGCTACATGGGACAAGATGTTTGCTTTAATTGTGGACAGAAGGGTCATTTTGTGAGAAACTACCCACAGAATGTGGGAAAGCAGCCGGAACAGAGGCATCAGGTAAAAGGAAGGGTTTTTACCCTAAGCGGCCAAGAGGCAGCTCAATCTTTTGAAATGATTCAAGGTACATGCTATATCTATGGATTTGCTCTTATGGTGTTGTTTGACTCTGGTGCTAGTCATTCATTTATATCAGAAGAATGTATTAGGGAGTTTCAGTATCCTATTGCTGAAACCCCCTATGAGCTATCTGTAGTAACTCTCATAGGGGAAAGGGTCTTAACTTCTTCTGTATGTAAGGACTGTCAGGTCACTATCCAAGAGAAAACTTTTTTTGTAGACCTTGTCTGTCTACCTTTAAAAGGTATTGATGTCATTCTAGGGTTAAACTGGATGACTAAAAATCGAGTCTTGCTAAATTGTTGTAACAAGACCATTGAATTTCTATCTCCTACTCCGAAAGAGCAAGTGCAGTTATTGATACTTAATGCCAATCAAGTTAATAGGGAGTTGAAGAATGGAGTACTTGGATACATTCTCTTGTATTTATCAAACCTAGAAGTTGAATCGAAACTTGATAAAATCCCAATAGCCAACAAGTTTCTTGAAGTATTTCTATCGGATATTCCAGGCTTACCTCCTAAGAGAGAGATATAGTTCTCTAATGATCTCCTACCTGGGACAGAGTCTATCTCTATTGCACCATATAGAATGGCCTCGAAGGAACTACAGGAACTCAAGAAACAGTTAGAGGAACTATTAGACAAGCAATTCCTTAGACCGAGTGTATCACCTTGAGTAGCTCTTGTATTGTTTGTTAAGAAGAAAGACGGGAGCTTGAGACTATGCATAGATTACAGACAACTGAATAAGGTGACTATCAAAAACAAGTACTCTCTCCCTAGGATAGATGACTTATTGGATCAACTGAAGGGAGCCTTCATCTTTTCTAAAATTGACTTGAGGTCAAAATACCATCAAATTAGGATCAAGGAGGAAGACGTACCAAAAACTGCCTTCAGGACTAGGTATGGGCACTATGAGTTTCTCGTAATGCCCTCTGGGTTGACGAATGCACCTGCAATTTTTATGGATTACATGAATCGCATTTTTCGACCCTACCTAGATCAATTTGTTGTAGTGTTCATTGATGACATCTTGATATATTCTAAGAGTGAGAAAGAATATGAACAACATCTCTGAATCGTGCTGCAATTGCTGAAAGAGAAAAAGTTATATGCCAAATTGGAGAAGTGTGAATTTTGGTTGTCAGAGGTGAAGTTTCTCGGACATGTCATCTCTAATAGAGGGGTAGCCGTAGATCCTAGCAAGATGGAAGCAGTGATTCAGTGGGAGAGACCAAAGACGGTTACAAAAGTTAGAAGTTTCCTGGGTTAGGCAGGATACTACAGGAGGTTTATACAAAACTTCTCTCATATAGCCTTGCCATTGACTAAATTGACCAGGAAGGGAAGTCCTTTCAAATGGACTGATCAATGTGAAGCTAGTTTTCAGGAGCTTAAGACAAGACTGACCACTCCTCCAATTTTAATTATTCCAAATCCTACAGGACATTTTGAAGTGTATAGTGATGCTTCAAAGAAAGGGTTAGGGTGTGTGCTTATGCAAGATAAGAGAGTAGTTGCTTACGCCTCTAGGCAACTAAGACCCCATGAAGAAAACTATCCAACCCATGATCTTGAATTGGCGACGGTGGTGTTTGCTTTAAAGATTTGGTGACACTACCTATATGGAGCAACCTTTGAAGTATATTACGATCATAAGAGTCTTAAATATCTCTTTGATCAAAAGGAGTTAAATATGAGGCAACGAAAATGGGTGGAATTTCTCAATGACTATAAATTTGAGATAAAGTTTTATCCGGAAAAAGCAAATGTTGTAGCTGATGCTCTGAATCATAAATCTCTATACATGGGCCAGATGATGATGTATGAGATGCATAAGTTAGAGGAATTTCGAAATTTAAAGCTAGACACTACTCTTACTCCAAAGAAGCTAGTCATTAATGGTTTAAGTATAGGGTGTGACTTTAGAGCCCAGATCAAAGAGGCTCAATCTCACGACCAATACTTACAAGATCATAAAGACCAAGGTAATTTTTCTGTCATGAAAGATGGAGCAATCATGTATTAGGGAAAGATTTGTGTCCCTCAAGAACGAGAGTTGAAGACTAAGATCCTGCAAGAAGTGCATCAAAGTAAATACACAGTCCATCCTGGATGCACTAAAATGTACCAGGATTTAAAGAGGATGTATTGGTGGCCAGGGATGAAAAAGGACATTGCCGAGTTTCTGGCGAAATGTCTCATTTGTCAAAAGGTGAAGGTGGAGTATCAAAAGCCAGCAGGATTTCTACAACCTCTTGAGATCCCTAAATGGAAATGGGACAGTATCTCAATGGACTTTGTTGTGGGTTTACCTAAGACTTCAGTGGGACATGACTCTATCTGGGTAATTGTTGATAGATTAACCAAATTTGCTCACTTTCTGCTCATAAAAATTAACTTTTCATTGGACAAATTGGCCCAGTTGTATGTCTAAGAAATAGTTAGACTACATGGAATTCCCTTAAATATCGTTTCTGATAGAGATCCAAGGTTTACGTCGAGGTTTTGGAAAGCGTTGCAGGAAGATTTTAGTACTCAGTTGCGGTTCAGTACTGCCTACCATCCTCAAACTGACGGGCAAACAGAACAGACCATTCAAACCCTAGAAGATATGTTGAGGGCCTGTGTCTTAGAGCAAGGTAAATGATGGGATAAGTACCTACCTTTAGTAGAGTTTGCTTATAATAATAGCTATCACTCTAGTATTAAGATGGCCCGCTATGAAGCTTTATATGGTAGAAAGTGCCAATCTCCACTATGTTGGTTTGAGGTGGGAGAAAAGAACTTGTTGGGTCCTAATCTAGTTCAACAAACTACTAAACAAATCAGGATTATATGAGACAAAATGCTCACAGCTCAGAGTCAGCAAAAGAGTTACTATGATAAGAGACATAGACCTCTGGAGTTTGAGGAAAGGGACCATGTATTTCTAAAACTTTCCTCGACCACTCGAGTTGGTAGGTATCTCAAGATCAAAAAGCTAAATCCGCGATTTTTGGGACCCTACCAAATTCTGAAGAAAGTAGGGACGTCAGTATATCAAGTTGCTTTCCCACCTAATTTGTCCAACTTGCATAATGTTTTCCATGTATCACAGCTCTGGAAGTATCTTCTAGACTCCTCACATGTGATACGAGATGAACCAATCCAAATAAAGGAGAACATGACATACCAGCTAGTACCAGCATCTATATTGGACACTGACGTGAACCAATTGCGGAACAAACTATTCCCCTAGTTAAGGTGTTATAGGAAGGTTTGACTCCGGAAGAAGCAACTTGGGAGCTAGAAGAAGTCATGAGGAAGAAATATCCGAAATTGTTCTAATTAAGTAATTTTTGAAATTTTGAGGACAAAATTTCTTTTAGGGGGAGAGAAATGTAACATCCCTAATTTCGTTTCATGAATTAATAAAAATACAAACGTATTCTCCCTAATTTCATTTCTTTTTAACGTACATAAATATTGAATTAAGGAAATAAAATTTATTAGACAATTTTTAGATATTTAAGGAAATATAATCCTTAGAAATTCTTCACCTTACGTGTATGCATAAAAATGTTCTAACATTATTGGAATAGGTAAAGAGAGAAAATCTAAGAGGAAAAAATTAGAAATAATATACTAAAGAAAGGTGAAATTCTTGAGTAAGGAAAATACATTTTTGAAAACAAGTAAAGGTCTTAAAATTTCAAGAAAACATTGGATTAGGGTAATTTTTCCTAATTCAAGAATTAGAATTACTAAGTTTAACATATTCACCCATACATTGGGCTTTCACCTATGGACACTTCTTATAGAGTTTTTTTTTCCACTTCACATAAATTTCTAGCAAGCCCATTGAATAACCTAAACAAGAAATAAAGCATAGACTTGGACTAGAATATAGAAATTGGACCGACAGTTCAAAAATTATGAAAATATGTCCAAGCCCTCCAAGAAAGGTAGAATTTTATCCAAACCAAAGGAAATGGGTAGGAATAAGCCCAAATCCAAGAGGAAAAATAAAATAAAATAAATCATGTGATAATATAATAAAGATTATGTTACATGGCTTTAAGACAAAAATTTAGCAAGTGGTATGATAATACAAGGCTTTAGGACAAAACATCTATATCCTACACTCATCATTTTAGCAAGTAGTATGATAATACAAGGCTTTAGGACAAAACATCCATATCCTACACTCATAATTTTAGCAAGTGGTATAATAATACATGACATTAGGACAAAACATTCATATCCCACACAAATAATTTCAACCAAATAATGGAGATTCAAGAGTTAGAAATTTGCCACCTAAAAAGACAAACCTATGATAATTAATTAAGACAAAAGAAAAAGGAAATGCATCCCTAAATCAAAGGGGCCTTGTCCCTTATCTTAAGAACATATTATCATAATTTTCAAAATACAAATCTACTTTTCCTATGCATATCTTGACTAAGGAAGAGGAAGACAAGAACATGAGTTGTTTGTTTTCCAAAAATTCAACCAAGTGTATCCTAATTGTGATAAGGTAGACCCATGATCATGAAAGGTGAATTATTTGGTGGTCTATTGATAAAAGGGAATTTTGAGTATTAACGGCTATATTTTATCCTCTAATTCATAACAAACTTGTGGTTATTTACCTGGTTTTGGTTATGCTTTGCTTTGGATACTGCTTTGGTTGTTTTTATACTTGTAGGTGAGCAAAAGAGGCCAAGAAAAAAGAGAAAACACTCACAAAAAGTGGCATATGGACTTGGAACAAGATGAGGAGGAAGTAAGGAGCAAACCCTAAAGAAATCAGCAAATTCTGAGCTTGGCAGATCCCAACACGGCCAGGCCGTGCTCTGTGCAAGAAGTGCAGAAACTCCCTAGAATCCAGCCCGAAGCACGGCCAGGCCGTGTCTTGGAACACGGACGTGCTACGGGTCCGTGTACACCGTATTTTTTAGGGTTTTGAGCGGCCAAAGTGTTATATATTGAAGGGGTTATGCAGCCAAAGAGGGGGGAACGCATTTCATACCTTCTCTACTCAGTTTTAGGGTTAGGAAACACCATTAGATTAGGTTTAGAGTAGGATTAGAGTTTACTTTCATGTTCTTAGCTTAGATTTGACAACAATTCAGCATTGTATTTATTTACATTCAGCAATCCAGGTTTTATCTTTCTATCTCTACACTCATCTCTATTTCTACTCATTTCTCTTGGTTTGTATTGAACATCTATGGACTGTTTAATGAATTTGGTTTTAATTTCCGTTTCTATTATGCTTGAGTAGTTTTGATCTAAGGTTTCGGTAAACCCACTTATGGTGTGATGATACATTCTGCTAATTGAACTAATGGAACCCTAATTGTGTTATCTATGGTTAATTAAGATTAGCTATTATGCATTGGTTATAGGAGTTGATGAATGTCTGGCCAATATTTATCACGTCTCAGGATTTTAATTGATGGACTGAAAGGTGAAGATTAATATCGGAACCTAATAGTTAATTAGGGATATCTTAATCACGAAAGTAGTTTCAGGTTTCCTAGGATTGAATCAATTAATGGGCACGAGAAAACCGATTAATTGTATTCTATGGTTGGCATAGAACTTAATGGACCTAGGTTAAACTAAGAACCACGAAAGTAGGTAATTGGATTAACCTAGGTACGATTAGTAACGCTTGAAAGAGGTTGCTAGTTAATTAAAGCTAAACCATCTCCAATAACCTAGATAATTGCAATTAGAGGTATAATTTGGATGTTGAATATCATAAGTGTGGTGAACCGTAACCCTCGGCTTTGTTTAATTGGTTATTTGCATCTATTTAATTGTGAAACTCTTTGAACGAATTACATCAATCTAGATAGCATATTTTGCATCATTCTAGTAGTTGACATTGTTATCTGTAGGATACGACCCATACTCGCCGGACTAACTATAGCTACGCTGTGCGCTTGCGGTTATTTAGTAAAATACACACAACAAGTTTTTTTGGCGCCGTTGCTGGGGAACAATAGTCAATATTAGATATTTTGCGAAATAGTTAGACTAGATCATTTTTTTCTTTTTCTGCATAATTTTCTTTTGCTGATTTTTGTTCCTTTTTCTTCCTTCATAGGTGTGTAGCTATTTTATGCGAATAGGCCACGAACTCTTTGCTGAATTTGACCCAGAGATTGAGCGCACCCTACGGAGAAGAAGAAGAATACAACAACAAGAGAATTCTGCACCTACCATGGCGGAGAGAGATAACTGATCTCTCAAGGATTTTATCGCCCTGGATACTCACAGCCTGAATCTCAGTATTGTAAGACCAGTTGTTGAGGCCAACAACTTTTAGCTGAAAAAGAGAGTCATCCAAACTCTCTTCAAGCCTCCATGAGTGGAAAGCATGCCAAAGAGTCAAGCTTATGACTTTAAACAAGCGCTTTGTGGGACACAACCCACATTTTAATTTTTAAAGTTTCCTTTAGTTTTGTTTTCTAGTTTTTAGTTTAGTTTTTATCTTTAATTTTAGTTGATTTCTTTGGTTATAGGTTTAATGAGTGTTTCCTCATGTATTTTAGGTCCATTCCCATGTGCCCAAGATGATATAAAAGGCTAAAAATCGAGGGAAGTCAAGGAGAATCAAAAGCTGAGGCAAAATTTGAGGATTTGCAGCCTCCAGCCAGTAACACGGGTAAGCCGTGTCACCCACCACGGCCATGCTGCAAGCACAAGCCAAAAGCTGCGAAAATTGGTGACACCCGCGAGAAGCACAAGCTGGCCATGTCCCCGGACACGGGCAGGCCGTGCCCACGTCAACAAAATTTTTTTTGTGATTTTCCAGCCCACAGCACAGGCTGCCCGTGCTGATGAACACGGTCGTGCCCCAGGTGGCTTTAACAAAAAAAAGAGGAAAAGGGCCATCCAACCCAAAGCATAAGTGGTTCGTGTTTTCAGCTCAGCTCCAATTCAAAATACTGCATTGCTTATATCTGGCTTACCTATTGCTGATGCTATACACTTGGCACCTGAGTCAGAACCCTCAACCTCCTCCTTTAGAAGACCAATAAGCAAATAAGTTACTTCTTCCTTTTCCTGTACTTTCATTTATATTGACATTGAGGACAATGTCAAGTTTAAGCATGGGGGAGTAAACTTTAGGCTTGTAGTTTACACTGATTGAATTTTGTATCTCCTGTTTCATTGTATAATTACAAAGTTTGCTATTTCAGATATAGATTGGCGTAATATAGGTTAATTTTTAGCTCATAAACATGTGATGCAAAATAGGATATGAAATAGGTAGTTATTATTTTAGTCTCTCTCTTCTAGGATTAAACCTCTAATTTTTTTGAAAAATATCTCTTTATTGTGCTGTGAATTGTATGCTATTTTTTATTTTAACACTATGAAAGTGTCAAGGTAGGGAGAGGTGAAAAATGAGGGAATGTGCACCCAAAATTTTTTTCACTCTGAGTACCCCTTCAAGGCACCAAAAAAGCCTTAGTATGAGTACCTAGTTGCATTTATCCTAGTGAGATGGAGCATAAAATGCACTCACTGCATATTTCTAAAAAAAATGAAAAAAAACTAAATGAATGAAAAGAGAAGAAGAAAATGATGGAAAGTAAAAGAGTTTGAATGAGAAAAAGAGTGATAAAATAGAAATAAGGGTAAGGCAACATATGGAGATCTAAAGGATGAGGTGGCCTACTTTAATGTACAAAAAAAATCAATTTGATGCATACAACTAATGGTAACAATAGAAGTAGATATATAATAGAAAAATTATTGGTTTAGTTTTAAAAGAATTGAGACTATATGATAAATGTCTATTCATATATCTATTGTGTGCACACTGATTGAGTGACAAATTATCTATATTGCATTTTTCTAACTTCTGGAATCTGATTGCATCTTTCCCCCTTCCTGATATGATATGTTATTTGCTTGAGGACAAGTAAAGGTTTAAGCATGGGGGAGTTGATAAAGGGGAATTTTGAGTATTAATGGCTATATTTTATCCTCTAATTCATAGCAAACTTGTGGTTATTTACCTAGTTTTGATTATGCTTTGCTTTGGATACTGCTTTGGTTGTTTTTATGCTTGTAGGTGAGCAAAAGAGGCAAAGAAGCAAGGGAAAACACTCATAAAAAGTGGCATATGGACTTGGAACAAGATGAGGAGGAAGTAAGGAGCAAACCCTGAAGAAATTAGCAAATTCTGAGCTTGGCAGCCCCCAACACGGCCAGGCCGTGCTCTATGCAAGAAGTGCAAAAACTCCCCAGAATCCAGCCCGAAGCACGACCACGCCGTGTCTTGGAACACGACTGTGCTGCGGGTCTGTGCACACCGTATTTTTTTGGGTTTTGAGCGGCCAAAGTGTTATATATTGAAAGGGTTACGCAACCAAAGAGGGGGGAACGCATTTCATACCTTCTCTACTCAGTTTTAGGGTTAGGAAACACCATTAGATTAGGTTTAGAGTAGGATTAGAGTTTACTTTCATGTTCTTAGCTTAGATTTGACAACAATTCAGCATTGTATTTCTTTACATTCAGCAATCCAGGTTTTATCTTTCTATCTCTACACTCATCTCTATTTCTACTCCTTTCTCTTGGTTTGTATTGAACATCTATGGACTATTTAATGAATTTGGTTTTAATTTCCGTTTCTATTATGCTTGAGTAGTTTTGATCTAGGGTTTCGGTAAACCCACTTATGGTGTGATGATACATTCTGCTAATTGATCTAATGGAACCCTAATTGTGTAATCTATGGTTAATTAGGACTAGCTATTATGCACTGGTTATAGGAGTTGATGAATGTCTGGACAATATTTATCACGTCTCAGGATTTTAATTGATGGACTGAAAGGTAAAGATTAATATCGGAACCTAATAGTTAATTAGGGATATCTTAATCACAAAAGTAGTTTAAGGTTTCCTAGGATTGAATCAATTAATGGGCACGAGAAAATCGATTAATTGTATTCTATGGTTGTCATAGAACTTAATGGACCTAGGTTAAACTAAGAACCATGAAAGTAGGTAATTGGATTAACCTAGGTACGATTAGTAATGCTTGAAAGAGGTTGTTAGTTAATTAAGGCGAAACCATCCCCAATAACCTAGATAATTGCAATTAGAGGTATAATTGGGATATTGAATATCATAAGTGTGGTGAACTGTAACCCTAGGCTTTGGTTAATTGGTTATTTGCATCTATTTAATTGTGACACTCTCTGAACGAATTACATCGATCTAGATAGCATATTTTGCATCATTCTAGTAGTTGATATTGTTCTCTGTGGGATACGACCCGCACTCGCCGAACTAGCTACAGCTACGCCGTGCGCTTGCGGTTATTTAGTGAAATACACACAGCATCTATTTAAGCAAAACCCACCCCTATAATATTAGAATTTTTGTCTAAGTGAGGGAGAGGAAAAATAGAAGCAAGGTAGAGTGAGGAAAGGAGAGGAAGAAAGGAAGAAAGAGGAAGAAGTCTAGAGGACTAAGTGCTCAAGGTAAGTTTAACAATATTTCTTTTTGAAGAAAAGATTTGGAACTTGTAATATTTATATGAGATTTTGATATCAGAACTTTGATGATTGGTCATGGATGTTGCTATATCATGTTACATATTATGTATGTTTAAATACATTGTCTGGTGTAGATAGTTCTGAATAGGTATGACTATGGGTGGCAAAATTTTAAGCTTCTGTTTTTAAAATTCTGGAAAGAATCAGTAAGGAATTAAAATAAATGGTCAACATAAAAAATGTAGCTCTATGTCTCACAAATTTTTACCCACTGGCATCACTCAATTTGAAGTCCATATGAGGTAGATATGGTCTGATTAGTAAGTAGTCATTAGAAAATGGTTAATCAGGGAAGAATATGTTAGGATAGCTTCTCTGTTTTAATTTCTGAGAACATTATGTAGGGAATTTAAATAAATAGTTAACATACGAATTATAGATATATATGTCACGGATTTTTAACCACTAGAATCACTCAATTTAGAGTCCATATGAGGTAGATATAGTCCGATTAGTATGCAGTGGTCAAAAATTGATTAATCAGGGAAGAATATTTTAGGATAGCTTCTGTGTTTTAATTTTTGGGAACATTCTATAGGAAATTAAAATAAATTATTAACATAAAAATTATTTCTATATGTGTCACGGATTGTTAACCACTAGAATCACTTAATTTGGAATTCTTATGAGGGAGAAATGGAAAAATTAGTAGGTAGAGGTCAGAACCTACCCGAGAAAAAATAATATGTACTTTGAGGGAGTAAACTCACCATGATTTCTTAATATTTCGTTCAACTGTTTAACATAATAGTTTTAGATAATTGTTTTATCTTTAAATTGACACCAAGATCACCTAAATCAGAGTTAAATTTAGGGTGTTATGCTCTGATTAGTAAGAGAATGTCAGATAGGATGAAAACCTGCATCAAGAAAATAAAGAAATAAAATTAATATTTAAAAAAGAAGAAGAATCTTATAAATGATAATAATAAATGACTAGTATATGTCATAGCCATTGCCATTGTATGGACTTCTTACCATCTTAAGTGTGAAATTTTGACATGGAAATATTATATAAAGTGATATTTGAAATAGTTATGTTCATGACATGATTACTAATGATTTTTGGCTATTATTGTGAAAAGAAAAGAAATAAGCACGGTCACATGGCAAATCTGTGTGGTGCACCAGTAGGGGACGCCCTACCAACGGTTATAATCATGTTAATGAGAAAAGAAAGAGAAAGTGAGCCATGTCGGACGGAGCGAGAAAATCCCGTACCGGAGAGTAGAAAATACTCACCCTGACCGGGGTAACTTGATATGAGAATAAATTGATAGTCATCATATGATATTCTGAAAATAGTTAATTCTATCATACATGTCATTATTGTACGATTCTTAAGTGCATAAATATAGTGCATTCATGTGACCAAAGATATTTGCTGTAGATTATACAGCTGAATATGACGTGAAGAGCTCTATTGATAATGATTTATTGTTGAACTTACTGGGATTTAATTCTCACTATATTTCCATGTCATGTTCAGAAAATTAGTTATGCAGATTTTTCTATGGCACTGGCTTTTAGCGTATGTTGGATCGAGTTACTCTATTTTGAGCTGATCCCAGTAATATATATGGTGTCTATGGATGAGGTGACTAAGATCCCGGTGAACGTGCAACCACCCGCACCCGTATCTCCGGAACTGGTCAACAGGGATGAAAAAGATGTAATTATATATGTGTTATTCTTTTGTACGAATGTTATTGATTAATTATATATATGTAAACTCTGTATTGTATAAATTAAATAAATGTTATTTTGAGTTAAGTTGTAACAAGGTAATAACTTCATGGTATTTAAAAAAAATTGATACTTAAATGGAGTTGTTACATTGTCCCTTCCATGCATTGAACATTTATTAAACTAGCTCATCTCTCTAATCTATCCAAGCATCAAATGCCTCTACATGAGTTATTATATCACCTTGCAAAACATCTTGTTATTTTATGTCTATCAAGTGGTGTTCTAAAAAATCTATTGCTATTTCCCTTCTAATGTGATTGTAAAGCAAGAAACTAATAGTAATTATCCTACTCTGTGTTTTAACAAGATAAAAGAATTTAACCTTTAAAATTCCCAACATCCTTTTAACAATCCAAAACATCTTTCAATGAAATTTCTAACAAAAGAATGTTTCATGTTGAAAAGCTCTTGTGGTATTACAAGCTGTGCCCCTTGTCTCTATTCACAAAGATGATATCTTTATCTCATATAAGGTGTAAAGAAACATTCCCTATTCATATATCCAACATCACATAAGTAATAGTAACCTAAAAGAATGATGATCATTTTAAAAAAAGCTATTAAAATGAATCAATAAACCACCAACCTAAAACAAATGACAATATGAAGTAAATTAAAGTACCTTTTGGCAAATTTAATCCGTTTCTACGACATATAATATCTTTGATAACCTTTAAATCTGTTGTTGATCCTTTCCATCTAGTAAAAACATACATAAATTGTAAATCTTGAGAACAAACTCCCAACACATATGTTGGTATCTCACTTTTTCTAGTCCAATATATAGTCTTATCAATTTGTAAGACATTTAGCTTTATGTATGTCTCATCTAGAGCTCTTAGACAATTCTATTTATTTCAAAAAAAATATGGAATTAGCTCTTATTTCTTAAATAATAAAGTGATAATACCTAACTTTTTATATTTGTTTGTAACATTACCTTGAATTATCTCCAACGTTCATCAGTGGAATTTTAAGGTACATGTTTAGGTTGCTTGAGTAAAACTATATAACATTTCATTACAACATGCAAGACCTTAAATTGTCTACTTATTGTTTCACTAGATCTCATGAATTATCTTTTAATTACTCTATTTTTAACATCATAAGTTAAAATGTCCAAAAATATTGTGACTTGTTGTTCTATGCTCAGATACTTAGTTGTTACAAGTATTCTAATAGTTTTCAATAAATCACGCAACTTATGAAAGTACCTCCTATCCATCCTAGTATTTTCAATGCAAGCAATATCACCAATGTAAACCATCCTTTCAAAATTGACACTTCTCATTATGTTCCTACTATAATGATCCCAAGCTATCTTTCTCCTAATTCTTCTTCTTAAATGATTAGCTAATAATAGAACACACATGTTCATCAAGAAGATATCAAATTGATTAAGCAACTCCAAATATATTATTAGTACGATTTCCTCTCCTTACATGGTTTAATGTGCCATAATTTAACATGAAACAAAAATAAAATATTTTTAGAGCGGATACCAATAAGAAATACATATTTTTCATACTAACCAAAACTGCTATTTTATAAAAGTATTTTAGCATGCTTTTGATTTGCAGTAACAAAGCCATTAATAGTAGTACTATCACTAATCAACTACAAAATTTCAAATAAAACAAAATAGCACTAACATCCAACAATAGATATTTCAACTAAAATAATAGCACTTTCACTAAGCCACAAAATTTTGAGCAAAAACAATACAAAATGTCGTAACAAAATAAGATAGTGCTAACATCCAACAATATAATATTTCAACTAAAATAATACCACTATCACTAATAAGCCACAAAAGTTAAAAGACCAAAACCATTTTCTTTAATCAATATAGATAGATAAATAAATATACAAATTTTTTTAAGATTTGTGGGAACTTCATCAATATTTACCATACAACATTGTAACATTTGAAATAGGCACTAAATACTATATAAATAACTAAAAGCTAACCCTTTTATCAATATTCACTCAAGCACTATAATACTTGTACACTATTTCCATAATCAACTTCATCTATATACCAGCAACATGCACCAAGAGGTGAGGTGTAACGACCTCATAAATTTTTATCATTACCTCTCTTCTTTTATTTGGATTACATTGCTCATTTAATTCAATTGCTAGTTAAATATTTAATTAACTAAGTAATATAATAAAATATCATATCATAATTTCATATATAACATTAGATTAATAAAGGAATGAAGACATTACATTATTTCAACTACCCAGGAAGATGTTTATATAAAAATCATAGTAACTAGGTTACTATCTGTAGTACAAAAAGTAAAAGAGTGCCCGGTCACTATTTGAAAAAGAATTTATCTCCTAAGGTAAGTTAGTACAACATATATATACTACTACATTAGTCCTACAATCCTCTTGGAGCTATCGATGGTTTTGGTGGCACATGCACTAGAAACTTAGATAATTGGACTACAAATAAATCATGTACTACTAGGATATTCCCAAAGTAGGGCAGCTCAACCTTGTGAACTACAAACATCAAAGTCATCATGTAAACTAGCATGATAATATGTTAATCTGAACATAATATAAAACCATAATGAGAATAGAAATTTTTTGTAGATTTTATAGTGATCATAATGCATATAATGTCTCAAACATCATATCATATTCATTTGTATAAACTACAAAAAATA
This sequence comes from Gleditsia sinensis, assembly GCA_037074535.1. Taxonomy (NCBI): domain Eukaryota; kingdom Viridiplantae; phylum Streptophyta; class Magnoliopsida; order Fabales; family Fabaceae; genus Gleditsia; species Gleditsia sinensis. Next base: position 16,035,100 of record CM073464.1, read on the forward strand.
AATAGCCATAATTATTATAACATGTTGATGCATACGATATCATGTACATATAACAATTTTACCAAGCTATATCACATTTATATATCAAACTCATATTGCATATACAAGGATCATCATTTTCCTAGTATCAAAATATTCTCCTACTTGACTAATTTTACTGATTTTGTAACTATTTGAGCTCTAACTCAGGGTTACAAGGTTAAATGAGCAACTAGATCACCCTTGGATGTGGCTACAACACATCATCCAGTCATGGCATATATTTTCTCAATCTGTGAATAGCCAAGTTAAGATTCAAAATTCTTTCATCCATCTATGTATTATGCCAATACAACCACATATTTTCTTTTGACATAATAAATAGCTTATCATTATTTTAAGCCTTACATATCCATATGTCCGTGCAGTCAAGTAACTACTATGGATCATTCTTCAAAATATTAAGTAATATATGTAAATTATACCCATTGTGTCACATTTCATTCATGCCACGAGTGGAAGTGGTTCATAGACTTGGAATATAGTTTGGCCTTGTCCATCTTTACAAAGACTTCTTTGTTAACACACCTGATACTCTTTAATTTTTTGTTTACAAGTTATATAAAGTGTTTTCTAATATCTTTTATGTCATTTCTAATCCTTTTCTTATCCTCATAAATTTTTATATATAACTAGATATATATTTAGTTTAAAAAAAAAAAGAAAACTAAGGATTTAAATACATTCCTTATTTCATTAGGTGAAGCTAGAATATTCAACTTATTTGTTAACTCCATCTCTTATCAATTACTACTCAATCATTAGGCAAACTCAATTTGCCAACTTACCCTTAATTAGGAGTTCATAATTAGCCAATTTATTTCAATATACATTCTCTTATTTTATAACATAACTTATATGCAACTTCCTCCTTATTATCTTACTTCTAACCTAAAACTTAGCCTTAAATATGGCATGTGCGTGCTCCATAACACGACCGTGCTTGAAACCTAATAATTTCACCCATAACTCGTGAGGCAGCACGAAACACGAATTAGCCATGCTCTGTCCAGGAATACACATCTTGATGTCGCACAGAACACGGCCTGGCCGTTTAGAACATTATTTCTAAGTCAAGACTATCATAAGACATATATAATCATACTTGCACAACCACAACCAGCAAGATAATAAAATTTGAGAGGAGTTGAGGTATGTTTCATAGTATTTAAGAATAATAAAAAAATCTCTCATGGTGCAAAAATAAAATTTTTTGATGATCTTACAAACTCTTGTTTCTTTCTCAAAATTTTATTATGAAATGATTAAGGTTACCCATGCATGCGGTTATGCTTGATGTATATGTATATTATGTATGATATGGCTGAGGGTTCTGCTAGGATGGTTTTGGTTAAGGTTGGAATGGGTTTGGTTTGTTATCTTGCTAGTTGTGGTTGTGCAAGTATGATTATATATGTCTTATGATAGATGACTTATTGGATCAATTAAAGGGAGCCTCCATCTTTTCTAAAATTGACTTGCGGTCAGGATATCATCAGATTAGGATTAAGGAGGAGGACGTACCAAAAACTGCCTTCAGGACTAGGTATGGGCACTATGAGTTTCTCGTAATGCCCTTCGGGTTAACGAATGCACCTGCAATTTTCATGGATTACATGAATCGCATTTTTCGACCCTACCTAGATCAATTTGTTGTAGTGTTCATTGATGACATCTTGATATATTCTAAGAGTAAGAAAGAACATGAACAACATCTCCGAATCGTGCTGCAAGTGCTGAAAGAGAAAAAGTTATATGCTAAATTGGAGAAGTGTGAATTTTGGCTGTCAGAGGTGAAGTTTCTCGGACATGTCATCTCTAATAGAGGGGTAGCCGTAGATCCTAGCAAGACGGAAGCAGTGATTAAGTGGGAGACACCAAAGACGGTTACGGAAATCAGAAGTTTCCTTGGTTTGGCAGGATACTACAGGAGATTTATACAAAACTTCTCTCGTATAGCCTTGCCATTGACTAAATTGACCAGGAAGGGAAGTCCTTTCAAATGGACTGATCAATGTGATGCTAGTTTTCAGGAGCTGAAGACAAGACTGACCACTCCTCCTGTTTTAATTATTCCAGACCCCACAGGACATTTTGAAGTGTATAGTGATGCTTCAAAGAAAGGGCTAGGGTGTGTGTTAATGCAAGACAAGAGAGTAGTTGCTTACGCCTCTAGACAACTAAGACCCCACGAAGGAAACTATCCAACCCATGATCTTGAATTAGCGGCAGTAGTGTTTGCCTTAAAGATTTGGCGACACTATTTGTACGGGGCAACCTTTGAAGTATATTGTGATCATAAGAGTCTTAAATACCTCTTTGATCAGAAGGAGTTAAATATGAGGCAACGAAGATGGGTAGAATTCCTCAATGACTACAAGTTTGAGATAAAGTATCATCCCGGAAAGGCGAATGTTGTAGCAGATGCCTTGAGTCGAAAATCTCTGCATATGGGTCAGATGATGGTGTATGAGATGCAGATGCTAGAGGAGTTTCGAAATTTGAAGCTAGCCACTACTCTTACTCCAAAGAATCTAGTCATTAATGGTTTAAGTATAGGGTCTGACCTTAGAGCCCAGATCAAAGAAGCTCAAGCTCACGATCAATACTTACAAGATCATAAAGACCAAGGTAATTTTTCTGTAATGGAAGATGGAGCAATCATGTATCAGGGAAGGATTTGTGTCCCTCAAGAACAAGAGTTGAGGACTAAGATACTGCAGGAAGCGCATCAAAGTAAATACACAATCCATCCTGGATGCACTAAAATGTACCAGGATTTAAAAAGGATGTATTGGTGGCCAGGGATGAAAAATGACATTGCTGAGTTTGTGGCGAAATGTCTCATTTGTCAAAAGGTGAAGGTGGAGCATCAAAAGCCAGCGGGATTTCTACAACCTCTTGAGATCCCTAAATGGAAATGGGATAGTATTTCGATGGACTTTGTTGTAGGTTTACCTAAGACCTCAGTGGGACATGACTCTATCTGGGTAATAGTTGACAGATTAACCAAATCTGCTCACTTTTTGCCCATAAAAATAAACTTTTCACTAGATAAATTGGCCCAATTGTACGTTCAGGAAATAGTTAGACTCCATGGGATTCCCTTAAATATTGTTTCTGATAGAGATCCGAGGTTCACGTCGAGGTTTTGGAAGGCGTTGCAAGAAGCTTTTGGTACTCAATTGCGGTTCAGTACTGCCTACCATCCTCAAACTGACGGGCAGACAGAACGAACCATTCAAACCCTAGAAGATATGTTGAGGGCCTGTGTGATAGAGCAAGGTAAAGGATGGGATAAGTACCTACCTTTAGTAGAGTTTGCTTATAATAATAGCTATCACTCTAGCATTAAGATGGCCCCCTATGAAGCTTTATACGGTAGAAAGTGCCGATCTCCACTATGTTGGTTCGAGGTAGGAGAAAAGAACTTGTTAGGTCCTGATTTAGTTCAACAAACCACTGAACAAATCAGGATGATACGAAACAAAATACTTACAACTCAGAGTCGGCAAAAGAGTTACTACGATAAGAGACATAGACCTCTAGAGTTTGAGGAAGGAGACCATGTATTTCTGAAACTTTCCCCGACTACTGGAGTTGGTAGGTCTCTCAAAACAAGAAAGTTAAGTCCGCGATTTTTAGGACCCTACCAAATTCTAAAGAAAGTTGGGACATCAGCATATCAAGTTGCTCTCCCACCTAATTTGTCCAACCTGCATAATGTTTTCCACGTATCACAGCTGCGGAAGTATCTTTCAGATTCATCACATATAATACTGGATGAACCAATCCAAATAAAGGAGAACATGACATACCAGCTAGTACCTGCATCCATATTGGACACTGACGTGAAGCAACTGAGAAATAAAACCATTCCCCTAGTTAAGGTGTTATGGGAAGGTTTGACTCCGGAAGAAGCAACTTGGGAGCTGGAAGAAGTCATGAGGAAGAAATATCCGCAATTGTTCTTATAAGGTAATTTCTGAAATTTTGAGGACAAAATTTCTTTTAGGGGGAGAGAAATGTAACATCCTTAATTTCGTTTCTTTTATTGATAAAGGTACATAAAAAATTTAATTAAGGAAATAAAATTTATTAGACAATATTTTAGATATCTAAGGAAATATAATCCTTAGAAATTCTTCACCTTATGTATATGCATAGAAAATGTTTCTAACATTAAGAGAACAAATAAAGAAGGAAAATCTAATAGGAAAGAAATTAGAAATAACATACTAAAGAGATGCAAAATTCTTGGATAAGGAAGATAAATTTTTAGAAACAAGTAAAGGTCTTAAAATTTCAAAGAACATTGAATTAGGGTAATTTTTCCTAATTCAAGAACTATAGTTACTAAGTTTAAAATCTTTACCCATACATTGGGCTTTTACCTATGGACACTTCATATAGAGTTTTTCCACTTCACATAAGTTTCTAGCAAGCCCATTGGATAACCTAAACAAGAAATTAAACATAGACTTGGACTAGGATATAGTAATTTCACCAATAGCCCAAAAATTATGAAAATGTGACCAAGCCCACCAAGAAAGGAAGAATTTTATCCAAAGCAAAGAAAATGGGTAGGACAAGCCCATAATGGGTAAGAATAAGCCCAAATCCAAGAGGAAAAAATAAAATAAAATAAATTAGATGATGATATAATAATAAGAATAAAGATTAGGTTACATGGCATTAAGACAAAAATTTAGCAAGTGGTGTGATTCTACATTCATCATTTAGGCAAGTGGCATGATAATACAAGGCTTTAGGACAAAAACATCTATATCCTTCACTCATAATTTTAGCAAGTGGTATGATAATACATGGTATTAGGACAAAACATTCATAGCCCACACAAATAATATCAACCAAATAATGGAGATTGAAGGGCTAGAAATTTGCCACTTAAAAAGGCAACCTATCATAATTGATTAAGACAAAAGAAAAATTAAATGAATCCCTAAATCAAAGGGACCTTGTCCCTTATCTTAAGAACATATCATCAAAATTTTCAAAATACAAATCTCCTTTTCCTATGCATATCTTGACTAAGGAAGAGGAAGACAAGAACATAAGTTGTTTGTTTTCCAAAAATTCAACAAAGTGTATCTTAATTGTGATAAGGTAGATCCATGATCATGAAAGGTGAATTATTTGGTGGTCTATATAAGAGAACCCACCCTTACAACACTTTAATTTCGTCCAAGTGAGAAAGAGAGAGAAATAGAAGCAAGGTAGAGTGAGGAAAGGAGAGAAGAGAGAAGAAGAAAGGAAGGAAGAAGAAGGAGAAGTTTAGAAAGCTAAAGGTAAGTTTAACAATATTTCTTTTTGAAGAAAACTTTTGAAACTTATAATATTTATATGAGAGTTTGATCTTAGAACTTTTATGATTGGTCATGATGTTGCTATATCATGTTACATATTGATCTTGCATGTGATGTATGTTTGAATACTTAGGTTGGTGTAGATAGTTCTGCATGGTTATGGCTATGGGTGGCAGAATTTTAAGTTTCGGTATTTTAATTTCTGGGAACAATCTATAAGGAATTAAAATAAATGGTTAACATAAGAATTAAAGATATATGTGTCCCGGATTTTTAGCCACTGGAATCATTCCATTTGGAGTCCATATGAGGTAGATATGGTCTGATTAGTAGTCAAATGTCAGAAAATGAATCATCAGGGAAGAATATGTTAGGATAGCTTCGGTAATTTAATTTCTGGGAATTATTGATAGGGAATTAAAATAAATGGTTAACATAAGAATTAAAGATAAATGTGTCATGGATTTTTAGCCACTGGAATCATTCCATTTGGAGTCCATATGAGGTAGCTATGGTCTGATTAGTAGTCAAAGGTCAGAAAATGAATCATCAGGGAAGAATATGTTAGGATAGCTTCGGTAATTTAATTTCTGGGAATTATTGGTAGGGAATTAAAATAAATGGTCAACATAAGAATTAAAGATATGTGTGTCATGGATTTTTAGCCACTGGAATCATTCAATTTGGAGTTCACATGTGGTAGATATGGTCCAATTAGTAAGCCAAGGTCAGAAAATGGTTCATCAGGGAAGATTATGTTAGGACAGCTTTTGTATTTTAATTTCTGGGAATTTTCTTTATGGAATTAAAATAAATGGTTAACATGAAAGTTATATATCTATGTCTCATGGAAATATACCCACTGGAATTATGCAATTTGGAGTTCATATGAGGTAGATATAATCTGATTAGTAAGCAGAGGTCAGAAAATGTTTATTCAGGGAAGAGTATGTTATTAATGCTTTAGTTTTTGAATTTCTGGGAATATTCTGTAGGGAATTAAAATAGCGCGCCAACATAACAATTATAGATATATGGCTCATGGAGTTTTACCAACTGGAATAACACAATTTGGAGTTCCAATTTGGGAGATATGGTCTAATTAGTCAGTAAAGGTCAGAACCTATCCGAGAGGAACTATCATGTACTTTGTTGGAGTAATATCACCTTTGTTTCTTAATTTTTCGCTACAATGTTCAACATAATAGTTTTAGATAATTGTTTTATCTTGAAATAGACACCAAGATCACCTACATCAGAGTTAAATTGAGGGAGTTATGCTCTGATTAGTAAGAGAAGGTTAGATAGGATGAAAACCTGCATCAAGAAAATAAAGAAATAAAATTAGTATTTAAAAAAGAAGATGAATCTTAATAAATGACTAGTATAGCCATAGCCATTGCCATTGCATGAACTTACTACCATTTTAAGTGTGTAATTTTTAACATGGAATTTACCCTAGTACTCATATAAATTTACAAGAAGTTTTGAAAGTGCCGGTTTTATTTGAAAAATCTTAGTATGCTCCGTGGTTGCAGTATTTTCACATCAGAAAAGAATTATTCTAGTTACTGGAAAACAAAATTGTGATTTGTGAAAAGTGCATGTCTAAGGAAAGCTCTGGCAAGGAAAGACATGGTACTTAAGCGTGTCCATTAGTGACCCACCTCTCTTTCCTGGGAACTTTTCTGGTGCGCTGTTTACAGACTACAATTACTATCCAGTTACTAAGGTATTAGTATGGAATTTTGACATGGAAATGTTTTATAAAGTGATATTTTAAATGGTTATGTTCATGGCATGATTACCAATGATTTATGGTAATAGTTATATTTTGATGAACATACTTGTTATTGAAAGCATATTTTTGGCTATCATTGTGAAAAGAAAAGAAATGAGCACGGTCACATGGCAATCCGTGTGGTGTACCAGTAGGGGACGCCCTACCAACGGTTATGATCATGTTAATAAGAAAAGAAAGAGAAAGTGTGCCATGTCGGACGGAGCGAGATAAGCCCGTACCGAAAAGTAGAGAATACTCACCCTGACCGGGGTAGCTTGAAGTAAGAATAAGTGGATAGCCATCATATGAAATTCGAAAAAATAGTTATTCATGCCATACATGTCATAACTGTATAATTTTCATGTGCATGATAAAGTGCATTCATGTGACCTAAAGATATTTTCTATAGTTTATACAGCTGAACATGACGTGATGAACTATATTGATGGTAAATTATGATTTATTGTTGAACTTACTGGGATTTAATTCTCACTATATTTCCATATCATGTTCAGAAGAATAAATATGCAGATATTCTCTATGACACTTATTATCTCTGTACGTTGGATCGAGGTGCCCTACCTTGGGCAACTTCCAGTTATTTCTGATGTAACTGTCGTAGATGTAACTGAGATTCCGGTGGACGTGCCACCCGAACCAGTGTCCCCGGAAGTAGTCGATATAGATGATTAGAACTAATATGTATCTTTGTACAAATGTTTGTAAAATAATGGTGTGTAGTTTGTAAAATAATAGTGTGTATGGAAACTCAGTATTGTATAAATTAAATAAATGTTATATTGAGTTAAGTTGTAACGAGGTAATAACTTCATGGTATTTAAAAAAAAAATTACATAAATGGAGTTGTTACATAATTGGTATTAGAGCAGGTCGATCCTAGATGGCCAGTGGTTGGATGGTTATCTGAATCGATCTTATAGTGTCTTGAGTATGTTGTGGTTGTGCTGTGTAGGGGATCAGTAATTCATATAGGTAAGAAATTACTAGTGTTTCCTATCTATATGCCGAGGTGGTGTTATGACTGCTATTACATATTTTTGAACTAACTATTGGGCTTGATCACCTCAATAGCAGCATAACTTTGTTTTGTACCATAGTAGGAAATGGCACCACCAAGGAGGAATCCAGCAACCAATGCAGAGGAAACCCTGCACAACCTGGCCACGGCAATTCGAGACCAAGTTATGACCACCAACCAAATTTTACAACATCTCCAGAATGCTAATAACACAAATGTTGAGATTGGTCCTAACAACCGGACGGCTGGAAAAGATAATGGCATATCCGAGTTCCTGAGGACTAGACCACCTTCTTTCCAAGGTGGTTATGACCCAACGGTAGCCGAAAGGTGGATTAGGGAATTAGAGAAAATCTTTGAAGTGATGGGCTGTACTGAAGAGCAGCAAATCATTTTTGCTGCATATATGTTAAAGGATGAAGCAGAATACTGGTGGCGTGGAGCTAGAGAACTTTTAGCTCATCAGGGAAGACAGATCACCTGGCAAGTGTTCAAGGACATTTTCTTTGAAAAGTACTTTCCAAGTACTGTACGGGCAGAGAAAGAGATCGAATTTCTCCAACTCAGGCAAGGAAGCATGACCGTGGACCAGTATATCGCAAGGTTCGAGGAGCTGTCTAAGTTCTCCTCTTATCTGCGATATAACCCAGATGAAGCATGGAAGGCGGTTAAGTTTGAAGCGGGACTAAACCCGGAGTTAAAGAATGCTGTTATAGCTATGGAGATCAGGGAGTTTGTACCTCTGATAAATAAATGCAGACTCCTGGAAAAGAGTTTAAGGGCAGTGGAGGACGAGAAGCAAAGGCGAAACCTATGGAAAAGGAAGAAAAATTTTCCCAACCCTAGAAAGAACGTGAGAAGAAGTGGATATGGAGCTGGTAAGAGGCCATTGATTGCGGGTCCTAGGCCTTTTCAACAAGACCTCGCCTCAGTCAAGTGCGCTAAATGCGGACGCATGCATGGTAACCGGCCATGCTACATGGGACAAGATGTCTGCTTCAATTGCGGACAGAAGGGACATTTTGCGAAAAACTGCCCACAGAATGTAGGAAAGCAGCCAGAACAGAGGCCTCAGGTGAAAGGAAGGGTTTTCACCCTGAGCGGCCAAGAGGCAGCTCAATCTTCTGAAATGATTCAAGGTACATGCTATATTTATGGATTTGCTCTTATGGTGTTATTTGACTCTGGTGCTAGTCATTCATTTATATCAGAAGAATGTATTAGGAAGTTTCAGTTCCCTATTTCTGAAACTCCCTATGAGCTATCTGTAGTAACCCCTACAGGGGAACAGGTATTAACTTCCTCTGTATGTAAGGACTGTCAAGTCACCATCCAGGAGAAAACTTTTTCTGTAGACCTCGTCAGTTTACCTTTAAGAGGTATTGAGGTCATTCTAGGGTTAGACTGGATGTCTAAAAATCGAGTCTTGTTGAATTGTTGTAACAAGACCGTTGAATTTCTACCTTCTACTCCGAAAGAGGAGGTCCAGTTATTGATGTTAAATGCCAATCAAGTTAATAGGGAGTTGAAGAATGGAGTACTTGGATACATTCTCTTGTATTTATCAAACCTAGAAGTCGAATCGAAACTTGATGAAATTCCAATAGCCAACGAGTTTCCTGAAGTGTTTCCATCAGATATTCCAGGCTTACCTCCCAAGAGAGAGATAGAGTTCTCTATTGATCTCCTACCTGGGATAGGGCCTATCTCTATTGCACCATATCGAATGGCCTCGAAGGAACTACAAGAACTAAAGAAGCAGTTGGAGGAACTATTAGACAAGCAATTCATTAGACCGAGTGTATCACCTTGGGGAGCTCCTGTATTGTTTGTTAAGAAGAAAGACGGGAGTTTGAGACTATGCATAGATTACAGACAGCTGAATAAGGTGACTATCAAAAATAAGTATCCTCTCCCTAGGATAGATGACTTATTGGATCAATTAAAGGGAGCCTCCATCTTTTCTAAAATTGACTTGCGGTCAGGATATCATCAGATTAGGATTAAGGAGGAGGACGTACCAAAAACTACCTTCAGGACTAGGTATGGGCACTATGAGTTTCTCGTAATGCCCTTCGGGTTAACGAATGCACCTGCAATTTTCATGGATTACATGAATCGCATTTTTCGACCCTACCTAGATCAATTTGTTGTAGTGTTCATTGATGACATCTTGATATATTCTAAGAGTAAGAAAGAACATGAACAACATCTCCGAATCGTGCTGCAAGTGCTGAAAGAGAAAAAGTTATATGCTAAATTGGAGAAGTGTGAATTTTGGCTGTCAGAGGTGAAGTTTCTCGGACATGTCATCTCTAATAGAGGGGTAGCCGTAGATCCTAGCAAGACGGAAGCAGTGATTAAGTGGGAGACACCAAAGACGGTTACGGAAATCAGAAGTTTCCTTGGTTTGGCAGGATACTACAGGAGATTTATACAAAACTTCTCTCGTATAGCCTTGCCATTGACTAAATTGACCAGGAAGGGAAGTCCTTTCAAATGGACTGATCAATGTGATGCTAGTTTTCAGGAGCTGAAGACAAGACTGACCACTCCTCCTGTTTTAATTATTCCAGACCCCACAGGACATTTTGAAGTGTATAGTGATGCTTCAAAGAAAGGGCTAGGGTGTGTGTTAATGCAAGACAAGAGAGTAGTTGCTTACGCCTCTAGACAACTAAGACCCCACGAAGGAAACTATCCAACCCATGATCTTGAATTAGCGGCAGTAGTGTTTGCCTTAAAGATTTGGCGACACTATTTGTACGGGGCAACCTTTGAAGTATATTGTGATCATAAGAGTCTTAAATACCTCTTTGATCAGAAGGAGTTAAATATGAGGCAACGAAGATGGGTAGAATTCCTCAATGACTACAAGTTTGAGATAAAGTATCATCCCGGAAAGGCGAATGTTGTAGCAGATGCCTTGAGTCGAAAATCTCTGCATATGGGTCAGATGATGGTGTATGAGATGCAGATGCTAGAGGAGTTTCGAAATTTGAAGCTAGCCACTACTCTTACTCCAAAGAATCTAGTCATTAATGGTTTAAGTATAGGGTCTGACCTTAGAGCCCAGATCAAAGAAGCTCAAGCTCACGATCAATACTTACAAGATCATAAAGACCAAGGTAATTTTTCTGTAATGGAAGATGGAGCAATCATGTATCAGGGAAGGATTTGTGTCCCTCAAGAACAAGAGTTGAGGACTAAGATACTGCAGGAAGCGCATCAAAGTAAATACACAATCCATCCTGGATGCACTAAAATGTACCAGGATTTAAAAAGGATGTATTGGTGGCCAGGGATGAAAAATGACATTGCTGAGTTTGTGGCGAAATGTCTCATTTGTCAAAAGGTGAAGGTGGAGCATCAAAAGCCAGCGGGATTTCTACAACCTCTTGAGATCCCTAAATGGAAATGGGATAGTATTTCGATGGACTTTGTTGTAGGTTTACCTAAGACCTCAGTGGGACATGACTCTATCTGGGTAATAGTTGACAGATTAACCAAATCTGCTCACTTTTTGCCCATAAAAATAAACTTTTCACTAGATAAATTGGCCCAATTGTACGTTCAGGAAATAGTTAGACTCCATGGGATTCCCTTAAATATTGTTTCTGATAGAGATCCGAGGTTCACGTCGAGGTTTTGGAAGGCGTTGCAAGAAGCTTTTGGTACTCAATTGCGGTTCAGTACTGCCTACCATCCTCAAACTGACGGGCAGACAGAACGAACCATTCAAACCCTAGAAGATATGTTGAGGGCCTGTGTGATAGAGCAAGGTAAAGGATGGGATAAGTACCTACCTTTAGTAGAGTTTGCTTATAATAATAGCTATCACTCTAGCATTAAGATGGCCCCCTATGAAGCTTTATACGGTAGAAAGTGCCGATCTCCACTATGTTGGTTCGAGGTAGGAGAAAAGAACTTGTTAGGTCCTGATTTAGTTCAACAAACCACTGAACAAATCAGGATGATACGAAACAAAATACTTACAACTCAGAGTCGGCAAAAGAGTTACTACGATAAGAGACATAGACCTCTAGAGTTTGAGGAAGGAGACCATGTATTTCTGAAACTTTCCCCGACTACTGGAGTTGGTAGGTCTCTCAAAACAAGAAAGTTAAGTCCGCGATTTTTAGGACCCTACCAAATTCTAAAGAAAGTTGGGACATCAGCATATCAAGTTGCTCTCCCACCTAATTTGTCCAACCTGCATAATGTTTTCCACGTATCACAGCTGCGGAAGTATCTTTCAGATTCATCACATATAATACTGGATGAACCAATCCAAATAAAGGAGAACATGACATACCAGCTAGTACCTGCATCCATATTGGACACTGACGTGAAGCAACTGAGAAATAAAACCATTCCCCTAGTTAAGGTGTTATGGGAAGGTTTGACTCCGGAAGAAGCAACTTGGGAGCTGGAAGAAGTCATGAGGAAGAAATATCCGCAATTGTTCTTATAAGGTAATTTCTGAAATTTTGAGGACAAAATTTCTTTTAGGGGGAGAGAAATGTAACATCCTTAATTTCGTTTCTTTTATTGATAAAGGTACATAAAAAATTTAATTAAGGAAATAAAATTTATTAGACAATATTTTAGATATCTAAGGAAATATAATCCTTAGAAATTCTTCACCTTATGTATATGCATAGAAAATGTTTCTAACATTAAGAGAACAAATAAAGAAGGAAAATCTAATAGGAAAGAAATTAGAAATAACATACTAAAGAGATGCAAAATTCTTGGATAAGGAAGATAAATTTTTAGAAACAAGTAAAGGTCTTAAAATTTCAAAGAACATTGAATTAGGGTAATTTTTCCTAATTCAAGAACTATAGTTACTAAGTTTAAAATCTTTACCCATACATTGGGCTTTTACCTATGGACACTTCATATAGAGTTTTTCCACTTCACATAAGTTTCTAGCAAGCCCATTGGATAACCTAAACAAGAAATTAAACATAGACTTGGACTAGGATATAGTAATTTCACCAATAGCCCAAAAATTATGAAAATGTGACCAAGCCCACCAAGAAAGGAAGAATTTTATCCAAAGCAAAGAAAATGGGTAGGACAAGCCCATAATGGGTAAGAATAAGCCCAAATCCAAGAGGAAAAAATAAAATAAAATAAATTAGATGATGATATAATAATAAGAATAAAGATTAGGTTACATGGCATTAAGACAAAAATTTAGCAAGTGGTGTGATTCTACATTCATCATTTAGGCAAGTGGCATGATAATACAAGGCTTTAGGACAAAAACATCTATATCCTTCACTCATAATTTTAGCAAGTGGTATGATAATACATGGTATTAGGACAAAACATTCATAGCCCACACAAATAATATCAACCAAATAATGGAGATTGAAGGGCTAGAAATTTGCCACTTAAAAAGGCAACCTATCATAATTGATTAAGACAAAAGAAAAATTAAATGAATCCCTAAATCAAAGGGACCTTGTCCCTTATCTTAAGAACATATCATCAAAATTTTCAAAATACAAATCTCCTTTTCCTATGCATATCTTGACTAAGGAAGAGGAAGACAAGAACATAAGTTGTTTGTTTTCCAAAAATTCAACAAAGTGTATCTTAATTGTGATAAGGTAGATCCATGATCATGAAAGGTGAATTATTTGGTGGTCTATATAAGAGAACCCACCCTTACAACACTTTAATTTCGTCCAAGTGAGAAAGAGAGAGAAATAGAAGCAAGGTAGAGTGAGGAAAGGAGAGAAGAGAGAAGAAGAAAGGAAGGAAGAAGAAGGAGAAGTTTAGAAAGCTAAAGGTAAGTTTAACAATATTTCTTTTTGAAGAAAACTTTTGAAACTTATAATATTTATATGAGAGTTTGATCTTAGAACTTTTATGATTGGTCATGATGTTGCTATATCATGTTACATATTGATCTTGCATGTGATGTATGTTTGAATACTTAGGTTGGTGTAGATAGTTCTGCATGGTTATGGCTATGGGTGGCAGAATTTTAAGTTTCGGTATTTTAATTTCTGGGAACAATCTATAAGGAATTAAAATAAATGGTTAACATAAGAATTAAAGATATATGTGTCCCGGATTTTTAGCCACTGGAATCATTCCATTTGGAGTCCATATGAGGTAGATATGGTCTGATTAGTAGTCAAATGTCAGAAAATGAATCATCAGGGAAGAATATGTTAGGATAGCTTCGGTAATTTAATTTCTGGGAATTATTGATAGGGAATTAAAATAAATGGTTAACATAAGAATTAAAGATAAATGTGTCATGGATTTTTAGCCACTGGAATCATTCCATTTGGAGTCCATATGAGGTAGCTATGGTCTGATTAGTAGTCAAAGGTCAGAAAATGAATCATCAGGGAAGAATATGTTAGGATAGCTTCGGTAATTTAATTTCTGGGAATTATTGGTAGGGAATTAAAATAAATGGTCAACATAAGAATTAAAGATATGTGTGTCATGGATTTTTAGCCACTGGAATCATTCAATTTGGAGTTCACATGTGGTAGATATGGTCCAATTAGTAAGCCAAGGTCAGAAAATGGTTCATCAGGGAAGATTATGTTAGGACAGCTTTTGTATTTTAATTTCTGGGAATTTTCTTTATGGAATTAAAATAAATGGTTAACATGAAAGTTATATATCTATGTCTCATGGAAATATACCCACTGGAATTATGCAATTTGGAGTTCATATGAGGTAGATATAATCTGATTAGTAAGCAGAGGTCAGAAAATGTTTATTCAGGGAAGAGTATGTTATTAATGCTTTAGTTTTTGAATTTCTGGGAATATTCTGTAGGGAATTAAAATAGCGCGCCAACATAACAATTATAGATATATGGCTCATGGAGTTTTACCAACTGGAATAACACAATTTGGAGTTCCAATTTGGGAGATATGGTCTAATTAGTCAGTAAAGGTCAGAACCTATCCGAGAGGAACTATCATGTACTTTGTTGGAGTAATATCACCTTTGTTTCTTAATTTTTCGCTACAATGTTCAACATAATAGTTTTAGATAATTGTTTTATCTTGAAATAGACACCAAGATCACCTACATCAGAGTTAAATTGAGGGAGTTATGCTCTGATTAGTAAGAGAAGGTTAGATAGGATGAAAACCTGCATCAAGAAAATAAAGAAATAAAATTAGTATTTAAAAAAGAAGATGAATCTTAATAAATGACTAGTATAGCCATAGCCATTGCCATTGCATGAACTTACTACCATTTTAAGTGTGTAATTTTTAACATGGAATTTACCCTAGTACTCATATAAATTTACAAGAAGTTTTGAAAGTGCCGGTTTTATTTGAAAAATCTTAGTATGCTCCGTGGTTGCAGTATTTTCACATCAGAAAAGAATTATTCTAGTTACTGGAAAACAAAATTGTGATTTGTGAAAAGTGCATGTCTAAGGAAAGCTCTGACAAGGAAAGACATGGTACTTAAGCGTGTCCATTAGTGACCCACCTCTCTTTCCTGGGAACTTTTCTGGTGCGCTGTTTACAGACTACAATTACTATCCAGTTACTAAGGTATTAGTATGGAATTTTGACATGGAAATGTTTTATAAAGTGATATTTTAAATGGTTATGTTCATGGCATGATTACCAATGATTTATGGTAATAGTTATATTTTGATGAACATACTTGTTATTGAAAGCATATTTTTGGCTATCATTGTGAAAAGAAAAGAAATGAGCACGGTCACATGGCAATCCGTGTGGTGCACCAGTAGGGGACGCCCTACCAACGGTTATGATCATGTTAATAAGAAAAGAAAGAGAAAGTGTGCCATGTCGGACGGAGCGAGATAAGCCCGTACCGAAAAGTAGAGAATACTCACCCTGACCGGGGTAGCTTGAAGTAAGAATAAGTGGATAGCCATCATATGAAATTCGAAAAAATAGTTATTCATGCCATACATGTCATAACTGTATAATTTTCATGTGCATGATAAAGTGCATTCATGTGACCTAAAGATATTTTCTGTAGTTTATACAGCTGAACATGACGTGATGAACTATATTGATGGTAAATTATGATTTATTGTTGAACTTACTGGGATTTAATTCTCACTATATTTCCATATCATGTTCAGAAGAATAAATATGCAGATATTCTCTATGACACTTATTATCTCTGTACGTTGGATCGAGGTGCCCTACCTTGGGCAACTTCCAGTTATTTCTGATGTAACTGTCGTAGATGTAACTGAGATTTCGGTGGACGTGCCACCCGAACCAGTGTCCCCGGAAGTAGTCGATATAGATGATTAGAACTAATATGTATCTTTGTACAAATGTTTGTAAAATAATGGTGTGTAGTTTGTAAAATAACAGTGTGTATGGAAACTCAGTATTGTATAAATTAAATAAATGTTATATTGAGTTAAGTTGTAACGAGGTAATAACTTCATGGTATTTAAAAAAAAAATTACATAAATGGAGTTGTTACAATATATATGTATATATATGTATATATATATATGTATATATGTATACATATATATGTATACATATATATATATATATATATATACATACATATATATACATATATATACATACATATATATACATATATATATATATATATATACATGTATATATGTATACATGTATATATATATACATGTATACATATATACATGTATATACATGTATATATATGTATACATGTATATATATATGTATATATATATACATACATATATATACATGTATATATATATATACATGTATATATATATACATACATATATATACATATATATACATATATATATATATATATATATATATATATATATATATATATATATATATATATATATATATATATAGACTCTTTATGAAAATCAAGAATTGTTGATAAATCAATTACAGTGAAAATAAAGAGAATAGGTCTTTCTTAAGTTAGGTTCAATATAATATCAAAGAGAATGGTTTTGCTAAATCTTTTGAGAAAACAATGTAAAGTTCAAGAGACACAATTAGGCCATAAGCAAATGAGTAAACCAATAAAAATCCCAAGGTGAACCAAGATGAAGTGAAGCAAAGTTTGAAACAAATAATCGCAGAGCAGTAGATAAAGAGGAAATAAGAAGAGGGAGATGACCTTGTGTTTGAGAATATGGGTGGTGAAGAACTCGACCTTGAAATTGAAAGGGTAGAAGAGGTGGTGGAGGTGGTCGAAGGTGAGAATAGTGATGGCAACCTCCCAAGCAGTATTGTTTTGCTAGAACTCAACGAGCCACTAATTGGATGTGATGTGATTACAGAAATGGATATCATGGTTGAGGACATGGGCGACCGGAGGGTATAAGTTATAAACTTAAAATTGTCATTTCACTTTACAAAAACATTCCCACCTCCATAAGAAACTTCAATTCCTAACCACCCTATATGGGTTTCTTTTTATGGGAAGCTATCCCAAAAAACTGTTGCCAAGAGTTATGTTTTAAATTGACACTAAACAGAACAATTTGCATTCCCAAATTAACACTCCCTAGATTCTAAAATAAAAACCCTACCAAACACCCCCTTAAAGGTATCAAATTTTTTTTGGACTAAAACTCTTTTTATATATCCCAAGGTTGCTTTATTTGCTTATGGCCAACATGGCTAGTGTTTCCTCCACCAAAATGGTTTTTAGTTAGGTTTTCTTAGCTTTCTTTGTTCATTGTAAATAAAAAAAAAAAACACTATTCGCATCAATTTGATGCATTTAAAGTTTCTTCTAGAACCTCTTAGAAAAATAAAAAATAGGCGACAATCCTTTATCTCAAAACTAAGTTACAATCCCAGCTACATTACTTCTTAAAATTTAGGGGAAATAAAATTTATCTACTATGATTTATACTACCAATTGCAATGTTCTCCTTAATATACCACTCCATTGCAAATAGCACCCAAAATGACATAAATACTCATTTATCTTCTTTTTTCTTATTAACAATGTTAGCCAAATTACTATTTGGTCTTGTAACTTATTTTTCAATTTCATTTTAGTATCTTAACTAAATATAGTTTTGCTAAAAAAATTTAACTTTAAAATAAATGTCACTTATATCCTAAACCATAATTTAAATAGAATAAACAATGAAAAAGAATGACTTCTAAAGCCTAAAATCTTAAAACTTTGCACCCTAACCTATAAACCCCCAAACCCCAAACAATAAATCGTAAAAATCCAAATGTCAAAACCCCAAAACCCAAATACCAAAACATCAAAAAACGAAACCTTAAATCCTAATCTCAAACACTAAAAATTATAAACCCCTAAATCCCAAACCCCAAACCTCGAATACTAAACTCTAAAACTATAAAATTTATATCACAGTCCCTTAACTCTAAAACCCCAAACCATGAACCTCCAAACCCAAAACCTCAAATCTCTAAACCTTAAAATCCAAAAACACCAAACCTTAAACCTTAAACCCCAAACACTAAAATCATAAAACCCTAAATTGGAAAACCCAAAATAGAAAAGCCAAAATACTAAACCTTAAACCATAAACATCAAAATTTTATACCCACCAAACCTATAAAACTCAAACTTTAAACCCTGAAATTTCAAACCCTAAACCCCAAAGCCTCAAACTACAAACCCTTAAACCCCAAAAACCAAAAACTCTAAACCTAAAATCCCAAAACATGAAATTCTAAACCCCAAAATCTAAAACTCCAAATCTTAAATCTCAAATTTCAAAAATTTAAACCCTATATCTTAAATCGTAAAACCTCGAATTCTATACATGTTAGGGTTTTGGATTTTATTGTTTAGGGATAAGGATTTAAGGCTTAGTGTTTTGGTGTTTGGAGTTTAAGATTTAAGATTTAGGGTTTAGGGTTTAGGGATTTGAGGTTTAGGGTTTAAAGTTTCAAATTTAGAGTTTGACGTTTAGAGTTTAAAGGTTTGGGATTTATGGTTTAGAGTTTAGATTTTTAGGGTTTGAAGTTTGTAGTATGGGGTTTAGAGGTTTTGGGATTTGTGGTTTTATAATTTACGATTTGAAATTTAGGGTTTAGAGGTTTGAGGTTTGAAATTTTTGTGTCTAGCATTTAGAGTTTAGAATTTAGGGTATAGGGGTTTGGAGTTTGGTATTAGGGGTTTTGGTATTTGAAATTTTGGGTTTTAGATTGTATGGTTTAAGTTTTAGAATGTAAGGTTTAGGATTTTAGGCTTTTGCGTTTAAGGTTTTAGAGTTCAAGGTTTAAATTTTATAATTTAAGGTTTAGGGTTTTACGATTTTAAGCTTTTGGATTTATATTTTAGGGTTTCAAGTTTTATGATTTTAGACTTTTGAGTTTAGAATTTATGATTTTCGATTTTAGGAGTATTTCTTTTTCTTTTCCATTTGAAATATGGTTTTGGATATAAGTATTGATTTTTTATAAGAGATTTTATAAAAACCATTTTTTTGGTTTATGGATCAAAATGAAATTGAAAAATAAATTAAGGGAGAAAAAAACAAATTGATCAAAATTATTAGTAAGGAAGAATGAGGGGGAGGGGTATTTATGCATTTGGGGTGTTATTTGCTATAGATTCATAAATTAGGAAAGATATTGCAATAATTATTAGATTATAGGAGACACTACGATTGGAGTCCCTTACTCCAAGAGTTTATAAGGAGAAATCTTTCTAAGAAGGAGTAAATTACTATCGAGAACTCTTAGGAGATTAA